>JAWNNQ010001138.1:575000-1033711 GCA_035044765.1 Leucophenga montana
TTTGTTTGGACAGAAATTTTCATGAACAAAGGCGATATTGTAAAATTCTATTCCCAAGGGTGGAAAGAGTGTTAATGGTTATATGGGAAAGCATTTTTTTGTTCGATCGTCTTCAAACTCAGTTTCAATATTTTATACAACAAATACTTATTTAAACAACTACAGGGCTGTATGAAGTAGCGTGAAGGGATAAAAAATTACAAGATGAATTTGTTCGCAGGGGAAAATCTGCGAACATTAAGCTTACCAGTTGACACAATCGATCTAGAGATAAATGTAGTATAGGATTCTATTTGTTATTGTTTTCTTAACACGCGCAAATACAAACAGCTCTTGCACACAGCTCATACACACATTTCGTGTTGTTCTCTACTAGCTTTCATTAGGCCTCTCTCTTTGTTGCGGATGAGAGTAAGGCAATTACAAAGACAAACTTTTAAAATGAACTGTACAATATCGCTTAACCTAATTAAGGTGCCACATTTTGAACCGTTCGTTTAATTGTGACACGTGTGTTTGACGTTTAAAATTTTAAATTCTGGCAAATATTTTACAATTATTATTATTATTTTTTTTATTTTCTGCACTTATGGTATCTTCTAAGAAATATTTGTAATTTAAGCGGAACAAACTTAATATATGAATATGAATCTGGCTACCATAGTAATGAAATATTTATTCTTTCCTATTACACTGTATTGTTCCACAGCGCAATAATAAAAACGAAAAAATAATATGTTACTACTCACTAAACCGCTACAAGTACTACTGATCTATTGGTCAATATCATTTTATACATGCCATGCACTGCGGAAAGCACATCATCCGATGAATAAATTACGGCGTATGCATTTCGGCAAGGATGCACAAATTAAAGCCTATCCCTATTTAGTACGTGTGATTAACTATACAAATCGTGTACAAAAGCGAGGCTTTCTTTGCGGTGGTACTGTCATCTCACCGAATTGTATACTCACAGCAGCGCATTGTGTTATTGGTGGACGTCCACAGGATGTTATGGTTGGTCTAATGGACGACAAAATGAAATATACGGCTACATTTAAAATTGAAGATATTATTGTACCCGAGGAATTCGATATGCGGCAACGTCATATGGATATTGCAATACTTACATTGTCAAAACTAATGCCAGAGGCAGTGCCACCAGTACGGATGGATCTCACCGATACAGATCATCGTACAATACAAGCTGTCGGTTGGGGAAAGGCAGCACCAAGTGAAAATAAGAAGAAGAACCGTTTGCGTTATATATATCAAAATCTTTTCACCTCGGAAGAATGTCGTAAAAATATAAATCTAATGGATGATAATAGACTTTGTGCACGCGCAAATGTACAACGACCTGATTATGGTGATACTGGCGGACCAGCGTTATCCTGTTTTGGTGAGCAGATAGGCATTATATCATTTGTAATGATGCCGAAGTTTAGCAAAGATCCATATGGTCCGGTTTTTACCATTTATACACGTTTGGGTAGTGAACAGGTCTCGGGTTTTATAAACTGGCATTTGGCGCGTAATTGTCTTAATTAATTGTCAAAGTTAAATGCTGCAAATAGTACAATATAATTCGTTATACTTACAGATTCGAAACACTGCAACAATGATATATTTAAGCGCGTTAAATATTGTAGCTGAATAATAATAATAATAATAATAATAATAATAATAATAAATTCAACAATTGTTTGTCATACGGTGCATAAAAATGTTTTACAATTATTCAGTTATTGGCATATGTACAATACTATATTGCATTACTATTTTAACTACATGCCACACGGCTTGGAGACATTCAAATAAAACTCAGAAACGCATACATCATGCCATCGAAACTGTCGTCGAGAATTATAAATTTGCTGTAAAGATTATACGTGAACACGCTCGCGGTACTAGTGTATGCGGTGGTGCTGTGATCTCGAGAACTTGCGTATTAACTGCCGGACAGTGTCTTAATTCAAAGAAATTGGACGAATATCGTGTGGCCGTAATGAAGGGATCCAAAACGGAACGTTTACGTCGACGTGTAAAGCAATTTTTTATACCAAAGGATGTCAAAGCGGACGATATCGGCATTGTATCCATGCAAACGCCATTCTTTCCGCATGAAGTGGAACGTATTGCTGTGGATCTTTCTGATGAAGCACCTAGTGAAATCACATTTATTGGTTGGGGCAACCCTGCACCTCGTGAGAAGAAATCGAACTCTTTACGTTATCTAAAGGCGAAAATTCTTTCGCAAACTGAGTGCAAATCATATGTTTCCATTTACAATGAAAATATGTTATGTACACAAGCGAGTATATCACGTGCAGATGTCGCTGATTCTGGTGGACCTGTATTTTTGAACAATGGTGATTTAGTTGGTGTGGTTTCGTTTCTTTTAATGCCGCCGAATGTCAATCAAGGACCAGGCGTAACCATACTAACACGTGTAGGTAGTCCGCGCATATCGCCATTTTTGATAAATACTTTCAATAAGAATTGTGTATAAATGTGCATCTGTAATATACAAACTGAAAGAGTTAATATTATAGAGTTTTTACGAGGTAGTCCCTATACAAACCATCCACCCACTTTTACTTTTTTCTAAGAAAACCTTTTTTATTGCAGTCAATATCAACATACAATTTGTAATAGTGGTTTCTTGACATAATCATCAGAGAGCGTGTCCCGCCCACTTTTAGGGGTAGTCCCCACACCACCTAACTTTGCCTTTTTGTATGAAAAACTTTTTTATCGCTGCCAATATCAACTTAATGGTGGTTGCTTATGGATGCACGCTTCACATAATTTTTAGGGGGCGTGACGTGCGTACTTTCAGGGGTAGCCCCATACAAAGCACCCACCCACCCTTTTTTTTAAGAAAACTTTTTTTTTGCAGTCAATATCAATAACATTTTTAATGGTGATTTCTTATGGATAAACGCTCCACATACAGAATAGGGGGCGTGTCCCGCCTACTTTTAGGGATAGTCCCTATACAAACCACCCACCCAATTTTACTTTTTTCTATGAAAACCATTTTTATTGCAGTCAATATCAACTTAAAATTTGTAATGGTGGTTGCAAATGGATGAACGCTTCACATAATTTTTAGGGGGCGTGTCCCGCTTACTTTTATAGGGAGCCTCAACGAACTGACTAACAACATTTAGGATGTTATGATCCATCAATCAATTTTCATTTTCATGTGGCGGCACAATAATTTCATCAAATTGTGTGCTAACAGCAGCACATTGTATGTTACAACAGGATATAGAAGGATATAGAGGAGCCACAATAAAAGGACACTGCAAAATAAATGTGGAAAGAAAACTGAAGAAAATTTGAATACCAACATTTTTTTTAAATGAGAACAAAGGCGGTGATGTTGCTATTTTACTTTTGAAAACTTGAAAAACATAAAGTCACAAGAAGGAAAAAGCATCACAGTTGATCTGAGAAATATAATACAAAAAGAATTTAGTACACTCGGTTGGGGTCGTACAGCAGATGATGAACCGAAATCTAAATCACTACGCATTATCACATCGAAAAGAGGAAAATTTTGTAGAGAATATTCTAAAAATTATACCGCAAATATGCTTTGTGCTGAACCACACCACATACGTCCGGATTTCGGTAATTCTGGTGGACCGGAAATATCAACTAAAAGTTACAAACAAGTTGAAGTGGCATCATTTTTATCACCACACAGTCATAAAAGAAAATCTAAAATACTCTTTGTATATGCACGTTTGGGTAGTCCAAGAATAGCAAATTTCATTAAAGACACTATGTCAAAATATTGCTACTAATATGTATGAAATTGTAATAAATCAAATACATAGTCTAAGAACAACTTAATTGGACTCTACGAGGAGAGCTTTTTATATTCTTTCTGAGTTTATAATACACTAAAAGATGTTATCTAAATAAGCTAAGTAACATTCGCCAAAAAAGAAACCTGCGAGGAAGTGTTGAAATTAGAAGATTCTATCTACAAGGTTGATAATCTTCAGAATGGAAGTCAAAAGACGTGCCAAAACATAAAAAATGCGTTTTCAGAAGTCAAGAATCAATATAAAAAAGCATATATAAGACATCAGTGTTGATAACTTTCTATGATTCCAAGGATTTTGTTCACAAGAAATTTGTTCCAAAAAGTTAAACTTCGGTTAGTTTTAGATCACACCGTGTATCTACTGTTTTAAATGTCATTTTAGACAAGGGATCTCTCTTCCATATGGAAACACCGAAATAGAAATGGTAACTGGAGAGTTACCAAACCCACATATTCTGAAGATGGTTGACTAAAACTGTAATAAGAAACCATCGAAGAGAGTCACCGATGGTCGCAATCATTAGGCTTCCGCATGATAAGGCAAAATGGTATTTCAGATAATCACCTGCTTTGTACATATTTTTCCGTCAACAATTGCTGATTACAATCTTCATTTTAAAAACCTAATTGCCACACGCTCTCTTTTTTAAAAATTATTTTCCATGTGAATACTAACTATCAATTAACGGTAAATTTTTGGCAAACAGCTGTTAATATTTTTGGTTAGTTGCATTTCAGAAAAGCTCACAGCTCATATACTGATTGCAAACTCATAGCTCTTTTTGGAAGCTGATCGACATGGAGACATGGTACAATAATAAGGTAGCATATTGAGAGCGAGCACACTCGAATATCACAGTCTAAACGTTGCTTGTGCTGAACGGTTGCCCGCACGAGAATATTTTCTATGTGCTTTGCGTATGCCATTGTTTTTTCCTTCTTTGCCTCGTTCTGCCTGTGTGTACTTGCTTCTCTTTCTATCTTATGCATTTTTATGGATTAGCCAGAGTTCGCACTCAAGACACTACCTTATTATTGTACCATGGATGGAGATAGAATTTTCGATGTAACCAAAAAATACAGCTTTCCCATTTCCTACAGTATTTATCAAGTCAGAAAACATATTCATGGCATAGTTTAATTTAAAATTTTGTCGAAACCATTAAAATAATAATATCGAGGTACAACGTATTAGAGTCTACAATTTCAATGAACTCTGCTCATGCAGCTGTTTGTGTGCTGCATCCTGCAGTAGTTCTTGTTCCCAATTAGTGAGTGGCATACGTGCAATATGTGTTATACCGCCTGTCGTAATGCGACACGGCAGCGAGAGCACTACATGTTTATCGATTGAACTGAAACCACTGATGTCGGTGCCCACACTCATAACACCACTTTCTGTAATCGTTTCAATCATATCTGCGACAGTTAGAGCCATAGACCAATTTTTAGTTGCATCATTTTGTGATGCAATCCAATCTTCGTGCGCTGCTTTAACAACAAGATCATGGACCTCGTGCCAGCTATCGGGATCGTTCGGTAAACCAGCATCCGGTTGTATGCTCAGCAGTGGTACACCATTTATTGTAACACTCGACCATGCCGGCACCGAGTGCTCACCATGTGCACCGATCACATAACCCTTTATAACACTGGGCTGTACATCCAGTCGCTTTGCTATATAGTACTTGAAACGTGCTGTATCGAGATGACAACCCACGCTAAAACAACGAGCACGTGCTATTTTGCCAACACGCTGCGTTACCCAAGTCATTAGATTATTGGGATGTGAGGCCACCAAGAAAACCGCACTTGGATTGATCTTAGACACCTGTGGAACAATACTCTTCAGTAGGTTTGTCGTTTTCTGTGCTATATCCATGTATGATTTTCCTATTGGCTCCGCATTTGCTGCAATGATTACAAAATCTGAGTTATTTGTGCGCTGTCCAGTGGTACATGTCGTTATCAAGCAATCATCGAGTTCCAGCGTATCAAGCAATATATCCATTGCCATTGCATTGTCCCAATCTTCACGCTTGCGTACAATGACAAACTCCTTAGCAATGCGACTGCTTAGTAGATAGGCGCATATCGTCATGCCCTCATCACCAGCACAAACAATGCTGATCTTGTTCAGTTTGTTTCGTTCGGTTGCGGGTTTTTGTTCATTTGGAGATTTTTTCACATTTGATTTATCGCCGAATCCAAAACTGACCTGTTGATTTTTAATCTGCACAATATTTGTTTCTATAGGTTCATGTAATTCAGACTTTCGACGTTCCACTTTAACTGCAAAAGACAACTTCAATCTGTTGCTGTCCGAGGTATTTTTCTTAAATGTCGATCCAAAGGCATTTGTGCTTGGACTGCTAACTACCTTGGAACATTTGCGTATGGAGCTGCATATTTTGGACTGCGTTGTTATCGAACGCAATGAATTGCATATGATACAATTGCCGAAAGTCCAAAATCTTTTCATCGTGATGCTCTACTTCGTTTACTTTATTGCATGTGCGGTGCTAAAATTTTGAAAAGATTTTGTTTTTTTCTGAAGTTTTTAATTTAATTTTGACATTGGAAAATTTGTAATATTTTAATTTATTTCTTGTTTCTTGTATTCATTTTGTAACTAAAGATTTTTATTGTAGGTATATGTATTTGTATTGTTGGTATTGTTTGTAACACGCAGGTTCATTCGTACGACGACGAATTGGTTTCGCTACCTAATTGAAAGCATCTTGAGGTATATATGTACAACTGTTACGCAATATGCCAAACTTTCATATATAGTATACTATAATCAATACCAACAATACAAATGTTAAAGAAAGTTTTTATTTTTATTTTATTATCAATTATTTTAAAAGAGCAGCTAAATCAAGTGTTTGTCCTGCAATGAAAATAAAAAGATGGCGACGCAGACATATGTATATATATATAAAATACGTACTAAATTGAGAGTATTACTATTATGGCACCCAGCCACATTTTCTTCTTTATCTGAATATATTGTCATCCTTTATTTTAGTTCTTGAATTGGTTTATATAAATAGCAAAGGAATATAATGAAGAAAAAACAAAACAACAAATGTTTTTAATTTCAATGGAAAAATGGAGTAACAGGATTTTGGGAAATTTATCTGGGGCAACCCTATTTTATCATTCGATCATCTTCAATTTCGATTTATCAGCTCTATGCAATTTATAATTAAACTCGCATTCCACAGATATTACATATCCGTACATCTTTTCATTTGGTACCGAAAAAATATTGCAACGAAAAAAATGTATTTCAACTTAAAATGTGCAAACCGAATGATGAAAAGACAAGGCAAATGAGTAAAACAAACAGTAAAGTCTTTCAATTCACTTTTGAAAAATCATTGCCTCGTTCGTCCCTCACTTTAGCTGCGTCATTTATCCAAACTAGAGCACAAACCATAAAAAGCTACATACATAAAAATCTTATTAATAAAAAAAGAGGACAAAAGAAGAGTAGAACAATATACTCAAGCACTCTAAAATAACTCGTTTACTCTATAATAACTCTAAGATAAAAATTTACTTATTTTATGTATGAAAAATGTGCATACATGTACTTAGTAGAAATACTACACACGAATCCACTTCATTTTTTTGGAATTTAAAAAACGACAGAGTTTGCGAAAGAGATAGCTATATAGTATACATACAGCAACATTTTTCGCTTTTCTTTATGTTTTTATTAAAATATACAGAATCAATATAGGAAAGCATGACATGCCAAAGCAATTGTTTCTGCATTATTAATTAAAGTTCTTTTTCTAGTTTTATTGTGCACTAATACACTTTTTGTACAAAGAGTGACCGAATGAACTATGTACTATTTTTGCCGAACAGTTGGTACTTTGTTATTTTTGAGTGCAGCGTTGCCTTATCTTTTGCATAGATCCTCATATATACATATATAGCATTTTTCCTCATTTTTGTCCACCTGGTTTTTGTTTCACTCTTTGGTGAAACTATATTTCAAGCTATTAATAACAACACTCGAAATGTACCCTGTATAAGCATGTCTTAATTTTAATAGTTCAAATTACTAATTGGATCTATTAAACCATGAAATTTAATTTGTACATTAATTTTTTTTTTTTTTTAAACAATGAATTATAAAAAATAATTTTCTTATTATCTTAATTATAAAATTTTAATTTAAAGCGAAACAAAATTATTGGCTTTTCATTTTTATAAAAAATGTCTTACAAATTAGTTGGCTGGTTGTTCTTCGTTTCATTAGTAAATAAAATAGACTCGAAGAAAATAACAATTGAAATTCTTAAACGTTCGCCACGTTTGCACTACGGTAAAGATGTCGTGGTTGAAGACTATCCCTATATGGTAAAAGTTTTTAATCAACATGCAAATAAGATAACATACTGTGGAGGTACCGTCATTACACCGACATGTGTATTAACAGCTGGGCATTGCATTAGAGGTGCTACAAATTTTACAGTGGCCACAATAAAGAAACATAATACCATCAATGTTAGAAGAAAAGTGAAACAGACTTTCACACCACCATTTTACGGAAAAATTAAATTAGATGGAGACATTGCAATCTTAGTTGTAGACACTCCCATACGTTGTAAGGAAGCTAGACCTATCAATTTGGATCTAAGCCAAGTTTTACCGAAAGAGTTTCGAACACTCGGCTGGGGCCGTACTGCACCAGATGAACCACCATCTAAATCGCTACGTATGATAACTTCGAAGTCTTTGCCTCTAAATAAATGTAAAATGCTTTCTAGTTATGTTACTAACAATATGCTTTGCGCTGAACCACACTATATACGAACATATAGCGGTGATTCTGGAGGTCCAGCGGTATCAACTGCAAATAATAAACAAGTGGGTGTGGTTTCGTGGAGTAAGAAAGATGGTCACCTAAAAAGTAAACTTTTATTTGTTTACGCGCGTTTAGGTAGCCCTAAGATGGCATCATTTATTAGTAAAACTATGTATAAACATTGTTACAATAAATAAATTGAATATTATATTAAAAAATAAAGCAATATATACGATAAACTAACTTCATGCTAAGCCAATAATATAAAATGAAACAATTCACAGCATTTTCACATTCGATGTAGCATCGAACCATTAACTCCACTCATGTGATATTCTGCTAATCATCTAAACATTTGTTTTACGTAACTCCAAAATGGTCGGCTATGAATTCAAAAATAATCTTAGATCCAATAATTAAAGCTCCATGCTTAATGGAATTAATTGTAAATGTGTTAAAAATTATATTTTTACAGAAATTTGCATGGGTTTATTGAATATTTTAATCATTTCGCACCTTAGCGATTTTAGTTAAAGCGAAGCGCAGGTATTTAACCTTTTTTTTATATTAAAAGAAAATTTTTTATAAACTAGTCGACTAGTCGACTAGTGGTTCTACGCTTCATTTATAATCTCACTATATTCAGCAAAGTTAAAAATTCGGTTGCGCCTGCACTATGGTATTGAAGTGGTGCTTGAAGACTATCCCTATATGGTGAAAGTTGTTAATTATAAAGGAAAAAG
This sequence comes from Leucophenga montana, assembly GCA_035044765.1. Lineage (NCBI taxonomy): Eukaryota > Metazoa > Arthropoda > Insecta > Diptera > Drosophilidae > Leucophenga > Leucophenga montana. The sequence continues at coordinate 584,419 of JAWNNQ010001138.1, forward strand.
AAACTACAACGTGTGGCGGCACAATCATTGCGACTAATTGTGTACTAACCGCAGCACATTGCATAAAAAATGACAATGTTAAAAATGTGTCAGTGGTCACTAGAATAGGTCAAGGCGACTTCCATCTCAGAGTCAAACGGATTTTAACGCCCTCATTTTACCAATATGAAAATCAGCTTGACAACGATATAACTATTTTGAACATAAAAACTCCGATGAAATCTTGGAAATCAAAAATAATGAAATTAGATCTAAAAGATAATTACCGACAGAGTTTGAGACACTCGGTTGGGGCACACCAGCACCGGATGAACCATCTACTGATTCGTTACGAAAAATCACATCGAAATCATTGCCGTTGTATTCGTGTATGGATATAATTTATTTAGTCAACGATATTATGATTTGTGCTGAACCACACTATATACGTACTAGTAAAGGTGATTCCGGTGGGCCGGCAATATCAACTAAGAATAATAAACAAGTTGGTATTGCTTCTTGGGGTTTAACTAATGGAATTGTTAAAAGTAAACTTCTATTTGTATATACTCGATTGGGAAGTTCTCAAATAGCTTCTTTTATAAGAACAAAAAAGATGAAATTCTGTTTAGAGAAGTAGTGAATAAATAAAACTATATATATGGCTTAGCGAATTATTCATATACCAACTACAATACTTGAAATATTTATTAATTCAATATTTGTTAATGTTTTATGAGAAGAAATATTAAGTTTGAAATATTTACAGAGTGCAATCTGGAGTACACACACATATGTACATGTACTGCTGCTAAATGTGCTCGTATCTTTACCACAAACTCGCATAGAAACTGTCAGTGAGGAAAAAATTTAATTGTGTATTGTTGCAATTGGATATTGTATTTTGCTTTAAAATTTAAAAGCGCTTATAGTTCACAATTAGTTTAAAAATGTCGCAAAGTCAATCAACCATAATCAGTAGCAAATTCGTATACACTTTGGTTATAAGGTTTCGGTTGAAGAGTACCCCTATATGGTAAGAGTATATTATAGAAAAGACGGATTTGATAATAATATTGCCGGCACTGTTATTTCACCAAAATGTGTACTAACGGTAGCAAGTTTCACAAAGGGACCAGATGAGAGATTTTCAAATTCAGATTTTAATAAGATCAGAAAAGTGAAACATGTTTATACACCTACATGGTACAATAAAAAACCAAAAAACCAAAGCATTCCGAGAGACGGTGACATTGCTGTATTGCTTGTAGATGAACCGATTAAATCTAAGGAAGCGAAAATTGTAGAATTAGATCTATAAAAAAAAGATCTGTTAGAGTTGAAATCACTCGGCTGGGGACGCAGTGCACCTGATGATCCAATCTATTTTTCTTCATTTCGTATGGTCATGTCAAGATTGAAGGATCAGAAAACATGTATGGGATATAATAAGTTTGTTACTAAAAATATGTTCTGTTCTAAGCCGCATTATTTTGCGTGCTGCTGAGGGTGATGAAGGCGGACCGGCGATATCTACAAAATATCATAAACAAGTTGGAATTGTATACTAGGCGCCTAAAGATCCAGAAAAAATAGTCAGCCGTAAAGCAAGCTCATATTACATTATATACACACGATTGGGTAGTCGTCCAAACATAGCAGCATTTCTTACAAATTGTATAGAAAAACACTGTTAAATTATAACTAATTAAATTATTATAATGAAAAATTTAATAAACATTTTAAACTTAAAACAAGAAAAAACGTTAACTTCGGTAGTACCGAAATTTAAATACCATTCACATGAAATTTCGAGCTGTGAACTTAGCAGATGTAAAACAAAATACTATGTATATTTATAAAATCTTAGAACCTTATCATGGGATGTTAGTTTGTTGGAGCGTACCACTAAAAATGGGCGTGTTACGTATCTTGATAATTATGCGAAACGTCCGTACATATGAAGCCACCATGAGTTGGATATGGCTATATCGACTCGTCTCGTCGAGCTGATCAAGAATATATGTATATACTTTATGGGGTCTTCGATGCCACCTTTAATGAGTTACAAACTTTCAGACAAACTGATAATACGATTGCACATTATGTGTGAATCGTATTATCGCGTCAATTTCAAATAGAAGAGCGATCAATAATTGGTATTTATATGTATTCCTATAAAAATGTATGTAGGGAAACCGTTTTAAAAAGCGCTTAAACTTCCTTTTATTGCAGTTTAATAGAGTATCAAGATTGATCTGCCACTCCCATTGTTTGGGGTAGCCCCCATACAAAACCACCGCCCACTTTTGACTATTTGTATGAAATTATTTTTTATTGTAGCCAATATCAAGTTAATAATTGATATAGTAGCTTCTAGTGAACGGACGCTTCACATATACATTAATGAGTGAGACCCGCCTACTTTTTGGGGTAGGCCCCATACAAACTTACTGCCCACTTTTGACTTTTTTTCAACTTGAAATTCGATATGGTGTCATCTTATAGATGGCCTCTTCACACACATCTACTAGTGGGCGTGTACTGACCACTTTTTGGGTTTTTGGGTTAGCCCCTATTTAAACCCCTACTCCCCCATACACGTTTATGTTTCACAAATGTTACCGATGTGAAGACGATCGGATCAAAAAAAATAAGTTTTCACCACATAACCCTTCACCCCTATTTTGCCCTTTGATATGCAATTTCCCAAAATCGGCGTGTTTAATAAATTATTTTGTAGAGTATTAAAACTGAGTATGAAAACAATCGGATGAATAAGAAACTGTTCCCCAATTAATCGTTGACCCTCCGTTTTACACATTTCTCGCCTTCATGAACATTTTTACCAGAAAAAGAAACTACTGTCCACAAATTGGCTCTTTAGCATTATCGGTTTCGACTGTTCATTAATAATGGTTGAATGAATGAATCGGTCAGGTTAAGCATTCTTATATACTGTATATCGATTACAACTAACTGGAGGCATACGTAAATACCAAATAAAATTTTTACTGTGGCAAAGTATAATTTTGCGAAACTCGTAAAACTATACTCGTATCGAATCAAAGAAATTTCAATTAGAGCAAAACAAAATCGTTTTGGTTTTTCATACATGTTTATAAAAAAAACAAATGTCTTATAGATGGTTTGTCATATTGAGCCTCGTGTCATTAATACGACAGTTTCAAGTAAATTAAAAATTAAAATTCTGCTCCGTGTCCACCATAAAGAAGATCCCATCATAACATCTCGCTTTTTGTATATGCGCGGTTGGGAAGTCCTGATATATCAGAGTATGTCAAAACAATTATGACTAGTTATTGTAAAGAGTTTAAATAGGTGAAAATAATCAAAATAAATGTTGTGTTGTAAATGATTGCAAACAGGCAAAGCTATACCTATGAAAGCTGTATCAACCAATTTTACTGGTAGAAAGTGTCAACCCCAATATGCCAAAGTTTGAAAGAGAACGAAATAACCGAATATGACTGCTATAACAAATGAATAAGAGCATAATAAATCTGCTATAGCATGCAAATAATACTTCACATATTAATACTTCATAATGGATAACCGTCCACGGAACTGACCAGAAACCACCTCAGCAGGTCTGCAAAATGAGCACTATACTATACTCAGAATAAAGAAGTTTTTACTGACCTGTTCAATGTGATATTAAATTGATATACGAGTATTCCGAAAAATGGACCACCACGGCTCGAAATATGTATAAACAATTGAAAAGCGCACCCCCAAACGGTATTGGAATTCTTGAGAAACATATCGCACCAAAATCGTTATTTGTTTATATCTAGACGCCGAGACCAATCCAACAATCCAAAGATCAAGTAATGAATTATTTTTTTAAGATGTTCAGACTAGTTAATTTAAAAAGAATATTGGTTTCCTTCATTGCATGCTTTTTAGTACATAAGAAACTCGTGTTCCAAATAACCAGATTTTACGGGAATAGTCAAAAAAACAGATTTTGCCTAGCTAGCGTGAACAAACGGCTTCATATTTCGTAACAGTGTCGTGGGGACCATCTAGTACCAAAATACATTTTTTTTTAATTTTTCTCTGTCTGTCTGTTCCGGCTAATCTCTGAAACGCCTTGACCGATTTTGACGGGACTTTTACTGACAGATTGCTGATGTAATAAGGAGTAACTTAGGCTACTTTTACAAATTTTATTTATTTTTATTAATTTTTCTAATATATATATATATACATAAATATATATATATATATATATATATATATATATATATATATATATATATATATATATATATATATATATATATATATATATATATATATATATATATATATATATATATATATATATATATATATATATATATATATATATATATATATATATATATATATATATATATATATATACATATGTACATTTGTGTATATTCTACCATGCACGTTTGCTACTGATTAGGCTGCATTCTCTCTCTCTCTCTCTCTCTCTCTCTCTCTCTTTTGGCGTTGCCGGCATCAAACACAATAACAAAAACAGCTACAGCAACAGCAGCCACAAGTACAACAACAACAAAAAGGTATATGGCGATAGAGTACAGCAACAATAACAACAACGATAGAGCAGTGTGGACGTACGAACCATAGCACAAAGAGGAGACAAAGGATAGGGAAACTATATAGAAACGCGTTTTATCTCTTTCTCTCGCAGCATACATTTATAGTTGTCTCTTTTTCGTTACACTTTTCGTTTCAAAAAATCCAATTCACATCGTGCCAAAAGAAGTTTCGCTTGAAAAAAATTAACTTAGCTTAGTCCATTGGCGGATCCAGAGGAATACAAAAATATGGTTATTGTCGCTGAAATTCGAAGGCTTACGCAGACCCAAACGAAGCACTTCCGTTTAATATGTACTAGAGACAAACAAGCGGTTTATTTCAAATAGTACCCGTACCCAATTGCCTTGTCGGAATTTGTGAACAACGAGAAGGATCGGAATGACCCAATTTGGGTCATCTTTTTTCTATCAGATAGTACGTAGAGCCCGGTAGAAAAATAATAGCGCCTTCAGTAAATAATGGAAAATTCGAGTTCTGTCGTTTGCCGTTTTGGCCTAAAGAATGCTCCTGCGATTTTTTGACGAGCTACAAACGGAAATTGGTAAATTCTGTACCGTTTATTTTCTCAGAGTAAAGAGTACCATATAAAACACATTGAGAATTTTTTATAATATATAGGTTTCCTATCTCTATTGAAGGTGTTAAAATAAGGAGTGAGAAAACCGATGCTGTACGAAACGTTCCAATACCCGGAAACTTTAGACTTTCAAATCGTTTTTAGGAATGACAAGCTAATATCGGTGCTTTTATAAAGAATACGCTGGAATGCAAAACCTTTAACTAACATTGTATAAGGGGAGAATTTCATTTTTTGTGCCAAACAGTCTAAACAAGTATGAGTGAAACTAAATGATGAAGCGAACGAGGCTTTCGATCTTTTAAAACAAATTCTTATCTCAGAAGACGTCCTCTTTGCATACCCTAATTTTCGCAAGCCATTTGATTTGACAACTGACGCTTGTTAAATTTTTTTTTATTTTGGTCAATATCAACTTAATTATTAATGTGTTAGCTTCTATTGAACGGGTGCTTCACATATATATTAATTCTTCACGCCCTCTTCTTAGGGTAGCCCCCATACAAACCTACTGCCCACTATTGTATGAAACTCTTCTTTATTAATGTCAATATTAGGTTGAAATGTGATGTGGTGCCTTGTTATGATGCGATTTAGTGGACAGCTTCTTCATATACATATACAAATGGGCGTTTCCGCCCACTTTTTGAGGTAGTCCCATACAAACCAACAGCTCTCTTTTATGCATTTGTATGAAAAACGTCAATATCAATTTAAAAATCGAAATGGTGGCATCTTATAGATGTCGCTTTATACACAAATACTAGTGGGCCTGTACCGCCCACTTCTGGGGTAGCCTCTTTTTAAACCCCCAACGTTTATGTTTTAAAGTACGATTTCGGGTGAACAGTTCAACCGAAGTTAACGCTTTTTTTTTTTTTTTTGTAGTAGAGATCCCAAACAACCTCATATTATTACACCTACAAAACACAGCTCGCAAGAAGTGGTCCTTTTTTACAGGCAGTCAGAGAAAAACAGTTGCGTGCGGACACGATTTAATATAGAAGCGAAGAGACATTTCAACTTTGTTTCTTTTTCAAACGGTCTTGGTTCAATCAACGAGAGTTTTTTTTCGGTCACTTTATGCATTTGTTCACAAAAGACACTTTGCTGCGCAAAATTTGTCGAAAGTGTCTTTTGCTCGTGTATGTCGTGTACTTATATTTTAACATATGCACACTATTTAGCGCCCTATATCTTTCTCTCTTCCTCTTCCACGCTTTGCCTGCGATGAAATATTTAAAGCAACAACAACAACCTAACGCAAGAACAACAAAAAAGACACTTTACTCTTCCACTTGGCTCGTTTTGCTCAGTTGCTGATGCTCATGCTATTATAGTAAGACAGCTTCGTGGGTATCGCTCATCGAGAAGCATGAAACAGAATACACGAAATAATCAAAAAGAAGTGTTCTGTTGAGAGAGAGAGAGAGAGAGAGAGAGAGTGAGCGAGTCTGCTTCATTTTATTCTGTCTTTTCGGTGAGCAGACAGCATATAGAAATATTTGGTTGAGCATATTTTGGGAGCTCTGTAAGCATCATACTAAAAAGTATCAAGAAATATCATAAAATTTGTTTCACGGCCACACATCAAACTGACAGGAAAATTGGCGTAGTAGCATATACTAAAAAACTCAATTAAAAAACTCAAATGAGGAACTCATGAATGTGTAAAAACAGCTTTAGTATTTGGAAAAAAAATTGTCTTTCATCAGAAAATTTGTATTAGAAATTTTGTAAGTTACAGCTGGGCTTTCGTCACTTGGTTTTCACCACATCAAGATACTATTTATTTGAATTACAATACGACACAGTTAGTAGGCCTATCTTGTTGTAAGTTCCATAAAAAATTGTTTTAAAATTTGCAATATTTTTTTATTGCTTTATATTTTTTAATATTTATGACTGAATTATACCGAACCATAGAAATTTGTATTAAAGCAAATCCAATTTGTTGAGTTTTGCACTTGTTTAGAGAATGTCATACAAATTAGTTCTTTGGCTGCTCTTTGTGTCATTCGTAGGTACGATATATTCAAAAAAGTTAAATGTAAAAATTACCACACGTATACATTACGGAAAAGATGTTTTGGTTAAAGATTATCCGTATATGGTGAGAATTTTCCTAAAACCAGATAAAGTTACTGCATATTGCGGCGGCACTGTCATTTCGCCCAAATGCGTACTAACCGCAGCACATTGTGGAACTGACTACGATGTTAATGCTATGAGAGTGGCCACCATAACTGGCTATCACACCATCAATATCGAACACAAAGTGAAAAAAATTTTTAAACCATCATGGTATGAAGTATGGCCGAATAGAGATAGTGATATTTCAATATTCTTGTTAGATAGTCCAATCGAATCTTACGAAGCAAAACCTATAAAATTAGATCTAAGAGATGTTTATCCGAAAAAGTTTAAATCACTTGGCTGGGGTCGTAAAGCGACCGATGAACCAAAATCTAAAGCGCTACGTGTGATCACATCATATTCCTTGTCAATAAATTCGTGTAAGAAAATAAGTCATTGGATCACCATAAACATGTTATGTGCTGTACCGCACTACGAACGTACCGATAAGGGTGACTCCGGCGGACCGGCGGTATCTACCGAAAAATAATAAAACAGGTTGGTGTTGTTTCTTGGGCCAAAAGGCTAAAGAAACTAAAAGTAAAATTCTATTTGTATATACACGATTGGGTAGTCCAAATGTATCAAAATTTGTTAAGAGTATCATCTCCAAACACTGTTAAAAACATGTCTAAATTTGAAATTTACCTTCATGGTGTACGTAATGCATACATTTTAGTTATTTTAATTTGCTTTTGTAAAATACTATATATAAGATTTAGTATACTATATTGTATTAGAAAGACTTACATACCTATACAGAATACATAATTATAACGCTTTAATTAAACTTTATAACTAAATCGGAACAAATCATAGCAAATTTCATTAAATCGAAACAAGAATTTGAAATTAACATTCTTTTAGAAAATGTCTAACAAGTGGTTTGGCTGTCTGCTTTTCGTTTCTTTAATAGCAACAATATTCTCTCAAAAAAAAAAAAAACACCTTACTGTCACAATTGATACTCGCATACATTATGGAAATGATGCGGTGGAAAAATACTATCCATTTATGGTGAAAGTGTATGACGATAGTACAGATGAACAGTCATACTGCGCTGGTACAATAATATCGCCTAAATGTATACTTACCGCAGCACAATGCCTAAGAAGTGCTGATATCAAGAATACAAAAGTGGCCATCATAAAAGGTACTAAAACCGTCACTGCTGAGAAAGCAGTGAAAAAAACTTTACACCACCCTCGTACTGGCAATCACAAAAAATTGGCGATATATCTGTTTTGGTATTGGAGATCCCGTTAGAAGCTAAGGAGTTCAAAAAAGTGACATTAGATTTAAACGATGGCAACCCATTAAAATTTAAAACACTCGGCTGGGGACGCGCAGCATCGCATGAGCAGAAGGTTAGATCTGGACGTAAGATGACATCTAGATCTATGGTATTGAACGAGTGTAAGAAATCGCATTCGACGGACAAATCAGATATACATTGTGCTGAATCACAATTTGTACATATTGATGTAGGAGATTCTGGTGGACCGGCAATTTCAACTGATAATAATAGGCAAATTGGAGTTGTTTCTCATTTCACTCATATAAAAAAGAGCGATATTAATATTCCTGTATATACGAGATAAGGTAATCCGACAATATCAAAGTTTATGAAAACTGTTTTAAAAAAACATAGCTAATGATAATTATATACATAGTATATCATTCGAAATGGTGGCATTTTGTATAGAAATATACTTTCTCTCAAACAAGCATAAAAAATGTAAATTGTGGTAAATCCGAATGGTGTCTTGAGTAAGTTTTACTTACTCAATTTGTTTGCTGATAATTTGATATCATAATATGATATAATCATTGATCAATTGAATAAAATGTTCCCCAACTTATTGGCTATCCTATAGATATAAGTCTCCAAAGCACTATATGAAACGCTAACGGCAGGAGCTATTTCTCCAAAAGAACAATACAACAAAATTTGTGTTTGGCGAAGAAATACAGGTTGCCATCGAGAAGCTGGTGCGAAACATAAAGCTGCACCGGCCACTACTAGTCGAACCTATAAGCTCGACCTTCACCTTGAACCCCGAAGACAGCCAGGCAATGACCGAGAGAAGCGAAGGTTAACTTCGGCACTACACTAGAAATCCACTTGACAAGACTGTCCTAAATCAAGCGACAAAAATATGGTGCTGAGGCAAAATGTTAAGTTGTGGCTGAGTGTGGAGCACAATATCTGGAGTACCGCGCAAGGTAACTCAAAAAAGCCAACTAAAAATATTGCCTTCATATATAGCACAAACGGAACTTGGTGTAGGTCGAATGTGAAGGAAAAGCTCCGAAATTTACCAAGCTTCTGGAAACTAGCTTCATTCCGTTTGACTTCAGCTCCACTGCGTATTAAAAAGAGAGTAAATTACCGATTAAATTCGTTTTCACCGAATGCGAGACTTGGTGTCTGCATTCGTTGAAACACTAAATTCGACTATAGCTAAATGTGTTTTGACAAAAATTGAAAATTAAAATGAGTATTATTAATAAGATTCTTTTCGTTTGATAGTGATTTTTTCTAATTTTTAGTTATTCTGAGATTTTTTATCTTCATTTCTAATAGAAATGAGAAACGACTGCTCCAACTTTGATACAATTCCTATAAAAATGTGCAATATGTACTGCCATTATTATAATAGTTAGATTTTTTCTGGTACGGCGAAAATATCGCGTATTGCATACAACAAAAGAGAAACATGTATAGAAAGAACAATATTCATTGTACTATTGTAGTCAGTTGGCAAGATAAAACCATCTAAAGAAAAATATCTGAAATGCTTGTGAATGTTCCAAACAATTAGTTACAACAATTTTAGGGGTTGGTTTAAATAAAAGTCTTAAAAAAGTCTTATATACGTATATGAAGCGGTTTGTCGACTAAAATCCGCCAAATCGAATTTCAAGCTAATATTGATTTAAATGGAGAAGTTTTTCATAAAAAAACACAAAAGTGGGCGGTGGGTTTGTATGTGGGCTACCCTAAAAAGTGCGTCGTCAACCCATTAATGTATATGTGAAGCGTTCGTCCACTGGAAACAACCATATCAATCTTAAGTTGATATTAACTGCAATCGAAAAGTTTTTTATACAAAAAGTCAGAAAAAGTGTATGTGCAACTGGATAGCATAAAAATTGGTCACCAAAAAATGCACTACATCAGACAGACAAACAGACGGACATGGCTAGATCGACTCGTCTGGTCGAGCTGATCAAGTGCATATATACTTTATGGGGTCTACGATGCCTCCTTTAATGCGTTACAAACTTTCAGATAAATTGATAATACCATTTCACACTATGTGTGAATGGTATTAAAAAGAACTGAATAATCTTCAACTAAAAATAAATCTAGGCGGTATACTTCAATATTTGTTGAGACTCAGAACTAATTTTTCAACGAATAACTGAACTCAAATATGAGAGCACTCGCTCTCATAATTGTTGTTGCTGTTGATAACAACAAGAAGAAGAAACAAAATATCGTTAGCCAGTATTGACATTTTTGATGTTGAAGAGCAGATTCGGCTTGAGAGTTTAAGCGAGACAAAAAAATAATTTTAAAATTGCAATACTTCAAACTATATTTCCAACGTTCCCGTTCAGAAATCTGCTGCTATGCAATGTTCATTGTTGGTCAACAACTCATTAGTTGTTGTTTACTTTTCACTATTAATTTATTGTGAATCAAATTTAATACATTTTACTTATGTAACACTTAACTTACGTACAGAAATGAGAATTTTTTCAATTTTTTTCCTTTATCTCGTGGAAAATGTATTCGAATTTGGTTGGCTGGTTTCTTCTTGTGTCATTTATAAACCCGAAAGTAACAACTAGCATTAGAATTAAAATTCAGTCTCGTATACATCATGGAGAAGACGTCAAGGTTGAATATTATCCCTATATGGTAAAAGTTTTTAGTAAGCATTACATTTGCGGAGGAAGTGTAATTTCGCGTAAATGTGTGTTAACCGCAACACATTGTATAGCAAGTTCTTACTTGAAACAAACAAAAGTGGCCGTCATGTCGGGCTCTCATACAATCCAAGCCAAGAAAGCAGTGAAACTGAATTTTACACCATCTTCATTTTGAAAAAAGCGAGACGCGGATATATCTATTTTAGTTTTAGACAATTGGATACAGCCTTGGGAAGCGAAACATATCGAATTAGACCGAGGCGATATTTACCCGAAACCATTTATGACACTCGGCTGGGGTCGAACAGCACCGGATGAACCGAAATCCAAGTCCTTACGTATGATCAGATCGCAGTCCTTGCCGTTAAAAAAGTGTATGAAACTTGGTTCATCGATGGTCTATAGTCATCTTTGTGGTGTACCCGTAAAAAAGCGAACTGGTCCTGGTGATTCTGGTGGGCCGGCAGTATCAATTTAAAATAACAAACAACTTGGATTGATCTCTCGTGCGCTTTCAAAGAACGGTTTACTTTATAAAATATATGTGCGATTGGATAGTCTTGAGATAACAAAGTTTATAGACAATATTATAGGAAAGTATTGCAGAGGATAATTTATACTAAAAAAGGCAAATAATTTTCGTATGTTTTTTTTTTATAAAACTAACTACTTGTGCAGCTTTGGATTGTATATATCAACAGAATAAGTTTAAGTGGAAATACAACAAATATGAGTCATACAGTCTAGTTCCGAGGTGTCGAGTACTTTTCTTTTTATTTTTCACAATAAGGTGAAGATTGTTATATACGCACTCAGTTCTTTCCAGTAAAAATTAGCCCAATGTCGCGTTTCGGGCCTGTCAACTGGTTGCCTAGATTGAGTGATATTAAAAACCATAACCAGTGCGTGACCACATGACAAGCAAGTGGTCACTACGAAACAGACTCAATCAGCCAGTAACGCTACCTAAGACTCAGTGTCACAGCTAGAACGTTTGAGGGACATTCTAACGGAAAACGGGCACTGCGACATAAGGTGTTGTCTTCTGTACCTTAGCCCGAGTATGGTTAAGTTAATTTATCTAGGATCTTCTGCGTCTCTTTAATGAAACGGAGAATGTCCTTTGACGAGTTGTTTCTGATCTCATCAGATGTAATAAAAGGTTTGTTTTTCTGTACAATTCTGAGCCTGGCCAAGGCCGGGCAGTCGCATAGCAGATGTAAACTAGTTTCCTCATCCTCTAGACGGAGTCTGCACTCTGTTTCTGTGGAGAGACTTTGTTTATTTAAGTGATATCTCAGTGGATTATGGCCGGAAAGGTAGCCCAAAATCAACCTCAGGTCAGTTCTATTAAGATGTGCTTTGGTTTTAGGGTATACAGGACGGGTTAGTAGCTTGGCCTGCCGTAGACCAGGATATTGTATCCAGTACCGGGAGACAGTGTATTTAAACCGATCTACTATGAAAGATGTTTACTTAGCCCAGCTAAGTCCGCAAAAAGCTCTGGTACTATGAAAGAAATTTCCGAACCAGTCCTGGCTGGTTCATCAGCAATTTCGTTGCCCTCGATTTCCTTATGGCCAGGTACCCAGCCGATTGCCAGTTTTTGGAGGATGTCGTAACATCGAACCAGTTTCGAGGAGAAGTTCCAAGAGGATAATGCTTTAATAGCCGCTTGGCTATCTGAAAGAATAGTTATATTGGCCCCTTTGGGAATTTTATCCAAAAGATGTCGAGCGCAGACCTCGATGGGGTGGACCTCAGATTGAAAAACCGTGGGCCAGGCACCCATGGCAACAGAGATCCTGATATTGGGTCCGAAGGCACCCGCACCTGTGCCCGTATTGTGAAGTGAACCATCAGTGAACCAATTGATCGTAGATGGTCCAGTACCAGGGCTGCCCCCCTCCTAGTCTGATCGACTGGGAAGAAGAACTGAGAAGCGTTTGCCGAAACGCAGTTCTGTGGACAAACAATCTGAAACTTTGCAGATTTCGATGCCAGGGATAATTTTAAGGATACTAGAGTAACCCAGTTCACCTAGCGTCCGACTATCTCCAGTCTGAAGTCTCAGAGCCTCTAATACTGCTGAGGATTGAATAATAATGTGCAGCGGAGGTAGACCGATGATCGCCTCCATTGCAGCAGTGTTCGCATGGCGCCCGACATGCTCAATCAGGTAGGCCGTTGCAGTTTGGCGCACTGCCTTATTGCACATGTCTGCAGCAGTTTAGGCCACGATACAAGGGCGGCGTAAGTTACTAAGTTACCTGTGCTACTCAAACTGGATTTATTATAATTATCGTGACATGCACTACTCAATATTTTTCCGCCAATAGCAAATCTTGCCAATTCGTATTTTCTAATGTATTTGCAAGTCGTGAGAATGGCCCTAAATGAACCACCCGTTATAATAAATTTCGCTCATAAGTATTACTGAAAAAATATTATAGTTGAAAACTTTACTCATATGTTCTGAGTTTTTGGTAGAAAAAACAAAAATGTATTATGGTACACCTTGACGGCACTGTTATTTTTTTCCCCCCAAGTGCATACGAACTGCAGGATATTGCTTAAGAAAATTTGATCTGAGTGCATTAGAAGTGACCACCATAAAATAGAATAGTGAATTGGATTTTCACGTGAAAATCATAGATAATATAGTACCACAATTTTACTATTAGACCCTTCAATAAAATCTGGTAAAACAAAAACTTTACATTGGAAATTAAGAGTAATTTAAGCAAAACATCTAAAAACACACAGTCAAATACCAAAACAACCAAGAAGCAAATCGCTGCGCATTATCATATCGAAGTTCTTGACACTGGAACCGTATAATTGCATAAATTTCACCAAAAAATATGCATTGTACACAAAACCAATATATAGGAGCGGATAAGTGTGATTCTGGCGGATCGGCGATATCAACCGTTTATACTATGCAAGTTGAAGTTCTTTCTACGAACTAAAAAGTAAAATTCGTATTGTATACACACTAATGGGTGGTCTCAAGATAGCGGTATACTAAACATTATGTGGCCCAATCAAAACTAATTTCATCTTGCACACTTATTTGTCCATATAAATTGTGATTCGATCCGCTGTGTTTTAAAAATTAGCGCTAGCTATTTTGCAAAGAAAATGTATTTGGCACAAGTTGCGCCTTTTTGGCGGGCTTGTAGATAGAATAGATGATTGAGCATAAATTTGTTGGGTATAAAAAAATTAGAAATAGTAAATACTTAGACTATTGAGATTTTAGCGAATTGATATTACAAACTTAGCTAGCACACTAGATATATAAGTAATAGAGACCTTGAGTCTTTATTGTTATATGTGTAAAATATAAATTTACAATACTAGCGAATTAATAACAAACTTAATTTGATTCACCTTTCTATGTTATGTAATTTATAAAATTACCACATTAAGAATCAGCGCCGAACAATTAGTCAAGTGGTGATCCGCATTTTATTTCACCTTAAATTTTAACAGCATCTGAAAATCATTTTATTGAAAAGTCATACCAATGAAGCTTGTTCCAACCAAAACTTTAAATAAAATCTGCACAGCTAGTTGGACGATTAGATCGTGTCGATACGCATAGCAAACTAAACGTTCTCAGAATCAACGTGTCCTATGAACTAAACTCAACACAGCGGGAACCGGTCAGATCTTAACAGACTGCTCTTCGATAGAAGCTACTTCGTAAGCATATCAGAGTGGTGCCTTCAAAGTTATGTTTAACGGAATAACTATGCCTCAAAAATCGTATAGATTTTCAACTAAGCATGTATTGGAAACCATCAAAACAAGATCTATACATAACAAGCTGAACTATTAAGTAATGCGCCAGAATATCGGTAGTTGGCATAGTACCAGTATAGTATCTCCGAAATCACGCAGTTATTTTTATACCATTCACACATAGTGTGAAATGGTATTAGCAGTTTGTTTGAAAGTTTGTAACGCATGAAAGGAGGCATCGTAGACTCCATAAAGTATATAGTATAGTCTTGATCAACTCAACGAGACGAGTCGATCTAGCCATGTCTGTTTGGATGTTGTTTCGCATTTTTTGTTCACCAATATTTAAGATATCCTGTTGTATATTGACACATAGACTTGTTTTTATTTTAATAGAGTATCAAATTTGACATGCCACGCCCACGTTTTATGGTAGTTCCCACACAAAATACCGCCCCACTTTCGACTTTTTGTATGAAAATGTTTTTTAGTGCTTCAATATCACTTTAAAAATTGACATGGTGGCTTCTTATAATGGGACTCTTCACGTGATCCCCCACTTTTTGCGGTAGCCCCCATACAAACCACCGCCCCATTTTCGAATTTTTGTATGGAAAACGTATTTATGGCAGTCAATATCACCTTAAATATTGGCATGGTTGCTTCTTATGGAAGCATGCTTCACATAAATATCAATACCATTTTTAGGCGTAGCCTCCATAGAAACTTATTTATTTTTGAATTTTAAACGGAAACTATCTTAGAACAATAAATATCCACACATAATTTAATATAGTTGTTTTTTATGGAAGAACGCCTCACATATAGAGAAAGAGATGTGATTTCTCCATATTATGGGCAAACGCACTACCCACTTTTGGGAATTTTCATGAAAAACACTACCATTTTAGCAAAATCAATTTGACATTTGGCTTCATATGGACGGACACTTTGCATAATTATAAAGGGTTGTTGGAGTAGGCTCCAACTTGTGACTGTTAGATTTTACAAATACCTACCTAAATTCGCAGCTTTGAACTTGATGTTAACTTTTTTTCTTGTTTAACTCTTCATAGTCGAGCAAAAAATATCGAAAAATCTTTGTAGGAGATTTTCATCTTCACAAGAAATGTTGATTAGCAATTTTCGTTTAATTTGCATAACTAAGTTTATTTTTGTTTTACATTTATATAAGTAATTAAAACAATGAATATCTATACCATTTTCATTTCTAAGCTCCCACAAATTAAATATGTTTTACAATTCGTTGTTTAAAACTCTTCTAGTTTTGCTAGTTTTAATCAAAAGTTGTACAATTGCAAGAAGAGCTAAATTTGCCAGGTCGGCAGTGAGACATCATTCGCATGCTGTCAGGGTTTCTACTACTACAGATTATCCATTTATGGCAAAAATTTTGTACGAGGAAGATGGAAGCGAGAAAATGTGTGGCGGAGCAGTACTATCAAGCATTTGCGTTTTAACGGCGGCACATTGTATTTACACTGTTAAAGCCGAGGATATAACAGTGGTCGCTGTAAAAGGATATAGCAGGCGTGATATCGTACATAAAGTAAGAAAAGTCGAAACGTTTCCGGGATATGATTCTCAGAGCAAGAGGGGTGATGTTGCTATAATCCAATTGAACTCAACCCTTGGAAAGACTGTAGGGAAACGCATTTCAATTAATTTTAGAGATGTTCAACCCATAAGGGTAACCACACTAGGTTGGGGACGTACAGCGTCGGATGATCAAAATACTGTAGCAATGCGTGCTGTTAAAACGGCGATCATGCCCCTAGAAGATTGTGGCAAAACATTCGCAGGCGCTACGGATATTTTCTGTGCAAGGCAGAAACCTAGTGCTAATCTAAGTGATTCTGGCGGACCAGCGTTTACAGCGGATGGTGTACTAGTTGGCATAATTTCGTCTGTGCACGATGACGAGAAAGATAAGAGAAGCCCAGCATTTGTCATATATACACGTCTTGGCAATCCAGCTATATCAAAATTTTTGAAAAAAAAATTGCACAAAAAATGCGGTTTAAAAATTAATTAATGTTTTTATTGTATATTATTGTAAATAAATTATGTATTATATAGTTTCCAAAATCTGCAAAACTTCTTCGTCTAATTACATGTTCAAAACTCTTCTAGGAAATACATTTTTTATTGAATTGTACAAGAATTTCAATAAAATTTAATTTCATAACGAATCGAATTTAGCTAAATGTGTATTTGAAATATGTTACTTTATAAAACTTAAAATTACAATTAAGTATTATATACTACAGCAGTAAGTAGTGATATAACTGAAATTTTCTTTAGCCCCGATCTAATTAAAGTATTTTCATATCAAAATGTCAGAACTCTTTCATAATCAATCATCCGGCAATGGATGGCACTCTTCGCTGAAAATTTCCCTCAGAAACTTTTCAATTTCTGGATCACCAAAACGCACATGTGGCGCAACAGTCGGTATTTTCTTGTCTTTCGACGAAAAGAAAGTGGCCAAGCCAATCATATCTCCATTAGAATTTATTACCGGACCTCCAAAATCACCTTTTTCGGAATGATAGATAACCGGTTGAGAACAGAGTACACTGCCTTTGTTAATGCCAAGACTTTTCTGGCACACATTTTGTTCCAGCGTCTTTGATTTTATGGTGCGCAATGAATTTGGACATATCTGTCCTTTATAACAAATGCCCCAACCGATTAATGTAACTTCTTTCGGATCAGTTTCCGACATATAGACTGGCATGCGTTCAACTTCGTTGTGTTTGAAATGCAAATTTACTACCAAGATAGCAAAATCGCCGAAATATGAATCCAAATCATATTCCGGATAAAATAAAATCTTCTTAACATTTCGATAATTTCGGATGCCATTTTTACCCGACATAACACCAATACGTATAGCTTCCATATCACGTCCAAAGATGCAATTTGCTGAAGTAAGTATGCACTTTTTTGATATTACAGCACCCCCACAATATGTCTGATTGCGCCGATCTTCGTGTATGATACGCACCATAAATGCAAACTTTTCGGCTGTAACATCTTTTGCACTGCGTTTCTGATGCAATATAGCACTTATATTAAAGATTCTCAGTGTATTGACTGTGCTTATAAAATACAGACTGAGACACAGAACGAGTGTTAATGACATTCTGCTCTCTAGTAAATTTTAAATTAGTAATTTTCAAAATCAATTTTACTATAACAAAATTAAAAATCTAACGCTTTAATATAGAATGTTTAGCTTCCGAATTAATTATATCATGGTCAACTAATTTCACATACGTTTGAAAAAGTTTTCAATTTGAAACACAATCTAATTGATTTAATCATTTCAGTTGTAAAACATTCAGTATCGATACTATTCAATATGAATTATTCTACAGTATCGTTACTATTCGATACTTTTTAGTAAGTTTCTACAAAACTCACTGAATATCGAAACTATTCGCTATGATTTTTTCTTCAATCTCTTTACTACTCGATACTTGCTTCTATTTCGCAGTATCGATACTATGATTATATGACATCTATGTTTTCTTCTTCAATATCGTTATAATACTGATACTTTGACACTAACTCTTCTAACTCTTTGACACACTAACTCTTCATTGATACTCTTTTTGCTTACTTACTTGATCCTATTGGGTTTTATTAATAAGTAAATATAAATTCAAAATCCTTCAATATCTATAGTAGTTAGCTTATCAATACTTTTCTCCCATACTTAATCTGCGGAATGTGAACAGAACTAAGTTCCGCGATTTTAGTACTTAATAGCTAAACTTGAAAACGGAATCCCCTCCATAAACAACAAAGTCAATCGTACTGGGAGCTCTGTAGCGCTGTAGGGAAAATGCACAGATGAAAAGTTTATCGGAAGCGATTCTTCGTATTTGATTACGAAGTGAGAAACATCTGGTAGCATACGCAATAGGCAACTGTGAGTTAGCCGCTGACGAAGACAGCGCATTTGTTCAGCTGAGAAAGATCCACGAATAGCCACCATGTACTGATCTTCATAATCGGCCGTATGCCGGAGTCGTCACATTAATCCGTGAATTTTTATATGATGGCTTCTATATAATTAACGGAAGCTTCACATATATACTAATGGGCGTGCCCTCACCACTTTTAAAGGTAGTTTCTACATAGACCAACCTCATTTGGCTTACTTTAAGAATTTAGCTAGTAAATAATCCCTTTAGCATTAAAAGACTTGAAGTATTAAATGTTCGGTTCTACAGAAGTTAACGTTTTTTCTCTTGTTTTTATATTTATTAACTCAAAACTACCCAATTCCATTTTATTTGATATATCTCTACTAGTTATTTTGCAATTTAACCTTTTTTAGTTGGTCGTGGCCTAACACTAGTAACACAAAGGTCATTAATTATCTTCTTCAGGTATTTGTTTACATTTGGCGCACCAAGGCGGGTAGCTACTTGCATCGATTGTTTCCATCGCTTAGCAGTCAAATAGGCTGTACTCACACCAACTAACTTACTACTTATTGATAATAATGCTCCACCAGCTAGTCCAGTACCGGGTTCCGGACTATCAGCACAGAACATATTATTGGTAAATATATTCACATGTTTAGCACACACTGAATTTGGTACAATTGTTGTTGGTGAACGTGTCAAAATATATTTTCTTGGATCGACATTCTTCGGATGTGGGCTCCAATCCAATGTATTGACTATATCGTCCTCTGGATTGTCCTCGCAGAAGTTCATTTCAATTCGTGTAATATCTCTTGGGCTAAATGATTGACTGACCACAACAATGGCCATATTTAAATCGAAATTAACCGTTTGGTAGGCATCCGGTATACCGACAGCCGACACTGTATAATCTGATTTTTCGGTTACAACTATTATATTCCTAATTTCAGCAAGCGCACACGTAGCCGCAGTTAAGACACATCTATCCGAAATCACTGAGCCACCACAAAATACATTTTTGCCGCGAACAGTTTGGCGAACTTTTACATAAAACCGATAATCGGAAATATTAGCAGCCTCGCCAGCAATTGAGTTGCATAATGACAAGAAGAGAAGTGAAATCGATAAAGAAAATCTTAACATTTTAAATATGTTAGAACAACTAGAATTAGTACCAAACAAGAAACTATTTTCAAAGTTTGCATATTTAGATTTGTTATAAATATGTGTAAAAATTTTAATTTAAATGGTTGCATAAAAAAATTTTAAAATTTAGTATCAAAAAGAAACAGAAACAGTGCAGGAGGGAAGAGAGTACATTCACTTCGGTGGAAACGAAGCAATAATACGCTTTACATACACTTAATTAACTGCAGCAATGCTCGAGATCTCTTGATGTGCTGTAACCAAGAAAAATTTCATCAGAAGAAAAATTTTTTTTTTTTTCCAGTTGGTCAGTTTGTCGCTTTAGCATACTTCTGCCGAATATTAAACAAATTTTACATATTACATCTGCGCCTATCCAAAACTTACGCTTTTGAAGTTAACCACAACTGCGACATCAAAAATAATATAACAAAGGGGGCTACAATCAACTTGAACGAATGTTTTCGAAACCAATAGAGCTCCAAGAGTACCCTAGTTCCCATTGATTCAAAATCAAATCAAGTCAAGTTGGAACCATGAGTTCAAGATATCAAAATACGCTTTCAACCTTCAAAGGAAGCATATTGGAAACAGATAGCGATACTGTAAGCGGAGTATCAGGAAAATTTTCTATTAATCTATGTTTGGAGACACTGTCTATTATAGCTGTTCAGGATTATATATACACTAGCTAAAACCCGGCGCGTGCTGCTGCGCCTCTCAATAAATAAAACGTTGATTAACCTCCACCTCTTCGCCGCCCATAAAGTAAATTTGCAGAAACTCGATGGAATCGTCATCGGGTAGCGGAAGAAGTGAACCGACTTGATGATACACTTCAAATCGGACCTCAATCTCAAAGTACTCGTAGATGCTGTGGTTCGTAGAACTTGTAATCGTGCATCTCGCTGTTGAGTTGTCTCAGCTGCTCTTGCAGTATATTCTCTGGTTCGTAGAGCTTCCAAGCGTGCATCTCGCTGTTGAGTTGTCTCAGCTGCTCTTGAAGTAGATTCTCTGGTTCGTAGCTCTTCCAAATGTGCGTCCCGTTGTCCAGTGTCTCAGCTGCTCTTGCAGTATATTCTCTGGTTCGTAGAGCTTCCAAGCGTGCATCTCGCTGTTGAGTTGTCTCAGCTGCTTTCGCTGTAGTTGTTCTGGTTCGTTAGTCTTCCAATCTTGCGTCTTGCTCTTCAGATGCTACAGCTGCTCTTGATTCACGATTTCTGAAATGGTTTTCATTTAGACGAATTTCTCCTTCACCGGGTGTTTCAGCCACCCTACTGTCTGACTTCTCTTTTGATTCTGTGGTTGATATTCCAATGGATATTTTCTTGGGTGGCATTTTGATCAATTTGCACTGTTTATTATTATAATTCGAACATAATTAAAAACAGTTTTGCGATTGCATACACTCCCTGGAAAATATTTTATGATTAACTTATCTTAGCTGAATCATTCAAAACACATTAATAAAATTAATAAAATTGCAGTGAATTTTGTCTCGTAGATTTCTTAGTTTTTCTGTAGTTTATTTAATTTTACAAACAAACAAAAATTTTTTTTTTATATCGGCAAAACCTTCTCTGTTCCTAAAAGCATATACACACCAATTTTCACGGCGAAAGGTTGGAAGATGTATCTGTCTATAATGGACATACAAACTTTGTGGAGGCCAATTTATGTCACCTCTCCTGGAGATCAATTTGCCAGGAAAAATTTCATGAACTCTTGGTAGAGACCTGTTGGACGTGTGTGAAGTTACTCTGTCGTGCTGGAACCATGTTATTTGCTTATAACCAGGCAAGTTTTGCAGTTCAGGCACGAAGAAGTCTTCTAACATCTCCACGAACATTTCAAAATATATAAACAGTTCTCGATTTCGAAAATAGATATTTGAATTCGAATGTGTGTTATGAGGTCATTTGGTCACACAATATTGCCTTAAGAATAATAACGGTTTAAGATGTTCGCGTGATTTTGAGATGTTCGATTCTCTGTAGAGCAGTACTTCTTGTTATTAGTTACGCATGTAACTACATCCAAGGAATCCGTAGACATCATGATTCCTACAGCATTTGTTGGAGTTGTTTTTAAGGTGTTGTCCACAACAAGCTACGCAACAGAAGAAACGGCTCCAGGCCGACTGATACATAGATTCAAAGGTACAGATCAGCTAAAATACTTAATCAGCTGCTTACCAACTTTAGGATTTCATTATTATTTCCAACGAAATTGATCTACATGTAAATTTGTTATTGATACCTCTATATATTTATATCAATAATTTATTTATTAACTCCAACTACATTTAGTTCGATATTTCTCAATTTAAGTTTTTACATTACAAAGATATTTAATCACATCCTGCAGGTACTTGTTTACATTTGGCGCACCGAGACGCGTATAAACTTGCAAAGATTTTTTTGTTTGCTTTGCAGTTAGAGAGACTGTACTCACACCAACCAATTTACTACTTTTTGATAATACTGCTCCACCAGCTAGTCCAGTACCAACTTCATTACTTTCAGCACAGTACATATTATTGGTAAATACCTCCAAATGTTTGGCGCACACTGAATTTGGTACAATTAACGCCGGCGTACGTGTCAAAAAATATTTATGGCGATCGTGTCCCGTCGAATAAGGATTCCAATTCAATGTGTTAACTAAATCATCCTCTGGATTATCCTCACAGAAATTCATTTCAACTCGTGCAACATCGCTTTTGCTTAATGGTTGACTGAGCACAACAATGGCCACATTTAAGTCGACATTATTCTTTTTAAAACCATCCGGTATACCGACGGAATGTACATTATACCATTGATCCTCACTTATAACTATTATATTATCGACATCGGCAAGCGCACACGTAGCAGCAGTTAATACACATGTTTCCGAAATCACCGAGCCGCCACAATATATATAATTTCCGCCTACAATTTGACGTACTTGTACATAAAATCGATAATCGGAATAATTAGCTGATTCGCCAGCAATTGAGTTGCATAATGCCAAGAAGAGCAGTGCAATCGGTAATGAAAATCTTAACATTTTAAATATGTTCGAAGAACTAGAATAAGTACTAAACTGGTTGCTGGTTTGTTTAGATTTACAATAATTAGGTGTACAAATTTTAATTTAGATAGAAAATTTTTAAAAATGTAGTATCTAAAAAGAAAGAGAAACAGTGCAGCGGTGGAAACGAAGCAGTAATACGCTTTACATACACTTAAATAACAACAGCAACAACAGCGGAGTCGCTTGATCTTTTGCATCCCGGCATTTTTTTGCGTCGACCGGCATTGACCTAAGTACAAAACGCTGTATCGAAGCATAAGGAGACTATTTTGCCGAGCGACTGCAGAGTTCGTTTGGAAGCAGCTTCTTTCTCTGCATTAGCTTGGCGACACTCCACATCTTACCAAGGGTTCGTCACATGTCTGGTGTACCCAATGACCTCCTTGGCAGCCGTATTCATGGAGTGGAAGATATGGCTCCACTGCTCACCTATATCTTCAGAAGCCGGATAGGACTCCCGGAACAGTTGGGACAGTCTGGCTGAAAAGGCTTCGGCGGTCTGTTGTGACTGCAGCTTACCGACGTCTAGCTTTCGTTGAGTGTTAGAACGTGCGGAATGCACCATGCTGAGCCTGGTGCGTACCTTGGCTGCCACAAGGTAGTGGTCCGTGTCGATGTTGGGACCTCGTACCGTTCCACGTCCAACATGCTCGATGCGTGCCTTCCGGCGATCACAACATGATCAATTTGGTTGCGTGTTTTTTGATCGGGACTGCGCCAAGTAGCCTTGTGTATGTCTCGGTGTGGAAATCTGGTACGACTGATTACCATGTTACGACCATCGATTAGCCTCTCTCCATTGCTGGAGGTAGCGTCCTGAAGGCTAAATTTTCCGACTGTTGGGCCATAGATTCCTATCTTCCCAATTTTGGCGTTGAAATCGCCAAGCACGATTTTTACATCGTGATTGGGCAGCGCTCGTAGAGACGTTCGAGACGTCTGCGGGATGTGTGCACTTATCAGGCTAATATTGAAGTACTTAGCCTTTATACGTATCACGGCCAGGCGCTCGTCCACAGGTATGAAACTGGTGACAAGTCCTCGTAGTTTCCTACTAACCACGAAACCGCATCCGAATTCCTGCTTCTTCGCATGGCAACTATAATAGATGTCACAGGATGCCCTTTTCGAGCCGCCCTGTCCTATCAAACTCATTTCCTGTATTGCGGTGATGTCAGCCTTAAATTTGTCGAGGACATCAACCAGCTACATATCTGCACCAGCCCTGTGGAGGGACAGGATATTTCAGGTGCATATCCGTAAATCATGGTCTTTAAATCGTTTCAGGGGGTCATCATCATTGGGGGATTTTATCCGAGGCGTCCTTTGTGTCTTCACTATTTTTTTTTTTGCGGCGGCGGGAACCAAACCCAGCCACCGTGGATTACCCAGGGGATACGTGTCGTAGCGGACGTTTGTGAGCTGTTTGAGCCGTTTGCAAAAGAATCGTAATTTGACCGCTCCCAAGAAAAATGGCCAAAGAACTTTCCACTTCTGCAAACGACCCCATCCAAGGACAATAATGGAAGTCTGGTTACAGATGCACAGGAATCACTGAGACTATGGAGAAGTAACTTCCCTAATCCTTTGGGGCGATGAAGAGAATAATACCGCCGATAGAGAAGCGTACATAGAACCACCAATGGATGATGAATCTCTTGTAGAGCCACCTGATTATAACGAGGTCGACTCAGAAATTAAAAAGCTGAAGAATAACAAAGCAGCAGGCTCCGATGAGTTATTCAAGACCGGTGGCGAAGGGTGGGTAAGGCGTACTCACCAACGCTTATGCAAAATATGGTCCGATTAATGCATGCCCAACGATTGGAATCTCAGTGTTCTTTGTCCTATCTTCAAGAAAGGAGACCCCGCTGTCTGCGCGAAATACCGGGAAATAAGTCTCCTTTCAATTGGATACAAAATTCTATCCCGCGTACTGTGTAAACGGCTGGAATGCAGGAATGCACTGATAGGCCAGTATCAGTGCGACTTCAGACCAAAGAGGTCGAGCAGTGGCCAAACAATTGGGAACAGTGGAACAGTCAGAGTAGGAAAGAACCTCTTCGAACCCTTTGATACCAAGAGAGGTTTCAGACAGGGTGATGCTTTATCGTGCGACTTTTTTAATCTCCTGATGGAGTACATCCTACGCCAATGCCCATACGTAGAACGATCGGGCACGATCTTCCATAAGGATGTTATGCTACTGGCATATACTGATGACATAGACATCATAGGCATCAACGAACGGCGAGTAAGCAGGGCGTTACGGTACTAAATGTATTTACATATTTTATATGGAGAAATATAATATTTTCCAACTTGGAATATTTCGGGTTTGTTCGTGCCTTTCGGGTCTTTTCGTGCTTCTGATTTTCGTACTTCTGCGTTAAGGCCCGAGTCCGCACGAAAAAGGCCGTATTAGATTTTGAGGCACGAACACGTTTCTTTTTTTTTCCAGCAGAGACCCGAGTGTCACGAAATAAAGCGATGAATATATGTAGGTGCATATTTGCTTTTATTTTTGTCTATTTAACAATATAGATAAATTTTATCCTTCAAAAATTTCGATATTGTTGGACTACCCAATCGTGCGTAGAAAAAAAATGAAACTGGCTTCTTAGTTTTGGATCTTTTTGGTCGTAATACAAATGAAACCACACCCACTTGTTTTCCATCAGTAAAAGCTGGACCACCGGAATCACCATGATCCGGTCGTTTTACATGTGGTTCAGCACATAGCATATTTTCAGTTACGAATTTTAAATGCTTTCTACATAGTTCTAGTGGTAGTAGCTTGCTTGTAATTAGACGCAATGACTTCGATGGTGGTTCATCCGGTGCCGAATAGCCCCAACCAAGCGTATCAACCTGAGGCACCTCTTTGGATTTAAAGTTAACTGCAATGCGTGATGCTTGACTGTTTTTAATCGAAGTTGTCAATTCCAATATAGCGACATCACAGTCGTTCGGTATTTGATTATATTTTGGATGAACGATACTTCTATATACACTGTGTTTAGTACTAATAGTGTCGTGATGCTTCATAGTCGCCACTACAAATCCATTAACGCTTAATGTACCCACACAATGTGCTGCAGTAAGTACACACTTTTTCGAAATTAATGTACCGCCACAGCCCAAAACTGTATTATATTTTATATGATATACTCGAACCATAAAAGGATATTCTTCGACAGTAACGTTTGTACCATAATGTATGCGGTTTTGTACGTTTCTATCCCAAACTGATCCAATGCATAGAACAAAAACTAACAAGATTTCAGCAAACATAGTGTGAGTATTTTGAAGAGTGCCACTATTTGAATACATACTATACTCGTACACGGGTACTTGTTAAATAGTTCTCTTGCATAGTTAAGTGTACAAATTGGAATTTGTACGGTTTTGCAGCTCGAGTTATTTATTCATCTAGCAATAGTTATGTAGTAAAACTAATTTTTAAAGCGTGATAAAGCGACATTAAAATATGTAATGGAATTTCTGAAGATCTGTAAAGTATTTTGGGATAAATTGGCAAAGTACAAATGGTACAATAAGACATTACTATTACTCCATTGGGACTAAACCATTACGTCTCCTATCGACAGATAATTGAGGTATTGAAAAACAAAGGAAAGCTATTAGCTATTTACGCAATTTTTTACAGTTTTTTAACGTTTGCAAAACTATTCACTACTAGCGTCAACGACGCACGTTGCTATGCACCCTTTTGTCTTTGTTTATGCAATATGAGGACGTGGCGCCGTACGTCACTTGCATACGATTGTCGCCATTCTTTGCTGGTTTTTCTGATGATCCCTCTCGTTCCCTTTCTCTATTCACTTACGTTCGCTTTAGCTTGATCTGACAACTTGAAATAAGTATAAAACCCGTACGCACACATTTACACATTTTGCTAATCCTGAAAAAGCACGCCATAACACCAACAGGTTGTGAACCGGTCATTCGCTTTCCTTAGAGCTCACTGAATAGTCGTAATAAATAAGTGACACAGAGAGAGCGAGATAGGAAAACGTATGTGCGTATATCCACTTGTTTAATTTTGTTGTTGAACTTTGTTGGTTTGTATGATCCGTCCTCTTTTTCCCTTGCTCTCTTCAGCAGTCATCGGGAATGCATATTTTTTGCATAGTTTGCATATTTTGGCATATATTATGCATATGCATTTCATGCAAATATGCAAAAAAAATTTTAAATATGCATATCGTTTTCAACTCAATTTTCAATGAAACGAACCTTGGTGTCATCAGAATTTACCTATCTTAATCCTTCAAAAATATGCAAATAAGCAAATCCGAGGTCTAGTAATCAGTAGCACCAGATTTCAGATTCCATACTTTAGCAAGCACAAGGTAACTTGGGCGCAGTAACGATTAAAGCACACGAAATCAAATTGATCATGTTGAAATCTACGGAAGGCAAGCACCGAGCGTGCTGGATGTGCGACCTTTGTATGACGAGGAGTGTCGAGAGTGTCGTCGTCATCTGCATTTACAAAATTATTTGAGAAATTTACATTTGGTGGTCTTAAAAGGTCAATAACCATCATCTGAATAGCTGCAGTAGTCTTTGTTTTATGAAAATGCTGGAAACCAGAGGATCCGGTGAATCTAGAGGTCTACAAAAAAGTCTGTCATATTATTTAGACGACTATTTTGTCTGCTATCCGAACGTCTATCTTTTTTATAAAATTTGTTCCGAGCCTCCGATGCGTTCTCACCTAGCCAGCCAAGTGGAAGGGAGGATGCGGCTATGATCTGGGCCCCATGAACTAGTACTTTATGTACCGTACCAGGGATATTTTTCCATGTACAAGTATAAAGAGGCAGTTTTTCACAGAAATTTTGAAATTTTTGAACGTAAGTTTCAAAGTTGCATGAAATGGTTATAAAAATGAAGTAGCAGTTCCTTAAAACCTCCTGGTCAAAACCAAGTATTGACGCAAATGTGTCGATATTCAAAAATGCCCACCTAGCTGTGTTCCCTTCATTAGTACTGCCGCTTTCATTTGCCTTAGGTTTATCGACATAATTTGCATTATTTCTTTATCTTAATCTATGCCATTATTTCTTTATCTTAAGGGCCACGTACTTGCCATTTATTGATACCAGTCCTGTATGACAATTTGAGAACAAATTCGAAAAAAACGAATCCAAGCGTGTAGAGGACTAACTCCGTATTCGAGCGCTTGGGAGTTTTTTGGCTCCAGCTCCACAGATTGTTCAAGATTTAGTTGAATTTGATTCTGTTAAAATATTTATTACTTTTCCATCAATTAATGTCATTTTAGGTTCAAAGTTACAAGCGGCAATAAATTTTTAATTTCCTAATCCAAATTCGCTTTCTCTTTTAATATATGAGCCTTGGTTTCTTTTATAAACTCAATTTTAAGATGTCTGGAAAATCGAACAGACTGCTGAGAGCGGCTCATCCAAACAACTCGACTTGTTGAATCTACTAATCAATATTGATACTCTATTAAACTGCATTAAAAAGAAGTGTATGTGCGAAATTTCAACTGGATAGCATAGAAATTTTTCACAAAAAAAATTTGCAACAACATACAGACATGGCTAGATCGACTCGTCTCGTCGAGCTGATCAAGAATATATATACTTTATCTGGTTTACGATGGCTCCTTTAATGCGTTACAAACTTTCAGACAAACCAATACCATTGCACACTATCGGAGGTATCACAGAAATCTCTAGAGAAAAATCCGTCTAGTGATTTGAATTTCTCTAAAAAATTCCGTAGGTGTCACAAAAAATCTCCGAGATTTCATAGACAACAGTTTTTAGTGTACAGACGAGTTTTGTGCTACGCAGAGTTGTTGTGTGGCAACGCTGTCATTCGTTGTTTTTGCGTAAACCGACCTAATCGGTTTGCAGCAAATAAATACACATTTTTATAAATTGAAATTAAATAATAAAATGTGCTAAATGTTTAAATCCTAAGACACAGTTACGAAGAAAATACATTAAACTAGCACAAAAACAAAGTTTTAGCTTATGATTTGAAGAGTTTATATATGCAATGAACAATTTCACCAAGAAAAAGGCTGGAGATTTCAAACGTTTCAAAAGAGATTTCTGTGATTTGATTTAGGACGGAATTGAGGTGAAAGAGATTTCTGTGACACCTCCGTTAGAGAGTTATTTTAACTCCAGGTTGTCTGGATGTTGGTGAGCAATTTTTGGGCACCAATTTTTGTGATATCCAGTTATATGTCGTCACATAGACTTCTTTTTGTTGCAATTTAATAGAGTATCGAAATGCCACGCCCAGTTTATAGGGTAGCGCCCATACAAACCACCTCCCCACTTTCGCATTTTTGTAAGAAAAACGTTTTTATTGCAGTCAATATCAACGTGATATTTGACACGACGGATTCTTATGGACCGATGTTTCACATAAATGTCTAGGGGCGTGGTCCAACCACTGTCAGGGGTAGTCCCCATACAAACTACTTTTGACTTTTTGTATGAAAATTTATTTTTTTTTTTATTGTAGTCAATATCAACTTAATAATTATTATGGTAGCTTCTAATGGACGTACGATTCACACATACATTAATGGGTGTGACCCGCCACCGCCATTTTTGTGTTTTAGTATGAAAAATTAATTTATTAAAGTCAAGATTTGGTTCAAAATCCAATGTGGTGCCTTTTTATGGACAGCCACTTAACATGCATAGACTAATGGGCGTGTCCCGTCTACAAACACACCGCTCACTTTTATGCATTTGTATGAGAAACTTCAATATCAACTTGAAAGTTTATGAATTTAGAAAGAAAACAAAAACCTTTATTTACATAAAAAAAACAAAATTAGTAAAAACCAAAATTAATTATTAGAGTACGAAATGCGGCAGGGTATTTCGAAGTCGTGGATTCACGACTGCAGCATTCTTTCTCGTTTTTATTATTATTTTTTTTATGTTTTTTTGTTGTTTTTTTTTCAACTATGTAATTCGAATTTCAACGCTAATCCGGGTAATCGTCCTCATCAACTACATTGCAAGTTGTTGCGATAATTTCTTCCAAAAACGGTGCCACATCATCACTGGTCAATTGGGATAAAACGGCTACCGGTTGCCCTGGCAGTTTTATATTTTCCGGCGTTATTAAAAATGAGATAACACCAATTAGCTGGTCATAAGAATCCAACGCAGGACCGCCTTCCGCATTATAACTGGATTCTTTAAAGTAAAGTTGACCGCAGAACATGTTACGTGTTACATTTGGATGAAGTTTCCTGCAAATCCGTAACGGTATCAACTTTGCGACTGTAATACGAAGTTTTTCTGTTGGTGTGGTATTAAATGGAACTTGTTCCCAGCCAATCATTTTTATACTAGGACTGGCAACTTTTCTCATAACGTATTTAGCATAGTGAATTTTATTCGTCCGAGCTGGGTCTTTTAACACCACAACAGCTGCATCTAATTCGCGATTTACACTACCTTTTTTTGGTACAAATCGAATCACTTTTTCCACTTTATTTTCCATCCATAATTTACCATATCTGGTAAGTAACGAGTAACTTCCCGCACTTCGACCGTGGACGCAATGAGTTGCCGTAACTACGCACCGTCTCGTTATCAAGGAACCGCTGCAGTCGCTAATGTTCGAATTTTGTTGTAATTGAACAATTCTGACCATGAATGGATACTCTCCTTTTTTACGTTGCAGAGTATCAGAAATCAATAAGATCGTGGCGGCATAGAGAAAAAACACGATGTGAGATGTCATCTTTTTGAAATAAACTACGAGAATAAATATTTTTAATGTGTTAACTTCATTTCGCAGAAATTATTTTTCTTTTAATTAAATTAATATTAACGCTTTAATAAATAATGTAATAGTTTAATAACTGATGCTAACAAGTAAATAGTTGCTTCATGCATTTAGAATAGTGTTTAAAAGGCTGGAGTGATTAGGAACGACGGTGCAGAGCATGTATTTCGACAAGAAGGCAGAGCACCAAGATAGGAAATACGATGGGAATACTAATAACCACATATATACAGCGTTAACATAAGCAGATACGCGCCCGACAAGCACAAGATCAAACAAATCGGACAACAAATCTTAAAAGTTTTTCTTTTTATTATTAGCTTGCGTTATAAATAGAGAAACCCTATTCAGACGATCCTACAATATATATTTATGGCAAAGATTATGTATTTGAATCAATATATAGATTTTATAGACGTCTGAGACCGTCCGTACGTCTGTACTCACGGCTCTTTTCCAGGATTGGTCGTATATTAAGAAATTTAGTCACTGGTCGACCTCTTTGGCCTAAAGCCACACTGATACTGGCCTATCAGTGTATCCGTGTATTGCTCCAGCCGTTTACACAGTAAGCGGGACAGAATTTTGTATCCAATTGAAAGGAGACTTATTCCAAGGTAGTTCCCGCAGACAGCGAGGTCTCCTTTCTTGCAGATAAGACAAAGAACACTGACATTGCAATCATTGGGCATGCATTCATCTGACCATATTTTGCGTTTGAGTTGGTACATGCGCCTTACCAACTCTTCACCGCCGATCTGGAATAACTAAGCTGGCCGCCCGTCAGAGCCCCACATTTTTTTTATTCTTAACTTATTCCTGAGTCGACCTCGTATTAATCCGGTGGCTCTACAATAGAGCCATCATTAATTGTTGGTTCTAGAAATGCTTCTCTATCGGCGGTATTGTTATCTTCATCGCCCCAAGTAGGTTAGAGAATTGACTTCTCCATAGTTTTATATTTATTATAATTATCAAAGCATACAAATTAAAATTAATGCAGTTTAATAAAGAAATAGAAAGTAAATAGATATCAAGTCTCAAGGTCTTCATTCCTAACAGAGACAAGTGGAGTGCAGTTACTGCGCAACTAAGCGAAGACTTTTAAGAATGATCAAAGCATGAAAATAACTTGGCTTGAAATAACTGAGCCACGGAACTTCCGTGGTAAACAAATTGTGAGAAGGTAACCACTCCCCTCCGCAAACTATTTATGGACCATGCACTTGGAATGTTCTGTCCCTCCATAGGGTTGGTGCACATATCCAACTGGTTGATGCCCTCGACAAATTCAAAGCTGACGTTACCGTAATAGAGAAAATGCAATGGATAGAACAGTGCTGTTAAAAAAGGCATCGTGTGACATATATTACACTTGCCATGCGAGTAAGCACGAATTTGGATGCGGTTTCGTGTTTAGTAGGAAATTACGCGGTCTTGTCTTCAGTTTCATACCTGTGAACGAGCGCCTGGTCGCGATACGTAAGAATGCTAAGTATATTAGCTTGATTTATGTACACGTCCCGATGGAAGTCACAGACAATGCGCCTAAATATAAATTTTAATAAAATAATTTAAATAAAACGTCTCATACATCACTGGGAGTGCTTCCCAATCAATCACGATGTAAAAATCGTGCTTGGCGATTTCAATGCCAAAATTGGGAAGGAAGGAGTATTTGTGTATTTGGCCCAACAGTTGGAAAATTTAGCCTTCACGGCGCTACCTCCAGCAATGGAGAGAGGTTAATCGATTTTGCTGCAGGTCGGAACATGGTAATCAGATTTCCACACCTTAACATACACTAGACTAATTGGCGCAGTAA
Organism: Leucophenga montana; assembly: GCA_035044765.1. NCBI lineage: Eukaryota > Metazoa > Arthropoda > Insecta > Diptera > Drosophilidae > Leucophenga > Leucophenga montana. Next base: position 617,261 of record JAWNNQ010001138.1, read on the forward strand.
CGAACACACGTAATCAAATTGATCATGTTGTGATCGACGGAAGGCACGCATCGAGCGTATTGAATGTGCGAACGGTACGAGGTCCCAATATTGACGCGGATCACTACCTTGTAGCAGCCAAGATGCACAGGAATCACTGAGACTATGGAGAAGTTACTTCTCTAATCTACTTGGTTGCGATGAAGAGAACTATGCCGCTGATAGAGAAGCATTTCTAGAACCACCAATTGATGATGGCTCTCTTGCCATCGGATTATAACGAGATTGACTCAGTAATTAAAAAGCTGAGGAATAACAAAGCGGCAGACTCCGATGAGCTGCCAGTTGAGTTATTCAAGACAGGTGGCGTATGCACCAGCTCTTATGAAAGATATGGTCCAATGAAGGCATGCGCAACGATTGGAATCTCAATGATTTTTGCCATATCTTCAAGTTTCCGCGTACAGTGTAAACGGCTGGATCCATATACGGATACACTGATAGGCCAAAGCGGTCGAACAGTGATTAAATTTTTAATTTACGACAAATCCTGGAAAAGACCCGTGAGTACATTAAAGGCACACACCACTTATATGTCAATTATAAAGCCGCTTTCTACACGCCGATAAGAACGAAGTTTTTCAACGCCCTATCTGAACTTGGTATCCAGCAAAGATTTTTCGTCTTTGCATGATGACGCTACCACATACAAAAAGCGTCGTCAGAGTAATAAAGAACTTAGCCGAACCCTTTGATACTAAGAGAAGTTTCAGGCACTTGTTCAATCTCTTGATGGAGTACATCCTACTCCAATGCCCATACATAGAAAGGTCGGGTACGATCTTCCATAAGGATGTGATGCTATTCGCGCATGCTGATTATATTCACATCATCGGCACGAACGAAAGGCGAGTTAGCAGGGCGTTCTCGGAGATTGAGAAACAGTCAAGAACGAGGACAAGACGAAGTACTTGGTGTCCACTCGCAGACGATCAGCGCGTTTTGGACGGTCTATGAGTATGGAGAATTTCAACTTCAATGTTGTCGAAAATTTCGTCTATCTGGAAACAGAGATAACCAACAATAACAACGTCAACTTGGAGATCAGACGAAGAATCACGCTTGCTAACCGCTACTACTTTGGGCTCAGCAGACATAATAGAAGTAGAGTCCTCTCTCGAAGTGCAATGATAAAATTATGCTGCTGTATGGCGTAGAAGACCCTGACGTCATCGTATACAGTGACTTTGAAAGTGTTCGAGAGAAAGACTCTTTGTAGGATTTTTGATTCACTTAGAGTTAGCGTCGAGTTTAGGATTCGTATGAACAATGAGCTATATGAGCGGTAACTTTCAAATTACTTTCCTTTATTTGCATTCATTACTTTTGTTCCTTTTTCTTTTTGCCTATTAAATTGAATTGAAAAACTCTTTTGTAATAGTTTTAAAATATATACTTGTGCATTTATTTAAAGCTCTACAATTTTGGCTAATTGTCAACTTTTTTCTTTGTTTTTTATATTTTTTTTTTTTTTATGCAATGCCATACAATAAAATGCTGTGATTTCAACTACAACATAAATTTCATTACCATAGATTTGACTCAATATCAAGGCGATATTGCTCAATTGAATGCTTGCAGAAATCAATTTTTTTCTTTTTAAATAATTCATATAAACAAACGCAAAACTCTAGACAAAAATTGGTTACAAATAGAGTCGTTTCAAGTGCTACAGCGAAGCACTGCAGACGTGTTATTATTAAAACACATTGCCTGCTACTGATTTACAAGTGAAACATAAACATTTATATATTTCATTTGAATTTGGCGCCCAACAACACCAAAAAGTAAGCGTTTCCTTACGAAATCTGTGTTGTATTTGAGCTGCTTTTTTCTTTTCTGAGGCTACAAAGCTGCGCTGACACGCGTCATTTATATCAGATTCAATGCCGCGGCGGTAGACCATTGCGCGGTCTGAGCACTGTCTCAAGCAGATTTGGACCCGGTTGATTCTTGGGACGTGGCGTGGGTGTTAGTGAACGCGTATGCGGTGTTGCCTCTTCCTTCTGGTGTACACGTGAAGTGGCAGCACGACGCTGACGTATCTTCTCTTCCATTACGCTAGGCACCATGAAGCAATTAGACTCCTTATAGATTGGCTTGCGACGATCATTCCAAGGGAAGACCCATTGTATGGGCGTGAAATCACGACGCCATGGTTTGCGTGGCTTGAACCAGCAATCACAGGTCCAATCCTCTTCACCGGGTGCATCGTCATCGCTGCATATGAAAACCGAATTGCAAAACTTACGCAGAAACTCAATAAAACATCAATTAAACTTACCCGCGCACATAAACGCGCACATAACGTCCACTTTTTCGAAAGAGATTCAATGCCTCACCAAATGTCAACTCTAATGCGGGCACATCATTAATCTGCGTAATCTCATCACCGATACGCATACCAGCACGTTTTGCTAGACCCGTTGGTATGACATTCACAATGGTCAACGGCTCAAATTGATCTGTGCCACCGGTCACCTCAATACCCCACATTGCATCGCAGAAACTCATGACACGCCTATCGGTTTCAAGTGTATAGGTCATGCGCAGCTCGTACTCCACATTATCGAATGCGTCCGATTCGTATTTGGGTATCTTCATTTTGAATTTATGCCGCTACTCTGTGTACTCGGTATACAATTCTATGATAATCCTGTAGAACGCTAGGACGTATTCGAATTTTCTTATAAATTGCTAAACTAATCGCTTGTCGTTGTGGTCGACAATTCGATTACAAATCAATTAATACAATTTCATGTCGTTAGCCGTATTTATAGGCGAAATCTGTTCTTCAACAAATCTAAAAAAAAAGAAAAAAAACCACCAACGCCTTCCGTACTATTGATGCTTTACCTATTTTCAGTGTCATTAACTTTAACGTTGCCAAATTGTTTTTTCAATGTCGTCATTGTAGTTTTATAAATTTAATTGGTTTATTTTTAATTGTGCGACAAATCAATAGTCTAATTGCTTCGAAGCATTGATTTTTTGTTCAAATGAGCATAGAACCTTCTCCCTAAGACTTTGAATTATTTTTAAGCTTTATTTCAAATTTGTGCTATAAATAATAAGAGATTTTGCTATCATGTTTATAATAAACTTGTGCGTGAATAACATGAAGAACATGATTTTTTTCCAACACCTTTATTTCCACTTTACTTCACTTCAAATTCTCCAAAGCAAATTGGAAGTCCTTTTTACATAATTACTTTTTCAATATTTCGTACAAGAATTTATTTCATAGTTGAAACTTTATTTTGCCTCTTTCCATGCGTCACTTGGGAGTTTAATACCGGGTGGCAGATCTTTCGGATTCTTTGGTCTAAAGCAATCAGCAGATTTAGCTGTTAGCAGCAAAATGCCACAAAAAAGAGTCGCGTATTGCAGAAAGGATAATTTCCAAATCATCTTTCGAATTTGAATGTCTAGAAATGTTGTAAGTATTAGTTATATATGTACAATGTGTTTTAGTTATACAATTAGTTTCAATAGGGTTAAGAACTAATTAGATTCATTATGCACTACCATCAAAAATTGTTTAAATATGATATTTAAGAAACAAACAACTGTAACTAATGTTTTGGAACTAACTCGCTTTAGACATATTTCAAAAGAAATTGATGTGTTCATGTTTTCCCAGTTTTGTAATCTTCTACTTTTGTAATATATACCTGAATATTAAATTTTTGACTAGAGTTCGCCCAATGCACTATGGGCAAAAAGTCCGAAATTTGTTCATAAAGTTCATTTTTAAAGCTAGAGTCTTCAAATTTGGCACACAAATGTGAAATATTAATATAGAATTTAGATTTTTTTTTTCAATTGTACCACGCCTTCAACATCCCCGCCCACATTATTAATCTGAAGTTTTATTTGCCGATGGATTTATTCTTCTTCATCATCTAACACAATTTCTAATGGTTGATTTCTTTTGCCTTTTACTTAAACATATACTGGATATTAATGGATCTAAAGAATCCATAGCTCTATAAAAAACAGCAGCCATGTTGTTTAATCGGCTATAATTTCGGGCATATGATTTCCTATCGTTTTTATAGAACTTGTTCCTGACTTCTGAAGCATTTTCTCCTAAACATCCAACCGGAGCTAAAGAGGAGTTCATTATTTTCCAGCCGTGAATTAATATTTCGTGGACCGTCGGTGACATTGGATACCAAGGATATGTATTAACATATAAAAAAAAAATGTTTTCTCACAAGATGTCTTGAATTTTTCAATATCAACAGAATGCTCGCACGAAATGGTGATCAAAATTACATACATATTGTATAAAATATTTGTTAAAAGCTTGTAATTGATGAAAATAATTGGTAATTCGCGAATGCTCTTCTAGCCGTGTTTCCATCATTACTATTCCCACTTCCGTTTTGTTTGGGAATGCTTATATGTAGACCCATTTTTGTCCACTTCATTTCCTGAATTTCATTTTTTCGAGACATCATTTCGATTTTGTCAGCCTGTTTAATGTGCAACTTTGGAATTTGTAGCTCTAAACTCTAAAAATTTAATCCAGGCATGCAATGGACTTGCACCATATTTTAGAGTCGCAGGCCTTGGCTTAACACATTCGGAATGGAAATCTGTGGTTTCCAGGAGTTTTTTATGTTTGACCCCACATATTGGGCAGCACTGAGTTGATGAGGTACCAGTTAAAGTGTTAAGTACTTTACCATCAATAAGTGTCATTTGTGTTTCATATGTAATAACAACTTCTTTGCCTTCATTTCTAAATATAAAGTCCGCTAGACCGGCGACTGCACATCCAAACATTCTTTTTCTCATAATATTGTGTCGTGGCTTTCCTTTGTATACGCAATTTTAACTGGCCTGCATAACCTTACAGATTGTGGAGCTCTGTTATTCCAAATAATTCGTTGATTTGCATCTATTAATTTTAAAGGTATCATAGTGCTGACAAAAAGGGATAGATCCAGGGAAGTAGGTTCTTCTGAACGAAACTGCTGTTTATATAAGTTTTGGCCAGTAGATCCATCGAATCCGTAGCTTGCTATTAACGTGCAACGTGAAACATTTTCCATTTGAGCTATAACCTCTTTTTGCAGCACAAATATTCTTTCGGCTGTATGATCAAAAATGTTTTGCATTGAAACCTGCGTAAGATTTTCCGAAATTTCTATTTGAGTTGCTCTGCAAATCGTTTTGACTTCTTGAGTCGAGTTTCCTGTGTGTTCTTTCCTGACGACTTTTAATGCATTAAAGAAATCATCCTCTTTAGCTCTCTTCGCAGAAACAGAAGCCACATGTAATAAGTGCTGCGTTTAAAAGTCTGCTTCCGATGCAAGATCACTTGCTAATTTTTGTTTCCAACGCATTCCAGCCTGTGTATAACCTAGTGTTGGCCTACACATTTTAGATGGAAATGGATCCGTAAGTTGTTCATCTAAAGTTATAAGAATCGCCTGCGAAAGCCACCTTGAGTGCTGAACTTTAAACCTTGACAGCATACGGTTGCATTTAGGCAAATATATATAATATATGTGTGATATAAAACTGCATTTTTTTTCTTCAATTTGATTAACGTGTGAGTTGCTGCCTTCATTCATATTCATTTTTTCCAACATCCACTTCTTCAAGGCAGAGATGTCTCGTCCATTGTTGTCCCAAAGCTCCAGCAGTGTTAAGCGGCGAAACTAATATTCGGCTACAACGGGCAAAGGAAATTATTAACACCATAATCTATACATTTTTACGAAAAACATACAGGTTTTAGTTGCTCGCTGGAAATAAGTTATACTCCACGAAACACAATTACATTTGTTAATTATTAGCTGTAAAAATACTCTAACAACAATTGAACAGACATAACAAAACATACAGAACATATAGAAACTAATACGCTACGTTGAATCTACATACCTGTACGATTATTTGCCACATTTACAAATTGTCTTCACTTTAAAGAAAAAGCCACAAAAAACGCTCAAAGTTTATTAATATTCACGGTTGTATTTCGATAACTCAAGCATGCATTTAATCAGCTGACTTTAATTGGGCGCCAAATTCAAATCACAGACGTTAAAAATATTTTAAAAATAAATTTGTCTTATCTTAATTATTTATCATTATAAAACCCATTCAATTTTGAGTTTTTAAAATATAAAAAAAATTACTTTATGCACTAATTTCGGACTTTTTGCACATAGTGCAATGGTCAAAAATCGTCCTTTTGTCTTAAAAGTACACAATAATAAGCATATCAATAGTACAGGAGTGTCACGGCAAACGCTTTCGCCTCTAGATCAGAGCCGCTCAGAAAAAGAACTGCATTAAATGAGCATGTACCGGTGTCCTGGGTCACTGCGTGCGCAGTTCTGTATCTTCGCTCTGTGTACAGCCGCTCACTTTACGGTTATTGGTAAAAAGTTTACTGTTTCCCAGCTCGTGTCGGCGGATCTGGATGTTGACCTTAGACACGCACGTGCTAGGGGTGTGTGCTCCTGTCCAAATTTCAGTAAAGAAAACATGGTGGCGAAAAAGTTTATAGCGACATCTCGATTAATTTGAAAGCAGCGTCACTTTTTTAACTCAGTAGCTGCATGTACTGCTTGCAAATTATAAAATGCGATTTAAGTGTTAAGATGATTAAAACCTTTAACGTCCAAATCACAATTTAGAAAACATGTATATTGTGCACAGCCTCTCTTCACACCCTTTCCAACAAACAAAAATTCAATGAATATGTTGGGTTTTTAGAGGTTTAAAAAGGGTGTGAACGTTTTAGGTTTGCCTAATTATATGTACATTAGATTACATTTAAAATTGTTAAACCTTGTTCGAAATCTAGAACGAAGAATTTTCAAGAAATACTTTTTTGTTTTTTATTCACTACTTACGTATGTAAAATATCAATCAGTTTACTAAAAAGAACTATACTACATTAGAATAACATATGAAGAGCGACATTAAGACATTAGAATATGCACATGAACATCACTAACCAAAATAAATAAGGCTTAATGCCTAATATCAATATGATTTTGGCATCTGAGTACTTTAAGTTAGTTTACTTAATTTGTCACTTCATTGGATGCCAATGCGTGTTTCTATTTCTTGGAATTTGACACCGGAATTGTCAGAAGATGAATTTTTAACATCTCTATTTGTGCCTGCACCATATCCATAAACTTGGCCATGAATGCAACGAACTTTTGATCCAAAGAAGATAATGACGAGCGAGCTCTATTGTGGTTCTAGCTGACAATCATGCTGATAATGGTGTTGTAGCTGTGCACCTTCTAACAGCGTCTGCATAAAAAATAGGCTGATTTGTACTATTGGCAATTGGATGCATTGGTCTAGACTCTAGAAGCAAAGTTAGCTAAATGGGATGTCATAAAAGTAGGAACCGGTCTTGATTTGGGTTTAGAGGGAGCACGCTTGGAAACCATTTCCGGATGCACTACACTGCCTCTTTACAAAGCGCACAGTTAGCTGGCTTTGCGATGGATTTGAGGCAATTGAGTCAATCTGGCGACAACGAATGGTAATAGCATAGACCTCATATCATAGACCTTTTTATTATATTTTTGCTCTAGTTTCACGAAGAACATGTCCAGCGACGACCCATTAGCACGACTTTTTCGATTGTGTCCATTTCTTACTTAGTGAAACTGGCGCGTGAAGTTTTGCTTTGTGGCATCCATGGAGGTGGTGTGCTGTAACCTTTCATAAACTCTTTTTAAAGTTTGGTAAGTATGAAAATTAAATTGGTTGCTTTCAAACCGTTTACCTATTGCTCGAAAATAGCTGTTGGTATCTACTTTTTTATAGTGTAAGTGGTAACGATACTTGCACTTCCATGTTATCAGATATTGATGTACTAGCGTCTAACCAGTTTCATATATTCAGAAAGCATAACATCCTCAATATCTGCTGCAAGTCGACTAAATTGGTTGCTCTAATTACTAACGAAATTAGTTTTCAAACTCAAAAATTCATGCGAAATGCAAGAGAATATACGTTTGGAAAAACAAAACTCTCTACCTATAGAACCTAAATACTTCACAACGTATTTATAACACAGTCTCCAGAAGCTGTGTAGTGTAGCATATGATTTATGGTACCGTAATTTAATTGTAAATCTAATTACAGAACTCTATATACGAATATAAAATTGTGTATATCGTATACAATTAATGAATCAGATTATATATTGTATTCGTATACTCGTATATCAGCAGAAAAACTTCAGATTTGCCACAATAAGTTTTGCAACATTTGAGACAAACAAAATGATTTTGAAGCTATACTTCCTGTCAATTTCAACTATTCTAATCGGCATTTTGCTGTTCTCATCCGCTACAGCTAAACAGCCGAAAAAGAAACTCCCTCAACAATTGCCGAATGTGCCGAAGATACCACCCGATCAATGGAAAATAAGTATAGGTTAAATTGTTTTGACTAAAATGTACATTTGAAATAAACATTAGAAATTCGTAGTGTTTTTTTTTAATTTCTAATTTGAACTTTATCTTAAACTTCACATTTCAATTTAACATTTTAGATTTCTTGGTGGTGTACTGCACCACTATAAACATATATCTATAATTTTACTAATACATTTTACGTGGAAATTGTACATTATGCATGACTAGCGGACACCCGGCGTTCGTTTTTACGGCTCACAGAAAGATATACTTAGACTATATATATATATATATATATATATATATATATATATATATATATATATATATATATATATATATATATATTACACTTTTCTTCATTTTCTGTATAATATCGATAGTGACACACACACTAAACAAAGTTTAAAAAACGATTGTTTGCCTAAATATAACGAAATTTGGTTTTATGCAAGGAATAAAATTGAAATGTCTGTAGGTTTGGGTTACTGTTTCGATTATGCACGGTACAACGCACCCCTGAAAGAACATTAATTTTTAAAATCAAAGTTCAATATGCGAAGACTGCTTTTACACCTATGCATTTGCTATCCATCATCAAATCATCGACAACATTGTGTCCGGGTCAATTTCCAACAGCTCAATCTTCACCATGTTCTTGCCATTATGCGTGTAATTATTTTGGTTAAAGGTTCCGCTTTAGTTCGTGGTTTAACCTTATATGAGGTGTTTGGACCCACCCAATTTACTTATGGCTCGGCTTATACCAAAATTCAAATAATCGATCAATCATGCGAATGGAGCCAATAAGAAAAGCAAAAACAAGAAAAAACTTTAAATTCGGTGATACCAAAGTTTTAATACCATTTATATACAGTTTCAAGCCGTGAACCTATCAGATGTAAAAAAAAAAATACATTTATAAAATCTAACAACCTAATCATGGGATGTTAGTTTTTTGGAGCCTACATCGGGTGTTGGAATTAATTTTAAAGTTTTCATAAGAGATGGCTTAACTAGCACTAAATCGCATCGGGTAAACCTGTGACTATATTCATTTGAAAGCCAACTCCATAAGCTTCAATTTTCAGTATGTGTCATTCCACTGAAATGTAAACATTTTTTTTTTTTTTGTTCTGTGAACATGTCGACTTTTGTTCTAACAAAACGCAATTTGCGGAAAGGTTTGCTTTTGTGCTTTCATTTGAAGAAAAAAGCAGCTGACGCCCATTGTACGCTTTGTGAGGCTTACGGAGACTATGCTCTATCGATTTCAACTTGTGAGTACTGGTTTCGTCGGTTTAAAAGTGGTGATTTTGATACGGAGGACAAAAAACGTCCGGGCCAGCCCAAAAAGTTTGAAGATGAAGAATTGGAAGCATTACTCGACGAAGATTCGTGCCAAACTCTTCAAGAATTGTCAGAATCATTGGGAGTTGACTTGTCAACTGTTGGCAAACGGCTCATAGCCATGGGAATGATTCAAAAGCAAGGAAATTGGGTGCCGTACGAATTGAAGCCAAGAGATGTCGAAAGAAGATTTTTCACAGCTGCTTCCACCCCATAATCGGAAAAGTTTTTTGCATCGTATTGTTACTGACGATGAAAAGTGGATCCGTTACTCAACGCAAAACCGAAAAAAAAAACATGGGGACCACCCGGGCATGTATCAACATCGACGGCCAAGCAGAATTTTCATGGTGCCAAGGTCATGCTAACCAGACCATCACTGGTGAACGTTACCAACAACAATTGATGCAATCGAGCCGAGCATTGAAGCAAAAACGACCGGAATATGCCAAAAGACACGACAACGTGGTTTTTCAACATGACAACGCTCGGCCACATGTTGCAAGATCGGTCAAGGAAACGTTGGAGGCTTTGAATTAGGATGTGATCATCAACAGTTATATAATATTGTATTGTCATTAGATGCAAACGTCCATGTCCATTTTCTGGCTAATCCGGTCTATAGAAGTGTGACAAAATTGAGTTCTAAACATAAAAAACTTGTAATAAATAATTTTATCATTCAACACATTTCTTTTGTATACTCTTAAAAGTTGATACATTAAATTTGGTAGCCAATTTTAAAACTACAAATTAAAATCGAAAGTTATAAAAAATATGTGTTCTATACGCATTTAATATTCTTGAAATTCCGAAAATTTTTCATATGTATGCACACAGCATGTTGCATGCCAATCGTTGTTTAACTCCAGTTGTGAAATTGCTTGAAGATGATTTCTGCTGTGTTCATTAATATTCTTCGTTGCTGATGATGCTTTGCACATGTAGAATACACAGCTTCTGCTATACAAATTTTGATCGGCATACTCACAGCCAGCGCTACGCTTACTCATCTGTATCTGTTGTCGTTGCATCAATTTATGTATATGAAGGGAAGGGAAGGTCAGCTAAAGCGGCAGTGTTTCAACGCTTTGATGCTGTTTTACTATTTATTATTATTGTGGTGATCGCGCAAATGAATCATATGCGATACGCGACTATCAGCAGGCTTTGCTTCTTTCAATTGTTGCTTCTGATAGAGTTTTGAACTATGGGTTGTACTACGAGCTGTGGTTGTTTGATTTGTGGATTTGAATGATTTCTTATCAATTGAATTTGAAGACGTTGCCGGTCTCATTTTATTCGATTTTGCACTAGCTGCGTTCATTTGGTATTTGCTTAATTGATGACGTGCTGCAGCTGAAATTTTCTCGTCACGTAGCAGATGTTTCGACATCGTATCTCCACCGAACTGTCGCTGCTGCTGCGTTTTTTTTACTGCTAAAATGGAACTACTATGACCGAGTTTGTCAACCGTATGCTTCTTCTTATCTTTCTTATCGCCAAACGCTGGTTTCATCAAGAAGCTCATATCATGTGCTGGCTCATCATCCGGCGATTTCTTAGTAGCATCATCATCATTATCGCTGTCGTTTTTATTGCCGCTTTTCTGCTTCTTATGCTGTTTCAACGGGGCACTGGTATGCTGTTGATGCCACATAGTTGCAGCACTCGGTGTTACCGGATGCAAACGATTATTGTAGTGCACAGCATCGAGACGCACTGCATTTGCTTGATCATCGGACTCTCTGTCCACACGTAACTGACGCAATATACTGTTGCCACGCACATGAGTGGATTGCATGGACTTTATTTGTTCCTGCTGTGCTGTGGCTTCTTGCTTATCGCTGCCAGAATATCGCATCAGTAATTTTGTTGTGGGCGCATCTTTGGGATGGTAAAGCTTTTGTTTCGTGCCGGTAGCATCTTTTTCGACCGTATTGCTGGCACAACCTTTCAGAGTTTTTGTAATAGCTTTGCGTACACGTCCCTCGCGTTCCTTACGCAGCTGTGGCTTCGATTTTGTCGCAATATTTGTGGGTGAGGACACTGTAGTACGATTAATGCTAGAAGTAGAACGCTCGGGACGCATCATTCGTTCAAAACTTGCACTTCCACCCACGGCAACATGGCCTGCAACGCTTCTCAATGAATTTTCAGCACGCACAAGTGTCCGCCAATCTTCTACAGCATATGGCGTTTCTCTACGCTTAGCAGTATACTTCTGTTGCTGCCAATGCAATGGACGCTGACGACTCACATCTGGTGTCGAATAGGGTTTCTTTGCCGGCTGATGCAACGATTTTGGCTGTTGCAACAAATTCAGTTTCGCCTTTGATGCCTTCGGCGGATATGAGTTATCGCCATCCTGACCACATACCGTCATTTTAAGCACGGGCGGACGTCTGGCGAGACGTTGTTTTGTATCTCGATCCAGGGTCATTAGCTCACCGCGAATACCATCAACTATCTCCTTGACTGAGCTGGTCTGAGTATTGCGCGAATTTGGGTGTGATTCTTTGGAAAATTCGCGTACTGCCTTTTCATAGAGCGGTCGATTGAAACAGCCGGCAATATTGTTGTTTGGTACAATTTGTGCACGACTTTGTTCGCGTGCCAAATTTTTCTTACCGCTAGTAATGCTGCTTGTACTGGTAAAGCTGCTCGTCTGTCCAAAAATCTTGTACGAAGGAGTCTTGCTATGTACACCGCGTTTTGGCATCAATCCCTGCGTGGCCCCTTTGGATATTGTCTTCGACATACCCTGCACCTGGTTGACCAATGTCTTATTGATGCCTATCAATTTGGTCGCCGGTCCTTCGTTGCTCATATCGTATTTCGTACCGAAGCCGCCGAAGCCGCCGCCGCCGCCCATGCTCACACTGGCGGTCCTCGCATCCAAGCCGCCGCTTCTGTTGCTGCCGCCGCCCGCGGCCCGCCTTCTCATTGCCATATTCCTCAGTTTGGCCAGCGCTGAATTATTTACTGAAATATTCCGGCCGTTCCAAGAGCTCGAATTGCGACCGACCGGGGTAAGTGTGCGCGACAACATAGATGGTATATTGCTATTTACTGCAAATTTACTAAGTCGATAATGCTTCGAACTCATCGCGAGTTAAAACAAAACTGTCTATTATATAAAAAAAAAAATTAGATTGAAAAACTTTCTCACGACATGCGTACAACGATTGAAAAATACTAGACTAAGATAGACTAACAGAAAAAAACGTTAAGAAATTTTAGGCAATGGTAACTAGATTTTGAAAATAAATTTGAAAACGGAATACGGCGTACGCTGCTATGCCTACTTTTTATTAAATAAATAGTAAAAAAGTGTAAATTTGTAATTATTTATTTTTATTTCAAAATCATTTATATCACAGGGTTCGGCAGCATAACTTCCTTTTCTGAAATGCGCGCCATGCAGGATATATGGATCGTAGCGCGCCGCGAGTAATACCAATCGACACGTGTGGTTCTAAAGTTTCATTTCCTTCCAGGTCGGTCGGCATTATGCAATGGAACAGTGCGGAACCTGCGTTTGTCATCGAGGCCTACTTCTGTTGTTGTTGTTGTTGTTGTTGTTGTTTTTTCAGCGATGAAGCGCATTTTCACTTGAATGGATGCGTTAAGAAACAGAATATGCGCTACTCCGAAAATTGCATGAAAGGCTTTTGCATTCACCTAAATTCGCAGTGTTGTTTGGAATTTCCTCAGCTGGGATTATTTGACCATGGATTTTTGAAGAAACTAAGTGACAGTAAATTCAAATCGGTTTGTGAACATGTTGAAGGCATTTTCTTTTTTCACGACATGATGACATTTACTACCAAAAGGACGGAGCAACGGCTCACACTTCAAAAACATCGATGGCTGTTTAAGAAGAACACTTCCCGGAGCGCCTCCCGTGCGCTTTATTATAACATTCACACATAGTGTGAAATGGTATTACCAGTTTGTCTGAAAGTTTGTAACGCATTAAAGGAGGCAGCATAGACCCCATAAAGTATATATACTATTGATCTGCTCGACGAGACGAATGGATCTAGTCCTGTTCTTTATTTAAATCAATATAAGCTTGAAATTTGGTGGATTTTAGTGGTCGACTGTTTCATATACATATACAAATGGGCGTTTGCTGCCCACTTTTTAAGGTCTTATACAAACCCACAGCTCACTTGTATGCATTTGTATGAAAAACATCAATATCAACTTGAAATTTGATATGGTGGCATCTTATAGATGGTCGCTTCATACACATCTACTAGTAGGCGTGTACCACCTAGTTTTTGGGGTGGCTCCTATTTAAGCCCTCACTTTTACGTTCTACAATACGATTTAAAATTTCCTGTGAATAGTATTAGAGCTTCGGTTCAACCGAAGTTAACGCTTTTCTAGTTTTTTTTTTTTATGGGATTTTTTGAAATCCCACAATTATGTGAACCGCCCAAGAAACCAAGAAGAATTGAAGTCCAACATTCGGGCAGAAATTGCCAACATACCCGCTGATATGCTGGTAAAAGTCTTGTGAAACGCCAGAAATCGGCTTCTTCAGTGTATGGATAATGGGGGACCTCACATACCTGATATGATTTTCAAAACTGTGTAAAACAAAAATTTATTTATTGAATCTACATTATTGAAAACAAGAAAAAAAAACGTTAACTTCGATGGTACCGAAGTTTTAATAATATTTACATAAAGTTTCAAGCTGTGAACTTAACAGGTGTAAAATAAATATTTGTATAATCTAACAACCTAAACGGGGGATGAAGTTTGTACCCCTAAAAGTGCGCGTGACGCGCTCCTTTACAATTATGCGAAGCGTTCGCCTATATAAAGCCATCATGTCAAATATCAAGTTGGCGTGGCATGTCAATTTTGATACTCCATTAAATTGCAATAAAAAGAAGTCTATATGCTGACTTACAACATAATAGCTTAAAAGTTAGTCGACACGACTCGTCGAGCTGATCAAAAATGGGTTCTACGATGGTTCTTTTAATGAGTTACAAACTTTCAGACAAACTGATATTAGCAATACATACTATGTGTGAATGTTATAAAAAAAAAAACAAATACTTTTCACACTTTGTACACCTCTATGTAGGACATGCCTGCGGTGTGATAAAGTTTGGCAAATTGTTCCTGCACTATTTCTATATGAAACGGCGTGAAATCTTACTGGAATATCCATTCTTTGTCGTGCCATGTGAACAATATCGCGACGATCCACTTCTTGTTTGATTTTGACTAATTCCTGCGCAGAGATAAAAAATGTTTTGTCATTTGGAGATGGCCACCGATCCCGATTTTCACAAGAAAATTTTGTTCGGCGATGAAGCCCACTTTTTGTTGGATGTGTATCCACAAGCCAAGGATGATAATCCACAAGCCATTGTTGAGACGCCGTTACATCATCAAAAAGTCACTTTTTGGTGTGCTCTATGGGCAGAGGGATTCATTGGTCCATATTTCTTCAAAAAATGAAGCCGGCCATAATGTTACAATCAATGGGGAACGCTTTAGAGCCATGATTAATGACTTTTTCGTGCCTGAATTGGAAAATGTTGATGTGAACGACCTTTGGTTCCTACAAGACGGCGCTACATGCCATACAACCAACGAAACAATCAATTTATTGAAGGAAACTTTTGGTGAGCGCATTATCTCGCGTCGTGGGCCTGTGGCGTGGCCTCCAAGATCGATGCGATTTAACACCGCTGGACTATTTTTATGTGAAGTTGCTTGCCTACGCAGATAAGCCAGAGACGATTGAGGCCTTGGAAGAGAATATTCAGCGCGTTATTGCTGACATACGGCCCCAATTGCTGCAAAAAGTAGAAAATTGGGCCTCTCGGCCCGAATTTATTCGAGGCAGCCGCGGCGCCCACTTGCCCGAAATCATTTTTAAAACATAATGGCAAACCCTTATCTTTATAATAAAGCTAAATTCTTGACACAACATTATATGCGTTTTATTTCTTCTTGAAAACCACACGTCTAAAAATGAACACCCGAACTCACTTCAGAAATTCTAAAATACTTCTGGAAGTATTGTGCCCGTTATTAGTGATGTAACTTCTAATACATCATTTTGTTGTACAGCACTATCAATATCAATGCTGGCACTGTAAGTCTGAAAAGGATTTCTAGATTAATTACAAGTATAGAAAATTAGTTACACGACTTACCGCCCAAAAGCACAAATGTTGTCAACGTACGTACGCATTGTGTATTTAATGATGTGTTTCAACTTATTTCAAAAATTGTTCTGTGCAGAAGTTGAAATGCACGACAGCCTTTATACTTCTTACCAAGTCTGTTGTATGTGACAAAATAATACTGCAATATATTGATTTTGTCATTGAAATCCTAGAATATGGCTTTCAATAATCGAAGTCAGAGAATGCAACACACATTGAACGATAATAAAAAAAAAAAAAAAAAAAAAAAAACAGTCGGGTGCAAACTACAGAAAGGTAGTTTTTGATAACATGGTCAACAGTGGAGGTTGCGTAATCAGAGATTATTTCTTATCGTATAAAATAGGAATTTTACTCATGGTTTTCCATCTGGTTTACTGCTTCTTCATATCGACAAGTATCGGAAACGCTGGCACCAGTGAAGTTTTTGTATTGAAATTTTTCTAAACTGCTCTAACAAACACTTAGAAACAGAATACGCAATTTACCAGTCAAAGTTATTTTGTTAGGCTTATGCTTATGCATAATATTGTGTGTGAAAAAAATTTGTCATTTAAAAACATTATATTCGATACTCCACATATAAATATATTTTCGTAATTGAAGCAAATACGTTGCAACAAACTTTATTCAAAGATTACAAAATTTGAAGATCTATTGTATCGTATGATATTGCTCTATAATTTTCTCACACAGGTGCAGCTTCAATCTTCATTTCATTTCTTTAATAGCAAGCATTATTTTCCATCGGAAAGAAACCTACGTCTATCTACGGCAGTGACCAAGCTGCTCCAGGCTAATATAAGCAAAGCTAGCACTAGAAACAATGTTGTATAATTAAATATAGATATTATATATTATAGTAAATAGGACTTACCAATCTTTTTGAAAAGTACTTTGTTGCCCTGTTCCATTATAACTTGATGCTTCTGTTCTTGACTAATAGCGACTTGCAAAACCATTCGCATAGAGCACTACTTTTATAGGAAAAATATTTGCCAAAAAGTAGTAACCGTAGGTACACGATCGATATAAATTTAAGTCACGACTTTAAAATCGTGATCTTGAATTCATATAAAGCCATGTGAAGCATTACAAATAGATAATATTAATAGAAAAATTTTTTTTATTTATTTTTTAATGCACTGCACACAAACTATCAAATTAGTTTGACAAATTTAATATACCTACATATATTGTATAAAATTACAGCGTTGTAATAAGTGTCAGATTATATAGAAATGCATTGTGTTTGTGTGTGCAATTATTGAAATTATTGCATTGAGGCATATTAAAACTAATTGTGAACTGTAAGCGCTTTAAGCTTTAAACTAACGTTTATCACTTGCTACACTCTCTTACTATCTCTCTCTCTCTCTCTCTCTCGCTCTACAATCACGTCAGCTATACACTCTCAATGCGTTTGCGAATCGGCATGCGAGCTACATATGTACACTTATAACTACTCCAGATTAATTTTTATACCATTCACACATAGTGTGAAATGGTATTATCAGTTTGCCTGAAAGTTTGTAACACATTAAAGGAGGCATCGTAGACCCCATAAAGTATATATATTCTTGATCAGCTCGATGAGACGAGTCGATCTAGCCATGTCCGCCTGTTTGTCTGTCTGTCTGTCCGTATATCTGTTCGAATGTCTGTCCGTCCGTCTGTCCGTCCGTATGTCTGTATGTTGTTGCGCATTTGTTGGGGACCAATTTTTATGCTATGCAGTTGAAATTTTGCACATACGTTTATTTTTATTGCAGTTACCCGCCACGCCAACTTTTTGGGGTACAAACCCACTGCCCACTTTTGACTTTTCGTATGAAAAACATTTTTATTGTAGTCAATATCAACTTAATAATTGATATGGTAACTTTTAGTGGACGGATGCTTGACATATACTTACCCGCTTACTATTCGGGGTAGCACCCATACAAACCTACTGCCCACTTTTGACTTTTTGTAAGAAAACTTATTTATTAAAGTCAATATTAGGTTGAAATGCAATGCGGTGCCTTTTTATGGTCAGCTGCTTAATATACATAGACTAACGGGCGTGGCCCGCCCACTATTTGGGGTAGCCCCCATACACACGCACCGTGCTATTTTGTGTTTTTTATAAAAAAATTCTTCATTTAAATCCATATTGGCTTGAAATTTGATCTCGTGGATTTTAGTGGACAACCACTTCATATTCATATACAAATGGGCGTGTCCCGCCTACGTTTTGAAGTAGTCCCATATAAACCCACAGTTCACTTTTATGGCGGCATATGGCGGCATCTTACACAACTACTACATTGCTTCAGTATATGGTAACACATCTACTAGTGAGCGTGTCCATCCACTTTTTGGGGTAACCCCTATTTAAACCACCACTTTTATGTTTCACAATACTATTCAAAATTTCTTGTGAATGGTATGGTTCGATTCAGCCGAAATTAACGTTTTTTCTTGTTTTTCTTTGAGATTCTCGGAGTTCTACATTAAAATAATTCAAATTGCATGTATACTGAAACGTTATATGAATAACAACAAAGCCATATGTATATTTGTATATATCATTTTAGAGAACAGTACTTCATTTCATTTTCTTCAAATTCATTTTTTTTTTTTCGTTATTGACATTTTTGTATTATTGTATACAGTACCTCAAGATTATCAATCATATTCTTAGGACTTGCTGTAACACATTCTGGATACTCGACCAATATTTTTCTCAAGAACTTCAGTACAGTGCTCACATCAGGTACAATTGGGCTACTTTGACTTGGTTCAATCGGTAGCACTTTAGTTGTTATTATTCAGCAATAGCTTTGGCGCACTCCAAGAGTCCCAAGATGCGTACGACGTGCTGGACGTGGAAAGTGGTTGGTTGCGTTTAATTATAGTAAGGAACAACATTTTCTGGAGCGCTTACTGTCACAATGAGTATAAACGCTTAGTATACTATAAATAATTGGCAATACTGTCATCTTGCTAAATTTTTAATTCAAGTATGAAGAAATACATTTCAGTGCGAAAACTAAATAATGTACTACTTGAACGGCCCCTAAATTCATATGAAGCACAGTTGCCAAGTGAAATTTAGGTTTTTTTTAGCTTTCACCCGTGAATTTAGCTAATCTAAATAGAGTTGACATTCCCATTGTCAATGTAGCAAAACAACTTGGTATGTACTTGGACAATAAGTTAACCTGGAAATACCATAGTAAGAAAAGAACACATTCAATTAAGGTACAAACAACTATATTCGCTATTAAATAAACACTCGAAATTATCAATTAGTAACAAATTATCAATTAGTAACTAATAATTTATAAGGCTATTTTGATACCAATATTGACTTATGGGGTCCAATTATGGGGCACAGCTAAGAAAACCAATCGGAACATAACTCAAAGTCAACAATCAAAAATTATGAGAGCTATAGTAAACGCCGATTGGTTTATAACCAATAATGATGTCCATCGAGATTTTGGAATACCCTTAGTGGACGATGAAATCAAAACTAAAAGTAGAAATTACTTTAGTAAATTAACAAGACACACTAACAACCATTTATTTTATTTACAATCTATCTGGGGATAATAAGTAAATTTTATAAGCGAGGTTAATTACAGAGGATTTTTACATGTTGGCACATAACAACCACTCTTTAGGTGGCCTAAAGGGAAGTTCGAGTGGATGATGTCTTTTCAAACGACGACGGTGCTGGCTATTGTCGAGCAGGTTTACGGACAAAATTATGCGGTGTCGAGCAAGTCTGTCAAGGTGCTTCCGGCTGAATCTTTTCACTTCGTCAGTGACACTTGGAATCCCAAGGTCCTTATGGATCACCTGATTATTAACGTAATATGGTGCTTTGACCAATCATCGCAAAGTAATGTTTTGAAATCGTTGTAGTATTTCAATGTTGGATGTTGAGGCTGTGCCCAACAACCAAGTAAATTAACTCCCTTTACATGAATTGACAAGAACAAGATGACTTGAAAGAACACTCCCAACAACGAATAGTTAATATTCCAAATGAACAAAAAAGCAGCTAAAAACACCTGGTAAAATGAAATTGTTCATTATACCATTCATATCGCTTTGTCCCTTGTCCAAATATGTATTATATATAGGTATGTTCAAAAAGAAAGGTGACTTTGTATTTTTAGGAACAAATATTTATTTATTCATCAATATTTATGTTGTCCCCTTCAAAGTAATCCCCCTCAGATACAATACACTTGTGCCGACGCTTTTTCCAATCCTCGAAGAACTACGCCACGGTAATCGAAAAAAATAGTGAGCAAAACTTTGACATTTGATCGAACTTGGCGTGCTTTTTTCGGTCTTGGCTCATCTGGGCTCTTCCATTGGGACGATTGGGCTTTGGTTTCGACGTCATATACCCATATACCCATGTTTCGTCACCAGTTATGACTCTTTTGAGCAAATCTGGATCGTTGTTGACGTCATTCACTCCTGAGCTTGATATCAGAAAATCGCCGAGCACGCAAAACACTTCTAACCGTTATGCCACTCACAAACAAACTAAACATGCTACATAGCTGAAACTGTAAAAATATATTAACACAACAAAACAAAAAAAATCGATGTGTTTGCATACTATTACAGTGGAATAACATGTTTCATATTTTTTTCGCTGTATCAACCTGTACGCAATGGCTTCGTGAAGTTGTAAACGTGACGCTGATTCGTTTTGCTATATTTGCGGCGAATTTATTAAAGTGAGAGAGAAAAAGTATGATTTAAGTACAAATCTAAAGTTTTACGAGGCATATCAAGCTTACTTCCATCTACCAGTTAAAAATCAAGACAAAAAATGGGCTCCACATGTGTCATGTAACTCTTGCAGATACATTCTGGACGGTGAGTATATTTTCTCTTTTGATTTTTTATAATAATAAAATAATATTTTACTATTTTATAATAACATTAATTAGGTTATAATACGTTACGTTTAAATGTAGGCTGGTACAGAGGTGAAAAAAAAAACAATGAAGTTTGCAGTGCCGAGAATTTGGAGGGAACCCAGTGATCATCACACTGACTGTTATTTTTGCATTGTAAATCTGTTCAAAGGTAAAAATTCAAAGCAAACATCTTATGCTGATCTACCATCGAAATCCGCTCCAATACCACATACAGAAAAAAATCCTGTACCTGCTCCGTCTGTGTTGGAAAATGAACTACTCTCTCAAGGCAATCATGGAGTTCATCTGTATCCGTACATTCCGAATATGTTCTTGAATCTGAACCAAAAATATCACACCACATCAACTCTGAAGATCTCAATGACTTAATAAGAGACTTAAATCTACCAAAAAGTTATTAGCATCGCGGTTAAAACAATGGAATTTACTAAATTCTGATGTTCGAATATCCCATCAAAGAAAACGTCATAAAGAATTTTATTGTTTCTTCAGTAAGGAAGATGGACTCTGTTTTTGTCATAACGTGAAAGTTTTATTTGACGAAATTTGTATTCAATGTCATACAACTGAATATGGCGCCATTTTATTGACAGCTCAACAAAAAGTCTAAAAACTGTTCTACTACACATAATGGGAACAAATTTCAATCTATTCCATTGGCACACTCCGTACATCCCACAGAAAATTACGACAGTATTAAAATGCTATTAACTGCAATTAAATATATGGGAAGTTATTGGAGACTGGAATGCAATGTGGATATACTAAATACTGCTGTTATCTTTGCCTGTGTGATAGTAGAAATGATGCCGCGCACTACCGCCAAAAACATTGGCCTGTACGTACTGAGTACAAAGTGGGAAAATGCAATATTAAATGGGAAGCAATTGTCGATCTTAAAACTATATTAATGCCGCCATTGCATATTAAATTGGGTCTGATTAAAGGCTGCAGGCTTTGTTGGCCCTCAAATAAAAAAAAAAATATGGATTGTGATATTTTCCCGGAGTTACTTAGCAGCAATGAGGAGAAAAAAGGCCTGGAACAGTTTTAAGGCAGTAGTTCATGATATTCTTGGAAACCATAGAGCTGAGTATTATGACGAGCTGATCACTGACATTATTACGAATTTTTGCCATCATCGGATGTAGAATGTCTCTAAAGATGCACATGTTACATTCTCATTTGGATAAGTTTAAAGATAATATGGGAGCTTATTTGGAAGAACAAGGGGAACGCTTCCATCAAGATATAATGGAATTTGAGAGACCAATACTATACTGAAAGCATGATGGGGGACTATATTTGGGAGTTAATAAGAAAAACTTCTACATTTGGACTCTATGTTAAAACTTCTATTGTAAGAATAAATCATAAATGGATGCTCGGTATCTTTTAATAAATCATCTCTACATACATATGTGCATTTTTTATGTATTTTCATTAATTGAGAAATTGGTATTTCATGTCATACAACTGTATACTGTATTTTCATTGATTTGAATTTTTCCACATTTTTTACAACTAAAAGCAAATTCAGAACTATTTTCGGATGATAATTTTACGTGATAACGTCATAAGAAAACATTGATGAAAAATTTCATGCTTTTGTGAATTGAATTCTAATGTAATTCCAATAATTCAATTAGTACACAAACAACTTATCATATAAAAGAGTTTCGTTACCAACAACAAAGAGTGAAATATACGCTTCTCTCTCTCTCTCTCTCTCTCACTCTTCGACTGACCACCAGCAACTTTAAAAGCCATTTGTTGTTGTTTTTGGTACTCAAATGCAAAAGTAAATGTTATTGTCGACTTGCTTGATCTATGGTGTGCGTGCTTTGTTTACACTGTACATGTATTTTATTTGAAACAAACTTTATTATACACTTAAAATGTTATTATTCATACATTCTACCATGTGCATACCGCACGCCACCGCGCGCTAGATAAAACTAATTCGCAAACGCACACACACACACATAACTATAGCTTTCAACAAGCCAATGCACGCTGGTCTGTCTATCGCTTGCTTGTGCAGGCGGAACGAAACAATCGTCACATGTATTCATATGTGTACGATTACATGTTCCGACTTTTGCTTTTCGTTCGTTTAGTGTCGTGTCGTGTCGTGTCGTGTCGTAACGGTAAACGGAACGTCAGAAATTAGTCATGCTTATGCGCTAAACCAACGAACCAATTTAATAGACGTTATCACGTCAAAAACTACAAACAAATTTTGTTTTTTTATTTAAAGCCTTTTTATTTATTTTAATTTATGTTTCATTTAAATAGTGATACGCCACATAGTATATATCTTCTGAATGATTATACATATATAGCTTTATTTTCGCTATGCAACTTAATTTACTTCTTTACCTTAGACTTTTGCTTCTTTGACTCTTACATAGATTTTGTGACTCTGCTACTACCGCCATTTAACGCTCTGATGTATTTATTCTTTGTATTTCTTTTTTTTCTGTTTTTTTGTCGAATATAATTTCAATTTGCACAATTTGCATCGCTTGATTTCATTGCATATACTATATTATCTTTCTTTGATTTTATAAATAGATATTAAACAAATTTGCGCTGTACTTTTGTTAGTCAAAAGGTTCATTTGTAAAAGTATTTTTTTGTTTCTTTTTTTAAATTTTATGCACGTACATATGTACTTTATATGCCAAGAATACTTTTCTTTTATTTATATTTTGCGTTTTCTATTCCTGTTTTCTGCGCTCATATAACTATATACCTTGCTTCTCTTTAATACATGTGTATATATATATATATATATATATATATATATATATATATATATATATATATATATATATATATATATATATATATATATATATATATATATATATATATATATATATTTATATTTATATTTATATATAGACATATTTAAATACAATATACTTTTTACGTCATAAATTTCATATTCGGTTTACATTATATAATGTCTGACTTTAATTAAAAATTATGTTAATATTTTTTTTAATTTATAATCAAATAGCTTATAAGTGATTTCTTTTTCGTTTTTTTGTTTTTTTTTTTTTACACAGAAAATAATGCTACATATACTATAGTAGGGGAGCCCAAGCGGGAATTTTGCGCGTTACTCGAGCGCGTCAGAAAATCATATGGGGAGAAACCTTGTACCCTGTAATGTACCCCTACCATATATGAACCCTTAATATAGGGGCGTGCATTGAGGGCAGCCCGTCAGATTAGGACAAAAAAAATCGATCATCTGAAAAACTCTAGCGCGTCAGATTAAGATAAGGTAAGTTAAGTACATGCAGAAAAGTGTATATTTCAATAATCTGACAATTTGAGCGTGGCATAAGGAAACGGGCGAGTCACAAATTTATAAAAAAAAAAGTCACCTCGAAATACTCGAGCGCGATTGATTCTTTTTTTTATTTTGTAAGAAATCCTATTAGGATTACGAAAAACATATAATCTGACGTTTTTCATGGGGCGATGTAGCTAAAAACATCAATAAACGATGAAGCGTACAGATGCGGAAAACTGTGAACGGATGGAACAATTTCGCTAATTCTTTTTTTTTTGTTGTGTTTATTATTGTCAGGAGAAGATTCATATGTAGAAAAAATTTAGAAAGTTGAGCGAAACATTAGAAAATTTCGAACATTTGCGTCGTAAGAACTATTTGTGAATTATAAGTGCTATTATGTTTTAATCGAAGTTTATTATTGTCAGATTAACAATATCCCTCCATATTATTGTCAGATTATCAGTTAGGATGACTAGGACATCAAGTTGAACCGTCTATATAGTATTTTAAGGTCACATTTTTTTTTTTACATTTTCAAAATTCGGTCATGACTTTTCGTCAGCCATTTGAATAGGACACTTTTTTGAGTTCACTCAACATTCCCTCTGAATATCTGATCTGAATATATGATAACTTTTTTTTTTTTTTTAGCCCTTTTTAGGGCCACGCTCCACTAGTTAATCGTCAGATTATAATATCTCTCGGTTATCAGAAAGACAAAGCGCGTATACACTATGAATGTCTGACGCGCTCGAGTATTGCCATGTGACTGTTTTTTTTTTTTGTTTGTTTACATTTTTGAAACTTTGTACACGCACTTCGCCCCACTAAAATGGAAAACTTAACATAAACTTTTTTTCGTTTTAGAACCTAATCTTCACAATCCAATGGGTCTCCATGACGCTTTAGTAACTGCAAATTTAGCATTCCGGGCTTCCCTACTACTATGTATGTATATTTTTTTCGATTTGAAATAGAACTGAGTTATAGAATTTTTAATTTTACTAATTTTTATACAGAGTGTAAAATAAATATGATAAATAACAATTATTTTCTAAAAAAAAAACAAACAAACAGAAAAATGAAATAACTTTAATTCATGCAACTTTTCTAACCCGAATTCTTAACGATTTGTATGCTTAAAAACGATACAAACGAAAGAACTCTCCACTATTTGCAGTCAATTTGCTGCAAATACAGCCAAACATTTCTTACAGTGTAAGCTCGTACTTTGTTGTGGTTGTGCGAGACAAAGCTTTGCTGTTAGTTTTGAAGCTTTGTCTGCAACATTTTATTTGTTTATGACAAATTATAGACTAAAAATGTTTAATTTTTATTTATATTTGCTTTAAGACTAAATTGCATTGTAAGCGCATATTTTTGTTGAATATTTTTTTTTGTTTCTTTTTTTTTTTATACATTTTACAAACGAAGCACATTTTTTACGGTGTAGCTTTAAGCTTTTGGATAGAGGCAGCTTGAAATGTTTTCGAAAATAATAAATGAAGCCATGTGTTGTGTTGTGTTTTTTTTTTAAGCATTAAGAAAGCTTTACATTGTTTAAAAAAAAAACAAAAAGTTAAACTATACACTGCGAAAAATAAGTTTTTGCTTTAAAAAGCTTTACATAGTGCCGTCTGCCTCGGTTTTTGAATACGACTAAACTTGTGCGCGGAAGTGTTTGCGTTCAAATATTGCGTATTTCACTGACGGAAGCATTAGGCGATTTGTGAATTTGTATTGGAGCTATGGCAAAACAAATTCTCAATTTCTATTAAAATCAAATTGCGCAAACTGCTGCAAGTGAAATACGCAAACACTTCCGCAGAATTTAGTCGGATGCAAAAACGCGCGCACTGGCATTTATTTTTAAAAAGAAAATTTAAATTAACATTTAACAGTTACATACACTGCGCATAATTATTTGTTTATACTATATATAAATACTTTATATATATATATATATATATATATATATATATATATATATATATATATATATATATATATATATATATATATATATATATATATATATATAAACTTGTGCGCGGAAGTGTTTGCGTTCAAATATTGCGTATTTCACTGACGGAAGCATTAGGCGATTTGTGAATTTGTATTGGAGCTATGGCAAAACAAATTCTCAATTTCTATTAAAATCAAATTGCGCAAACTGCTGCAAGTGAAATACATATATATATATATATATATATATATATATATATATATATATATATATATATATATTGTATATGAATGTAGTTTTTCTTTTCTTTTTTTTAATGTAACAATACTTTTATTTATGTTTTATGTAAATATTTTTCATTATTTATTGTTATATATCTTTGGTTGTTGGTTTTTATATATAATAATTTGTGTTTATTTAAATAAAAAACTTAAAACAGCTGTTTATATTTCAAAATTAAAATGTGCAAAATTGTTTTACTGAGCTTTGCAGTAGAAGCTTTAAAGCTTTTACTATAGTTTTAAAGCTGTTGCTGCTTAATTTTTTGCAGTGTATTTTAGTTTTTAGTGCTCGGGCGTTTGTGTTTTTCTTTATATGTTTTAATACTTTGTTTATTGTTTTTTTAACTTATAATTAATATTTTGTATAATTTGTTTTAAACAATAATTTTTTTTTTTTTTTTTTTTATAATTATTATTTTCTTGGAGTATAAACAGCAAATTTTTTGTCTTTTTTTTTACATTTAAATATTACTAAAATGCATATATAGATTTATTATTATTAAGTTTATATATAATTTTTTCTGGCTAACATTGAGTGCTTTTGAAGTGTTTTCTTTTTTGTTTTTAAATTTTTATATTTTATTTAAATCAATTAAACAAATTAAACACTGTTTAAACAAATAAATATCACAAATTAAACATTTAAGTTTATAATAAATGTATAAAATTATAAAGCACTTAAAAATTGCATTTATTATTAAATTAATTAACAATTATAAAAATCTATATACAAAATAATTTCAATAACATAAAATGTTTTACAAAATGAATAAAGTATTTAGTTTAGGTATATTTACTTTTGGTTTTACTAAATATGTATCTGAAATACTTGTTCAAAACTAATTTAATTGTTCGTACTCGGTTTAAAAATATTTAACAATGAAGCGTATAGAGAGTTGTCAAACTTTTCCATTATTTTTTTATACCATTCACACACATATTGTGAAATGGTATTATCAGTTTGTCTGAAAGTTTGTAACGCATTAAAGTTGTCATCCTAGACGCCATAAAGTATATATATTCTTAATCAGTTCGACGAGACGAGTCGATCTAGCCATGTCCGTCTGTCTGTCCGTCTGTATGTTATTGCGCATATTTTGGGTACCAATTTTTATGCTATCCAGTTGAAATTCGTTTTATTGCAGTTTAATAGAGTATAAAGATTGACCCGCCAAGCAACCATACAAACCCACCGCACACTTTTCACTTTTTGTATGTAAAACATTTTTATTGTAGTCAATATCAGCCTAATAATTGATATGGTAACTTTTAGTGAACGTATGCTTGACATATACATTAATGGGTGTGACCCGCCCACTGTTTCGAGTAGCCTTCACACATGTACCTACTGCCCAGTTTTGACTTTTTGTTTGAAAACTTCTTTATTAAAGTCAATAGTATTAGGTTGAAATGCAATGCGGTGCTTTTTTTTTGTTCAGACGTTTAACATAATACATAGACTAACGAGCATGGCCCACCCACTTTTTGAGGTAGCCCCCATACAAACCCACCGTGCAATTTTGTGTTTTTTTTATGAAAAAATTCTTCATTTAGATCAATAATAGCTTGAAATTTGATTTTAGTGAATAACCGCTTCATATACATATACAAATGAGCGTGCCCTGACCACTACTTTTTGAGGTAGTCCCATATGAACCCACAGCTCACTTTTATGCTTTTGTATGGAAAACGTCAATATCAACTGGAAATTCGATATGGCGGCATCTTACACAACTACTACATCACTTCATACACATCTACTAGTCAGCGCGTACCACCCACTTTTTGGGGTAGCCCCTATTTAAACCACCACTTTTATGTTTTACAATACTAATTAAAGTTTCGTGTGAATGGTATTAGAGCTTCGGTTCGGCCGAAGTTAACGTTTTTTCTTGTTTTTTATTTTGTTGGTTGGTTTTTTTGTCTTTTGTTTGCAGCTAAATACAATTAGAAAAAAATTACATTCATATCTGTATATAGTAATATAAATTGTTTTGTATCAGAAAGAACCAAAATCAATGTATTTATATATGTATATAATATATATTTATAAACTAAGTATATACGTATGTACTTTCTTGCATTATATTTATGTAGTATGTACTAGAAAATGTTTCGTACACTAAATTAGCATCAAATGCCTGCGTCTCATCGCTTACAAAATATGAAAATATTAATCGATCAACGATGGAATCCTTTCGTTTTTACCTCTTTCTGGTATTTGCTTTTTTTTTCTTTTTCGTTTCTGTTCTTTTGAAATTGTCAGCTCGACCTTTGTTTTTACTATTTAATTATTGCACATATTCGATACTGTTTGCATTGTTCTAAGTGTTAATAATATTTTTTTTTGTTTTTATTTAGTTAGTTTCGATTTTTGTTGTTGTTGTTTGCTACGCTTTATTTGAATTTTTGATAATAACTATTTTGTCTGATTTTCAATTGCATTCCACCAATACGATTTTGTTGTTGTCGCAGCCAACAGAAACACTCATCTCAATAGACCAAAACGGATTCCATCGTAATTGTATCTCATTTATTTGTTTGTGGCGATTGTGTTGCAATTGTAGCCTGTATCTGTGATGCGGTCTGCGATGCTGGCTCAAGTGTGCGACGTGCAAGTCTTGACCTAGCAAATTTTATAGATTTTTGTAAGATACAATTTTATACAATCTAAAATTTTATGCAATCATACTTACTTGATCTGGCCAGCCAGTAGTGGATTGATGGCATAAAGCCAATCGTGCACCTCCTTATCGCCGAGTGTCTGCAGCAAATAGCCACGATGTTTGGTTACCACGCTGTTGAAAGAGTCGAAAGTGAGCATTAGTATTGCACTTAGTTTATTGTAACATTTTCATGTGCTTAACAAAAAACAAGAAAAAACGTTATTCGGTTGAACCGAAGCTCTAATACCATTCACACGAAATTTGAAATAGTATTGTAATACATAAAAGTGGGGGTTTAAATAAGGGCTACCCCAAATGCGTACGATGCCGCCATATCGAATTTCAAGTCGATATTGACGTTTTCCATACAAATGCATAAAAGTGAACTCTGGGTTTATATGGGACTACCTCAAAAAGTGGGCGGGACACGCCCATTTGTATATGTATATGATGCGGTTGTACATTAAAATCCACAAAATAAAATTTCAAGCTAATATTGATCTAAATGAAGGATTTTGTCATAAAAAATACAAAATTGCACGGTGGGTTTGTATGGAGGCTACCTCAAAAAGTGGGCGGGCCGTGCCCAATTGTCTATGTATGTTAGGCGGCTGTCTCTTAAAAAGCACCATATCGCATTTCAACTTAATATTGATTTTAATAAAAAAGTTTTTCTTACAAAAAATCAAAAGTGGGCAGTAGGTTTGTATGGGAGCTACCCCAAAAAAGTGGGCGTGGCTGGTCAATCTTTACCCTCTATTAAACTGCAATAAAAAGATGTGTACGTGCAAAATTTCAACTGGATAGCATAAAAATTTGTACCCAAAAATGCGCAACAACATACAGACGGACAGACGGACATGGTTGGATCGATTCGGCTCGTCGAGCTGATCAAAAATATATATACTTTATGGGGTCTATGATGGCTCCTTTAATGCGTTACAAACTTTCAGACAAGCCGATAATACCATTTCACACTGGTATAATAATCGTGATGTTTTTATACCATTCACACATAGTGTGATAGAGCTTCAGTTCAACCGAAGTTAACGTTTTTTTCTTGTTTTTTATATTATACTAGTATTGTAGAGATTAAAAAGTAGATGTGCACAACAACACAA
Source organism: Leucophenga montana (assembly GCA_035044765.1). Taxonomy (NCBI): domain Eukaryota; kingdom Metazoa; phylum Arthropoda; class Insecta; order Diptera; family Drosophilidae; genus Leucophenga; species Leucophenga montana. Next base: position 647,569 of record JAWNNQ010001138.1, read on the forward strand.
TTCTGCCCAATTTTTCACTATTTTGGCTAAAAACTGTTAAATTTCACTTTAAAACTTAATAGCACTTATAATTCACAAATAGTTTTAACATATTCTTTCTTATGTTATGTAATGTTACTGTTTTCGTTGTTTGTTTGTCATTTTGCTTGACAATGAATTACTTATGGCCTGGTCACACGGTCTTATATTTAGCGGAGTTATTTCCAAAAATTTCATTAAGACATTGCTGGTGAGATAGATTTTTTCGTGGTAACACGAGCTCGCGCGACTATCTTAGCAAGCCGGCACGAAAATATTATACCGTGTGACCAGGCCATTAGTATAATACGAACAACGAAACGAAAAAATTGGTCGAATTATGACCAAACTAGTTTATATAGTTCTCTCGAACAGAAATAGTTTATATAGATAGCAGCATGTGCAGTGTCAAGTGATTAAGTGGATTAAGTGCAATAGTGTATACATTAGCGTATTTCCGTAAAATCTTTAACAAAAATCAGATGATACTAACACAGTAAACTGCATAGTAATATAGACGTTATTATATGTCATATAACTTTATGTACCTAAATGTATTTGGTATTTTAACCATAGCCGCCTGATCCTCACTACATTCAACTTGTGCAGTGCCCAAATTCAAAACTGCACGCTCTACAGGATCCTTCTCCGAACGATAGATGAAAACGTAAGGGCGACGCACAATCTAAAAAAGAGCATGCAAATATTTAATAAACTTTATAATGTAATATGTATTAAACATACCACCCAACGTTTCTTCCAGCCTGAGCCGCCATGTTCCAGCACATTGAGCAGTCCCTTGCGTGCAACTACCGGACTAACGCGTATCTCCTCCAATTCGGGTACATAAAGACGCAGCGGTAATGCAGGCTGTGTAGCAGGTGCAGGTGCTTCCCAGCCATTTGGTGCATCAGCGCGATCCGGCGAGCATAATCTGTGAAAAGTTTATAAATATATTAATTAGTGGAAATTGTGATTATAGCGCCGAAATACAAATGAAGCACATCGAGAGTTTGTATTTTTTGGAAAAGCGAATTTAATGTGAAAGCGTATAATAAAATTAATTGCACGAAATAAAACTAAAAGAAAAATTTACCTGCGCCTAATTCGGTTGTGTAATTTTGTAGTTCAAGTTTTAAAGTTGTAAAGAAAATCAAACCAAAAAGAAAGTAAAGTAAATGTATAAAATAAATGAATAAGAAAATGGTTAGATAAGTGTATACGAGAAATTTTTCTTTTTGATAAGAAATTTGTGGTAGTAATACTATACTCAATAGATATATATAAAACGTACTCCATGGAATTGCTGGAAATGCAGCTGACAGTCATATCAGCGCAACCCTCATCGCTCGGTGAAACATCGGATTGGGTCTGTGTATCATTTGGTTCGGTTTTGTTGTAGCGTCCTGTAAGAATTGAAGTAGAAAAAAAAATGCAATAGTAAAAGCATTAGTTGTACTGCTAAAATGCCGCTATTTTGTTTACGCACCCTGTACCAACTTCAAGCACTTGTTCATCAAGTCCTGCTCGCGCTGATTATACTCGCGTTCCGGCACAATCTGTTGCGGATCCTTGACCGGAGTTTGTGGTGATGGCGGTATAACCATGTGCACTGGTGATGTAGCAGCACGTGCAGCCAGATTGCAAACATCCTTTTCAGTTTTAGTGGTAGGATTTGGATTAATATCCATGCCGAGACGTTCACGCAACAATAACAAATGACGCATGCGTCCAACTTCTTCGAGGCGTGTCAGTTTCTCCAATTCCCACTGATGATCGAAGATGAGCGAATCGCCACGTGGGCGCCAGCCATGTAGATTCTCCTCACCGCGCACATAGGTTGAACTGGTATCAAGCACGCGACGCTGACGACGTTGTACGCCTATTCGATTGTATTAAAAGTAACAAAAAGAAGAATAGAAATAAAAATAAATTTAATTAAGTTTATCTTAGCCTAAGCATTTTGTGCGCTTTGTAAAGCAATTTGCACAATGCGTTGACGACAGCGTTTGAAAAAAAGCACAACTACATCTAGAATTTCTACCTGGACTACCTGCTTCGGATGCTCTACGCAAAGACAGCTCATAAACGCCGGACAAACGATTAGCCTCCGGATTACGATACTGGCCGGAGAACAAATGCTTCAGCGAACGTGGTCCAGTACGTGCATCGCGTCCATAGATGACCATGCTGAGATCTTTGGTAACAATAGCAGGACGTGCGCAGTTCTCCAACTGTTGTGAGTAATCAAAAATTTGATCAAAAATTTAAAAAAAATTATTTAAAATGCAAAACTAACCTCCAAATAAGCGCTCAACGTTATGTAAATGGTTTCACCGCCCTGTGAAACACGATTCAAAAGCGCCGAATTGTGCAGACTCGAGTCCCAAGCAGCCTCAAAACGATAGAACGAACGATCATCGCCGGGCACCTCAAGAACTTCGCCGGGAAACAGACCCAATGAGAGTACACAGGCATCTTCATCCTGATCATCAGAAGATTCCGGTGTATTACGTATGCGTCCAACAACCAACTCATTAATGTCCTTCCATTTAACCTCTGGTGTGGGTTCGTGTACAATGGTAATGCGTATGCGACGCTGTATGCCCTGATGCAGCAAGAATAGACCGCGACATGGAAGATCATCGCTGTGCTCAACGACCTATAGTGTAATAGAATTAGTTAAGCACTGAATTTAATAAATGTATAAACCTGGTTTTAACATACCGATGGCACATATTCACCATTCGGCGCTAATTCGCAAATCTCAAACCACACCAAGACATCATGCTTCGCCAAAACTGTTGACGATGGTGGACATGGTAGCGGTCCAAATTTGGGACTGCGCACCGGTTGACTTATCGGAATGCTTGGTGGTAGCATACGTCTTGGTGGTGGTCGTGATACGAACTCCTGTTTGGCATCCTTATGCAATGGATGTGTCTGATAGTGTCCGAAAATCTTAAACATTATCGGTTGTGTCTTTAAATATTCGATAAACGATTTGGTTACTGGTACAGTTATCTGTAAGTGTAAAAAAAAAGAAGAAAAAACCCTTAAAGTAATTACTGCTAAAGCAGAAAATTGTGCTTACATACATTCTGCACATGATAGAAGCCAAGCGGTGCACCAGAGCCGGTATTCTTGACTGGTTCCGTAGAGAAAGCCTCCTCGTGACGATGCAAGAAGCTATATGAATTGAGACTATACATTTATTTACTATGTCGCATACAATACTATACAAAAAACATACTTGAACTGACAGAAAATATCGGCATATTCAGCGCCAATGCCAGTAGCCTGCAACACAGTAACACGGAAGGTAAACTCCTTGCCCACCTGCAGATGTTCACCAGGTTCTTCTGCAGTTTCCTGACATTCCGAAGCAGAATTTGAATCTATGCCACGTCCTGAATCAGCATCTTCGAGTTCTGAAACAACAATTTAAGTATTAAAACACACGCCATACCTGCTATTTCGACTAGTACGCACCCTCCAATTTAGTATCCAAGCCACCATTATCTATATACCGCTGGACATCATCCTTTTCATTTAAAGCGCGATATTTTGGCTTAGCATCATCCTCATTAAAGATCAAACGTGCCGATTGTTTAACACCATTATTGAAATCAATCGATTCCTCATCCTGCAAGGTGAAATTCTATTACAAAAAAAATGTACACAATTTAAAAATAAAAACCTCCAATTCTAAGCACTTACCAACACTGGCTGCACTGCGATGCGCAAATAGCCACGCACATCACCACGTTCATTTACAATAGCCACCTTGTGTACTAATGGCACCGGATACAGCAAGTTACTCAAATAGATGAACGAGCGACCCACCATGCGGAACCATGGAAAACGATCGTAAAAGGGATCACCACCGGTTAAGCTCTCTACATTATAATCCGGTGAAGTGGGACTAAGTTCAGCCTCATTGTGATACATTTCACGCATTAATTCAAGACGTTGTCTACAGAGTGCGAAGAGAAACAGTACAAAAATAATATAAATACACATTTAGTAGTGTTGCATAGTATTACAGCAAAACTTTTAATAAGTAGTGTTGTGCAATTTATAAAGCCACGTCTAATATATTTAAACAAAGAGCGAGAGATCAAGAGAGAGAGAGAGAAAGAGAGACATAAAGTAAGCTCGTTTTTCAAAGCGTGCGGAGAGCTTGTTAGTTTATGAGAAGTTTGTGTTTTTTAAAATTGAAAATTGGATCTTTTGTTTAGAGTTTAAGACTAACAGATTTTATAGCTCACTTATTTGGCGAAAATTTTATAAAATCGTTTTACAATTGAAATTAATAAGAGTTTGTAAACTGAATGGCTTTTGCAGTTTGAAGCACTTGATATATTTAGAAACAGTGTTGAGAAACTACAAGCATATACAACATTTTTTAGCAGTTTTGAAAATAAAAAAGAGCGTTCCTCAAAGGCACAGTTAGGACATACTACATAGACAAGAATTAACTAATAATAAAAAATAAAAAGATTCCAACATGCAATTATACAAATTTCAATGTTTTCCAACACTATACAGCTACATTATACAAAATAAAAACTACACATTGAGAGCTTAAAGTTTTAAAGAATAATAATATATATGTAAGTATATTGAAATAAATAGAAACCTCCAATTAATGAAAGCAAACCTAGAAGGTATTAGATTCGCCAATGTTAAACGCGTTGGGGAACTCGTATTGGATAGAATGCGCTGTTGATGAGATTGTTGAGTATGTTGTTGCTGTTGTTGTGGTTGTTGTTGTTGTTGTATTTGAAGCTGCTGCTGTTGTTGTTGAAGTTGTTGTAACATATTCGAAGTCTTAGTTGCACTTTTATTAGTATTGTTACCGGTAAAAATTTCACAATGTTGCATACTCTCAATAAGCGATGATGTATCATATAGCATCGATGACGGTGGGCTCTCGACATTATAGACCTGACGCATCAGTTCGAGTCGATAGCTTTTTTTTTATTTTAAAAGCAAATTTTTTTGGAAAATGGCATGGGATAGTTTTGAGTTGGTTGGAGTTTGTAGAGAAGGTTGGGCGGTGGTACGTAGCAGAGTAGCACACAAAAAAAAAATATGAAATTAAAATAGTAATACACAAATCTTCTAGAGCTTAATTGAATGTATTCTGTTCATTTATAGTAGGTACTAGTACTTAGATAACTTAGAATTTCGATTTGATGAGTATGCAAATTTTAGCAGTGATTACGGCGTAAATGGTGGCGGCGGCGTTGAGCAAAATGTATACGTTTTTAGTATACTTTTTTCGCAACAAGACTTTTTATTTTTTAATACACTTGAGCATTAATAAATTTGTTAAGAGTGTAAATAATATTGATTTTATTTTAAGTAATACTATAAAAGATATGAAATATAGTTTCGTTTAAGTTAACTACAACCACCATGCACGTTCCAAAAAATTATAAATAACAATTAAATAGAATACTCGTATATAAAATTTTGTTTTTATTAAATTAGCTAGCTGCCTTTGAGGATTAAATGCTTAGTAAAGGCTTTGCAAAGTGTGTATGTATTCAAAATGCGTAAAGACGCTTATAATTTTAGATTTAGTACAAGTTTAGTACAGCCAACTATTTAAAAAGTTAGTATGTAGTACGCAATTTATGCAATTTAAACTATTGTGTACTAATTTTAATTATACTAAAAGCATGTACTAAAGTTTAGTACATTTTTAGTACACTTATAAATAATAAATATGCATTTTCGAACATAATTATGCATCTAAAACCCTGTAATGCAGTCAATAATTGTGCTTAAAACGTGTACTAAATTTAGTACACTTTTAGTAGAACTACAAATTGAAAAATTGCGATTTAGGCATTTGCAATACGTCTGTGCACATAATAGTTGTACTAAAAATCAGTACTAAATTTTAGTACAACTATGCATATTGAACTGCATAGCACACAATACAGCGCCTTTAATATTGCAATAATTTGATAACTTTCTGCTTGAGAAATTTACTAAATTTATAAATAGTTAATAAAATAATTAAAACCAAACATAGTGCAAAGAAGTACAATGAATGTGATTTTTTTAGAACTCATTAAACTTATATTATTTTATTGAAAATAAATTAACATTGAAGTAAATTATTCATTACTAACCGTAGCTTCTCGAGTGACCAATAATGTGTAGCACCATTCTTGGTATCAGTAACCTCTACAGCAACTAAAGTTTTTGAAACTGGCGGTGCCCCGAACTCATCCTCATTCTGCAGTGGCACAACACCAGAAGCCAATTCTGGTGGTAGCGGCGAGTAGAGCGTATCGGTTAGTAGCGTAAATTGGAATTGTACCTAAAAAAAAAAATATATATATATATGTATATATATATATATACATAAGTATATGTAAGCACAATGCTAAATAAAAGTACTAAAACGCATTTACCTTCTTCTTCAACTCCACCGAAATTGCATTAGCCTCCTTTAGGAATATAGCATTGCCCCAGAGATCATCACGCAATGAAGTAAACTGATGATAGCGCCACTTGCGGAATGCCCAAGCAGCAAGTCCTGCCTCACGTGCAGTCCAACAGGATTCGTAAAGTGGATTGGCTATAAAGAAGATAGTCCAACTTTAGTTTAGTTTTGAACACAAAGTAAAATTTCAAACTCACTGTAGACATCCTCCTCCTGATGGAAATCTTCCGGTGAATAGCTGCTATACATTGACATAGTCATTGACTGCTCCTCAACCTGTTTCTGTAGCGCATCAATGCGTGCTTCATACGATTTGCGCTGCTCCTCAAATTGCTGATCGGCCTGTAATTTCTCACGCTTATATTGCTCCTCCAAGTTATCCAAACGTTTCTTCATTTCTGCCTTCAAATCAATACCCTGCTTCTCCAACAATTCACACTGCGCAAAATTCCAATCCACTTGCTGTGTATCGCACTTCTCCATTTCATTCTCAGCAGTATTCTCGGCAATTTTCTCACGCAACTCACGCGCCTGCTCCGGATTGGTAAAACGGAATACATGATTCTTTCCCAAAATGACACGCGAACCGGTGCGCAAAACTTCCGGCTCAACCAATTTACGTCCATTCAAATAGATCATAGCATCCTTATGCGGTATCAAAGTAACTGTGCTATTACGATTCTCGAAAGTGCAATGCTCCTTACGTATATGTGAGCCGGATAGTTGTATGTCTTGCGGCACATTAGCCTCATGTGTACCCAGACGTGTAATGCCTTCCTTAATATAATACAACAAACACTCGGAAAGATTCGGATCTTCATTTAAATTCACCAAATGTGGTGTTTTCTTTGGCGAGAAGACGCCAACAGTAATGCCATCCTCCTTAACCGCAACTCCCATTTCGGCAAAGACTGCCTCACGTTGCAAACGTATTTCTTCGGTACGTTTGAGTTTCTCCTCCCAGGTTTCATTGAGTTCTGCGCAAGTTGAAAATTAAGCATCAAAACACTTTTAAAATATAACATAAAACATTTTCGACTTACCGGCAATAAGCTTCTCGCTGGCCTGCAGCTGATCCACTGCCATTTCTGTAGTGGAACCATTACGATTGCGTCCCTTAGTGGGTGACTTAATAACCGAAGATTTATTGTTGAGTTCATCCTCTGTAACAATTTTATACATAAATCATAAGTAAAATCTTCTTTCGAATACATTGTTTAAGCTTAAGCGCGGTGTAAAGCGTGATATTATTACTATTATCATATATAGTTTAGGTCATATATAGTAGTTTGTAGTAGTTATATATAAAGAGAGAGAGAGAGAGAAAATTGTGTGTACAAGTATTATATTATATTATATACAAATGAATAAAGCAATCAATGCCAATGTACTTTTATAAAACGTATAAGTGTAAATCTTTGTGAAATTGAGTTTACTGTGAAATTGTGATAGTTCCAGGCATATAAAATAGTAGAATAAAAAAATTTTACTGGTGTTTAAGCTGGCCGTACACGATAGATTTGATTGTTTTTTATGCTAGATAATGGCACGATATATTCAGTCTATTTTTATTTGCTATTTTTTATTGATTTTCAGCGTGTGTAAACGGCATGAATAACAAATTTGGCAGCCAGTTTGTTATCAGATGATCGTGTACGGCCAGCTTTAAATTTAATTTAAATACAATATTCAAGCGAAATAAGCTTTGTTTGTAGGCTATCGAAAGCTTGATTATTCGTTGCATATTTGAGATTTATTGAAGAAACATCGAGGTGTGCCCGAAAATGCATTCCTCCATAATACTGCCGAATTGCAATTCGTAGGTGTTCTTCCAATCTCTTTTCGCAGTAGGTTTCGTAAGAAATTGCAATCAACCGCGTACCCGAAATCGTACGGGTACATTTGGAATCACCTCTATACTTATAGTTTTACATAGTGTGGCAAACCAAAATTTAACTGTAAAAATGAAGCATATTTGTGTTTTATGAAAGACAACGCGTAATTGAAGCTAAGCACCGAATTTTCTCCAAATAATAGGGTGAATGGTGATTTTTTTGAAGTAGTAAGCAAAGTTTTAGTAAGCAAAGTTTTAAGCATCATTTTGTGCTCTAGTAAGAAATTGGGTTGCCTTGTCTTGAACATCTAACAAGCTGATTATGGTTATCGTAGACTGTAGAACAGAGTGGATAAAACTGTCTTGACGATGAGCTGAGGTACACAGATTGTGCAATATATAAAATTGTAAAAACAAAATAAAGAGACAAACAGTTTTCCAGCTTTGTAAACAGCATATGCTTTTTTGGATCCCAGCGTGTGTGAAACATACAAATTAGCGTTGACAACCAAAGTAAGTTCCTGTGCACATAAATATCAGCAACAATCTTATATCTGATATCTGATTAACCCTTTAACGACGACTTGTACACCATTGATCCTTTTACCTTCGAATTTTTACTGGAAATGTTATTTAATTGATTTTCCTCAACAAGGTAGAATTCAATAATAGACTGTGGTTGTTAGAAATTGGCTAATTTTCAAGGACAGATTCATCCTTTTGCCTAATAGATTACCCCAAAGTCAAAAAAACTTAAATTTTTCTAACTCGTCTTCTTGCTACAATATTGAAGAGGTGGGTGAAGCTACAGTTCCAAAGGTTTTTGAAGAAGTTGCGAGCAACCTTCCTCATTCCAACAAAAAAACAAAACGAATTGTCCAATAGTCGTCAACGGTAATAAGTCAAAAATAATCCCGCGTACTGCCAACATAGGAAATGAGTTAGAAGAAGAAGCGGCAACGCCAATGGCAGGACTGGAGCCTGTTTGTGGCACTAGAATAGACAGACACACTACACTGGAACTAATTCGCAATGAAACAAATACGGCAAACAAGCAGTACTGGGCCATGAGCCAAGGACTAAGGCAAAGGTTGTTTCGACTCGAGCAGAGCGAGAACAATGCTTCAACCAGAAGGAAACCAGCTGAGAACATTGACAGTAATACTAACAGGACACTGTCGACTGAGGAAACACCTGTGTGTGATGGGTGTATATAATTCCCCAGAATGTAGATTTTGTGCTCATAAGGAAGAGACTCCCCTTCATAGCATTGCAGAATGTGAAGCATTAGTCAGAAGTAGATTTCGAATATTGGGCAACTACGTTGTCGCCGAAGAACAACTGAAAAAGTTAGATCCTAGTATAATACTACGGTTTATTCAACAGCTTGGACTTGAGCAGCACATCTAAGTAAGATGGATAAAACAATAGATATTTTTAGGTCGCAGTTTAGAATAATGTCATACAATAATAATAAATACTGCGCATTCGCATTAATTTTTACAGTTGACGACCATTGGGACACACATATATGTAGGTCCCATTCGATTTGCGATTTTTCACATAAATTTTGCTAATAAAGTTTTTTCCGCAACAATTTTCTTTAGTAACTTTGTGTCGCTCAACACGAATTCGGTGTTGGATTCGCGAATTTCCTAGCGGTTCAGGAGCGGTCGTCAATATCTATACTATTTTTAGCAGGACCTTACTCGCATACTACATTATACAGCATTTTTATCTACTATTATTACAGACCTCAGGACACCATGCATCACCATGTGGAATAGGATCCAAAATTCCTTGAAGCAAGAAGAGCGCTTAAGCAAACTAGTTTCAAATTGGAAACCAGCCAGTTGAGCTATAAAAATGATTTCCACAGCAGATCTTCTGTTGCATTTTTTGACAAGTCAAAGTATTTACATGAAGACTAATGATGTTGTGAGGAGAGTGTGCCGTAGTGGTGCAAAAATCGCACAAAGAACATTGTGTTGTAAAAAGAATGTTGAGCTGTGTGTTTTTATTAAAAAAATAAAAATAAAACATTTTCAAACGTGGTTGACACAAGTAAGTTTTTGTTTTTGTTTTTTTTTTTTTTTTTTGTTATATCTCAGACTATTTTGTCTTAATTCAATGCAAAAAGGCAAAAAAAAAAGGTTTATATTGGTGGGTATTGTATTTGCAGATTTATAAAATCCGAAATAAAATTCTGATTAAAACTTTCTGGGAATTATTTTTACAATCGACATATCTTTATATTCACCAAGAGTACGGTAGAAATGATAATAAATTTAGATTGCAAATCGCTGGATGGAAGATCGGATATATTTGATGGAAGGTCATGAAAATTGCTTTGTTTGTTGATTGAAAACCGGAAAAAAGATGCTTTGTTCATAAAAGAAAAATAGTTGATGCAAATTCGGAAACAGAAAATAGTTGACAAACTTCTAGCAAAACATTTGTGAGAAAATATTTGGGACAAAAAGAGGAGCTTCACATTTCAAAAAAGTGTTTTTTTTTTTTTTTTTATAAGTTGAAGAAAGTTAACACTTTTGGCTGAGTGGAAGGAAGTATCATAATAAGGGAAGCTGATTTTTCCATTTAATCATCATCAAAAGGTAAAATGCTTTTCTAGTTACATTGATTCTATGGGTTTCTTTAATTCTACGCAATTAAGATTTTCTTCTTTCGATGCACATCAGAAGGAATTTGAAAGAAATTTGTTCTAGATGCTTTGATGCTTTAGGATAATTATATTTCTAAGATTTTCTTCTTTAAAACAAATACCTTCTAGATGCTTTGGAATGAAAAGTTTAAGTTTTTCAGTATAGAAATATCCAAAGACATAAATTTTCGTTTCGGTAGTGGCATATAATACCAGGCTTACTTTGCTTGTACGATTTAAGACTTTTTTGATTGACAATGCGTTCTTAAGATACTACTTTGTTTGGTTGCTCGAATTTGTAAGCTTTGAAGATTTCAGAATTTTTGAACATAATATTTTTGCTCGATAAATATCAGCTATAAGTTTTGTAGAAGTCCTTACAGAAATTCATTTTACAATTTTAAACACAAAAACCCTTTCGCAATTCCGTAGCGCAACATAGGTAAGTATAAGTGTACAATATTTATTTATACTATTATAAAACATATAGAATTGAAGTATTTTGTGTGAGATAAAATGGCAACATAAATAGGACCAACTGAAAACAGTTCGAGTGCATAATAGTAGATGCGCGGGTCCTCAAAGCATATTATCTTTATATAAAATAAATATTAAGTACTTTAAAAGCTTAGATAATAGCACAAATATACGATATGTACTACTGCAGTTGCATATAGGTAGACGCATATACGCACACACGCACACATACACATACACACATTTAGAAATCGAAATCGTTATTGGATTAGATATAACTTTTTTTGAATTTTATGCGGCAGTGTTGTAGATATAATATATTTATTTTGTAGTTTAAGCCATATCGCATTTTAACTATTACTTTTTTTTTTTTTTTTGGTTTTTTTTTCATATGTTTTACTTACTATTCGGATCTCGCTTCTCACAAACCACTTTGCCATCGGGCCCTAAATGAAATATTTCGTTTTTGTAAATTTGTAGCAAACAACTAATAGAAAGTTAGAGAGAGGCACTACTAAACTAACTTAACTAATATACATAAATTGATGGTGCACTGAATTTAGTAAATTTGATACAATTTTATTAAGCCTATGTAGAGGAGTAGTAAGTAGCTGCTAAAGTATGCCTAAACTTGATTTTACTGTACAGTAAACGTTAAACTAATACTGACAACTTACCTTCCTGTACCTCAATACCCTCGGCTTTAAGTAGATCGCGAAGTTTTTGTATTTCTTCTTTGAGTTCGCGTATAAGCTTTGCATTGGCATCTTCATTGACAACAGCTTTGCAGACAATTTGTTTAGCGCGATCGGCATAACTATAGTAGAAAGTTTTATATATATAATAGTAGTAGTATTATATAGTTTTAGCTGGAAATGACTTCATCTAACTTACCGCAATGTGCTCAATGTTTCATCATAATTAATATCAGCTGGTGAAATAGCTGCAATCATAGCCGTCTTAGAATTACCGCCTAGATTTTCGCGCAGCAGCCATGTCAACACTGAGTCGCGATAGGGTATGAAATCGGCTTTCTTCGATTTTTTATTCTTGGAAGCCTTAAAATAGTAAGACGGAAGATTAGAATTCATTTGCTATGAGACAAGCACGCGAGAAATTATATTCAAAAGGAAATGATTTTGAATTTTTAACCGAACTTTGTGAGTCGGACCTGCAGTAATGTTCTTCAGTATAACTAATTGAATGTTGATTAAATTACATATACATATTTGTTAAATTAATTGTAAGAATTTTCGGTCGGTACTCTTTAGCTAACACACAAAAAAAGTTGCTGATGTGTGAACTAACTTCAGAACACAATTTCAAATGTAAAGAACTTTCAGGTCCATTATTTCTTTGTTTCTTTCTAATATTGAACGCTTTTCCTGATATAAGTAGCCAAATGTGCAATATTCGGCCAGTGGACTGATGAGAACGCGTAACTGAGTGCGAAAAAATTGTCTCCGTGGCTAAACATTCTTTGTTTAACACAAAGTATTCTTGGTATTGTTCTCTCTTCACTACAAAAAATTACCTTAAGACGGCTAAAATTCATTTACAATTTTCATCTTATACGATAGGTCCCTAATTAAAATTAAAATCTTTCTAATAAACTTCCTAATTGGTGCTGATTTAATTTTCAGTGCGCCGAATAACTTTTAACCTATTCATTATTCCTATAGAAGAACCTGTTAGAGATAATAAGTGGTGACTCCTCAGAGGAGTACTCAGGAATGTTTCACTACGTGTGTACTAAAGAGACAAAAATAATTAAGTTAGCATTACTGAATTTCATACTCCTGCAAGAATTACGCTTTGACTTCATTGTTCCCAATTTTCTATGAATTATTCAACACATTTCTGCAAACATTAAACTAAGTATTCTCAAAATTTCTCTCTATTAATCTTAAAAACCGACAACTTAGTATCAAGAATCGAATTATTTTTCATTGTAATATCAGACTGTACAATTAATAAAAATGCTTCTTGATACTTACAGACTATATTTGATGTAAAATGCAAAATTCATTTAAGCATTTGCAAAAATATTTTTGTTTTTTTAGAAAAATTGTGTATGCATTATTTGTTCCAATTGTGATTTTATTATTTATTGTATTTGCGCATGAGTGCAGTTTGAGAAAAGAAAGCATAATTAATGAGTTCATGTTTAGGCACAAACAAAAGTTTCTCCAAATATTTACTTACAATTTCTGCAAGTGCTGAGATAACTTTTCCCAATGTTGTGAGTGACTTGTTAATGTTAGCGCCCTCTTTTAAGCGCGTACCCTTTGCGCCAGTAGAATCTGCACGCTCCGAACCGGCTAAATCGACCAAACTAATCTTGGAGACCTTCTCGGTGATCAAATCGGTCATGGCATCATGACGACGTTGCGTAAAGAAAATAGTGAATACAGCATGCGAACGTGAGCTCGTCTCGTTCATGTTGGTAGCAGCGACGGTACTAAAGTGTCAGTAGATACATATATGTAAAATTAAAGTTAAAAGCATAGATGAGCAATTCCAATCAACCTACCGCGCCTTGTTGCCCTCATCAATAAGATCATGTATGTCCTGATAGTCTTGCACTGCCAGCTTAGACAAATCCTCAACATACGGACCCAATAGTGGATGTTCACGTACACGCAAATTGCCTTTGTTCTTTGGATTCAATAAATCGCGTACACGTTCGCAATAGATTTCCATATAGGAGACTTCAACCTGAAGTTAAAATGAAGCATTTATTGTAGAATTTCGCAAAGTAACTAGGTCAAAGGTCAAGTAACTTCTTTCTTACTTTTATACTTGTTACATCAAATATAAAACAAGCACTTACCGAGTACTTCAAATCATCCGTCTCTGTATCGTGTATACGATTGAATAGATCCTTACATATCATTGGTATAATACCCTCTTGTTGTTCCTCCTGTTTGCCCATCATTGTATATGATTTGCCAGCGCCTGTCTGGCCGTAAGCAAAAATACAAACGTTGTAGCCATCAAATGAATGCTGCAACATTTCCTCGCCAATGTCCTTGTAGACCATTTCCTGTGTGGAGAACTCAGCATCTCGTGGCTATAAAAGAAACAAACAAAACAAAAAAAAAAAACGAGTTGTGTTGACATACATAAGTGAACAAAGCTATTTCATTTTAGTATCGCTTAGTAAACTTACATCATGTGACCAGTAGGAGTAATCAAAGTTGAAACGTTTTACGGATTCGCTGGTATTTGGTGGCACCTTTGGATTGGTTATCGCTGAAAGTTTTACATGCAAGTTTAATATAAATAACACATTTCATTTTTAGCTATCGTGTAAAAAATAGTTGAAATTTGTATGACTTACCGGTTGTAGCACCGCCCATTTCAATAATACATTTTGACTCGCGTCCAATTTCACGCGAGTTGAAGGGACGCACTCGTACCGCCACTTTTACGGACGACATGTTGGCGGCTAGAGGCCCACTGAGGGCTGTTTACTACGGGGAAATCAGTAAACTGTAAGAGAAGTAAAGATATAAACAAATTGTTAGAGACATTGTAGGAAGAGGCATAAGATAGGTTTAAGTTGAGCCGTGGTTTATAATTCGCAACATATTGTTTGTGTATACAGCATGAACAAAAAAAGTTTCTACCACTTCAACTAAAAGTTTCCTTTGTGAATTGTAAAGTTTTTTTTTTATAGAGAAACAAGAGGAAAGTGCACAAGAAAAATTAGCGAAAAAGCGGCTATAGTGGCAATAAAAAAACCTAAATAGCATTTTAAAAACTATTAAATAAATAGCATAGACAAAATAACTTAATAGCCTTACAAATATAGCATTTTATTTGCTAAAATTGTCAGCTGCTGAACACGAAACAATTAATTCCGTAGCCTAATATTCTTTGTGTGTACAAATTTCTCAATTTGAGCGTTAATTCTTTAGCACGTGGACCGATTTCTATGATTAGTGTTGGTCCCATATAAAATTGGTCAATTTCTGATATTGAAATCCATGTGAAAATCATTAAATGTGCGATTTTGGCGTCAGATTTTTTTCTTTTGCGAATACCTATTCTAAAAAACAGCAAATCAAATCATAGCATTTCCATTCTTATTAAAAACTAAACGCTCTTTTACAACTAAAGCATTTTGTCAGGACTTTTAAGTACTATCAACTACAAAATGAATTCATTTTTCTACCATAAATGCTTTGTAAAATTATTTTGTAATTCAATAATCCATAGAAAAGAACTGTCATTATAAAATCTATGGAGCAATTTGTCGTTCCAATTCAATTTAGCGCAACAAAATGACTCTTAATAAATTAAATTATGTACTGACCAAGCAACTAAGCGCTGTTCTGACATTGCTGAACTTAAAATAGACATTCAAACAGCTACAACGCTAATACAATTAATTCCAAAGCTGGAAAATATTGGCATTTCAGTGAGTTTCCAAACTAATTGCGAATTAAAAGTGTTCCAGAAAGCAAACTCTTCCGTCTCCCCCGCAACTATAAAATTACCAACAAGCATATTTTTAAATGTCGCTAGCCTTTTTCCCACACAATGTACTTGATATTAATACAAATGTAGTAGCTAGCCATGTGGGTGTGGAAGGTGTGTGTTTGTGTGAATGAAGCCGCAGTCAAACAGGCGACAAGCTACCTCAGCATTTTTACGACTGTAATATGAGCGTTTTTAAAGGTTTTTTTTTTGCACATGCTGCTGCGACATTTACTGCCTTTGTCGCATAAGCAAGAAGGAAGCACATAGTGTATCGTATAATATACTATATAAATATATATATATATATATATATATAGGTACTCTTATTGTACAAATATACGATATATATAAAATACGACCCTGTCGTGTCATAAATAACCAACAACTGTGACCGCTATTTTAGCGCTGCCATGGCGTCTATTCGCATGACTCATGCAAAGAATGTGCAGACAAACTCATGGCAGCCTTTGGCTGTATGAAGTTGCAGACGGCTTAGTTGTGTTCCTTGTTGAGCACTTAATTTGTGACTTTATTAAAAAGTTTTAATTGGTGATTTGTTTACAGACATGTTGTTTCGATTTTTGTTAAAGTGGCACAACATTTATAAAGTTTTAATAAGTTTGCATTCAAAAAAAAAAAAAAAAAAAAACAAACGTGCTCTGGTTTCAAGAAGTTCCTCTGTAAGGTAGAAAATGTTTCTCTAAATATTTGTGTATAGTACAAACAGACAGAAATAAAATCTATTACTTCGAATTTTAATCGGTAATGAATCAAAATCAAATCAAATAATTTTATAAAAATATTGATTACTGTTAATGAAAAGAAAACCATCGAGGAGAAGTGAAAATAAATATTGTGATCGAAGAAGAATATCTTATCAAAGCAACAGGCAGCTATACTGTCACCAGCTAACAACAATTAATGGAGCAATTCAGAAATACGAGGGGTACTAATTATATTTCGTGAACAGCAAATAATAAAAATGGCTTTATTGTTTTTCAAAATATTCCGCTTGATGATCAATATACTTTTCCATTCGTTCAAACCATTTGTCAAAGCAGTTTTTCCATTCCTCTTGAGACATCTCCAAAACATGGTTTTTGAACGCTTCTACTGCTACTTTGCCGCTCGTAAATCGTTGACTACGCAGTTTACATTTGAAAAAGAAGTTATTGGATGCCAAATCAGTACTGTACGGAGGATGAGTCATTAATTCGATGTTTTGACTGCTCAAAAATGCACTTGTTTGACGAGATGTGTGAGAGCTCGCATTGTCATGATGGAGAATGATCCGTTCTTGGCGGTTGGTTTTACGTATTTCTCCAAAGACTTCCGGCAATCAAATGGTCGTGTACCACTCAGAAGTGACCGTCCTACGTTGCTCAAGCGGAACAGTGGCCACATGACCCATTCTGCCGAAGAAACAGGCAATCATTTGCTTCGAAGTGGTTCACACCCAAACAACTTTTGTTGGATTTGGCTCGTCGGAATACCCAAACGGTCGATTGCTGTTTTGTTTCCTGCTCATACGCATATATCCATGATTCGTCACCTGTCACGATTTTATGCACGTCTTTTGAATCACCACGGTCATACTTTTTAATCATTTTAATCATACACCAATCGACGCGAGCCTTTTTTTGAGCGATTGATAAATTATGCGGTATCCAATGAGAGCAAATTTTTTTTACAGCTAAGTGTTCTTGGAAAATCGAATGTATTGAAGTGGAACTAATGTGCAAGGATGCCTCTATCTCACGATATGTCACATGACGATCTTGCATTATCAGTTCACGCACTGCATCGATGATTTTGGGCACAACAACCGATTTTGAACGATCTTCACGGAATTCGTCGGCGACCGAACTACGAGCACGATTGAATTCACTATAACAGCGATATACTGTGGTTTTTGAGGGTGCTTTATCGCCATACAAAGAACTGAGTTCAATGACACATTCTTGTTGAGATAATCCACGTCGAAAGTTGTGAAAAATATTCCAACGAAAACCTTCTCTTGAAATGTCCATTTTTTTGGCCAAATTGCTGTTCTTAACTCACTGTAAACAAAACAAATAGCAATTGTACATCAAAACTTTGTGAGTACGTTTATGCCAAAAAAATGTCAAACTTTATTATGGTGTGGCCAGATTTTAGCTTTTGACATTAGTGTTGCCAGTTTCCAAAATATAAATAGGAGCCCTCGTAGCAGCAGAAATTGATAAAAACAAAATGACAGACCACAAAGTTTCACATTTAATGAGCCTCTTATTACTTTGAGATCTAAATCGACGACCACCGTCGAATTGGTAATTTAGTGTAGAATTGGTGTAAAATATATAAAGAAGTAAAGATTTAAATTCGGAGCCTCTAAAGTCCTATTAGAATACAGTAATGGTTTTGGTAAAAAATTACCGTTCAAAATGCACAGGAAAATTTTGCTAGGTTTAATATGATAAAAAATATTCAAGATTATTTTCTAAATGCCCATTCTTAAGTAGTATATGTGCGAATTTCCGGAGTCACCTAGACGACTCCAATGGGCCTAAGATCCATAAAATCGGACCACCCATAAGTTATGAGTTTTTTAAATCATTGACGAGTTAATGAAATTTTTCGTTTCTTTTTATTGCTTTTTTGATTGTTTGTTTGATGGTGGTACGATATGTGTTTGACAGTTTGTTTAATAGTTTGTTTGATGATTTACTGTTTTTTTCTGGTGTTTTGTATGATTTTTATTGTTTTTTGGTTTGTACTCGTATGTGGTAGTTTGCATGATAGTTTGTTATATAGTTCGTTTCAAGTTTTGTTTTACGATTTGTTTGAGGATTTGGTCAACGGTTTGTTTTCTCGTTTTTAAATGGATTTATGGTTTTTTAAATGGTTTGTTGGATTGCTCATTGGACGATTTATTTGTTGGTTTATTGTATGCTTTGTTTGATAGTTTGTTTGAATATTTGTTCATTGTATTGTTTCAATTTTTTTTTCGAGAGTGTGATGGTTTGTTTGATAGTTTATTTGAATGTTTTCTGAAGGTTTGCTTGACAGTTTATTTCATGGTTTTTTTGATGGTTCTTAAATCGGTTTTTAATGATTTGTTGGATGGTTTGTTTGATAGTTTTTAGTTGGTTTGTTGATGGTTTGTTTGATGCTTCGTTAAATGGTTTTTGGACACAGAGTTCAAAAAATACTTAAATTATTTTTCTCTTTTTGCATCATTTTATGGAGCCCGTGGGCTTTAAATCTGAATTAAAAACTTTAAATCAGGAAATAAAACAGAAATGTTTCGGTTTTGGTACGTACTGAAACATCTACTTTGGTATAAGGTTCTGTACTGATTCTAATTTATTTTGGTTTCGGTACGGTTCTTGGATTTTAGTTCTTTTAATTCTTAAAAAAAAAAGAGAATAATTAGTATTGCCAACGTTCCAAACACCATACATATATATATTTTTTTAAATAAACTATTCTTTATTCAAAAGAAACTAAATATGAACATACTCAAACACAAAGTGTGAATAGTATTATAATTTTGTCACGAAGTTTGTAACTTGTAACTTTATACTTTATATACTTTATAGAATCTACGATGAAACGAAGCATCGTAGATCCTACAAAATATATACATATATTTTTGGACAGTTCGACGAGATGATTCGAATTAGCCATGTCCGTCTGTCTCTCCCCTGTCTGTATGAATCAAAACTAATCCCTCAGTTTTGAAGATATCGATCTGAAATCGGGTATGGATACTTCCTATGTTCCTAGGCTGAGCATACATATGCCACAACTAACATGCCACGCTGTCTTTTAGGGATAGTCACTATACAAATCCATTGCCCACTTTTCGAATTTTGTATGTAAATGGTTTTTAGTATGGACAGATGATTCACAGAAATATTGATGAGCGTGTGAGGGGTGGCCCCCACAGGATTTTGTATGAAAAACTTTTTCATTGCAGTCTATATCAACTTGAGATTCTATATGGATGCTTTTTATGGACGGAAGCATCCTATATTATATTAATAAGCGTGTCCCGCCTACTTTTGGTGATAGCCAAACCCAACGATCTTGGCAGCAAATTTGTTTAATACGTGTGAAGATTATTGAAGCTTCTGATCTATCAAAGTCAACGTTTATTCCTGTTTAATTCTAATAATATCTTAAAAGCACATAATGTCATATAGTATTTTTACGTTCAGCCAATTCCTAAGCGTATTCATAATAAACTTGACGTCTGAAGACAAACTATATATGTTTACGTGCATAGATGGAACTGCGAGAGTAACTTTTGACAATTCGAATAGTTCTGAAAAATTTGTGGCATTTTCTAACCTTATATGTATGGTATCAGCTGTGTTTTGTTTTTCTTTGAATATTATGCTTAAGTCAATATATTTTTCATTGGAAAAAATAAAACTGAGAACCGAAAATATACCGGTACAAATGTTTTGGTTCCGGTACGTTTCTTTCAATTTACTATTTTCCGGTTAAAAAAAAAAAAATATCGGTTTTGGTTCTGGTTTCGATTCTTAATTTGAATCGGCAAACTCACTTAACAGTTCTGGTTCCGGTTTTATATGTAACGGTTAATATGAAAGACTGCAGCAAAAATTGCTGAATTGCTCAACTCAAAAAGTTAATATTATAAGTTCTAAAAGAAATCTCGAACAAAAGTGACAAGTGAATCTCATTTTATACACCGATTACATACAATTTTTCTACCTACATACGTATGCATAGTGAACTGAACGACTTCTGGTAAACTATTTTTTTTTTTTTTTTTTTTGGCTTCGTGAAATCTTCTTTTACAGTTTTTGGAAGGAATAAAAGCCTTTTGGTTATGCTTATAGTAAGGTATAGTGTAGTATAAGGTATAGTCAATCGCGCGAATGGGTTTTAAACTGCTTATGTACCAATTCTGTGCACTTTTCTATCGTACATATCACATAAACTTCAATATATGTCTTTTAACTGAAAGAATCAATTGAATGAAAATAGTCTTTGTTAGAATTACTTCCTCACTCGATTTAACAAATAAATCTGATACAAACGTCAAAGTAAGAACTATAAGCATTGTCTACAAGCGATTTCAATGAAAGTTTCAAACTATACATAATACATAAAACTTCTGTAAGACAATGAATAAAAAGTTGCAACAACAAAAACAGCAGACATATACACTCAAACATTAATAGGTACTATGTATATACAAAGACCCGCTTCCACAATCCACTTCCAATACACGCGCAGCTGAGTTTGAATGAGTCATCAACGAACACAAAGCGCTGAAGAATGAAAAAAAAATATATATTCATATATACAGCTAATATATGTATATAAAATGTGTGCACTAAATACACCTAAACACACCCAGTAGCAAAATATGATTAATGCTTTGTAATGATTAATATTAAATTGTTTTATAATAAATTAATTACCTTCAATAAAGCATATATTGAATAACGCCCAAAAGTAGGCACTAAATATTATAATATCCTTGTGAGTACATTGATTTCACACAAATAAGCGCTTCACATTTGCATGGATTTAACCTTTGATTTATGTTGGCTTTGTATGTAATACTTTTATATGTTTTTGTAGATATTTAATAAAATTTTTATTCACAATGTTTTTTTTTTTTGTTGTTCTACCGCGCAAATTCTTTTACACCATGACACGGCCTACAACAACGCACTCTAAAATATTTGAACGAAGACACACATTTGAATGGTTCAACAAAGCGAAAAAGAAGAAAGAACAAAAAAAAAATTCCAATGACGTTTTGAGTCAAGTCTCCAAAAAATCTTATTGTACGATATACTATTTTGCATATTTCGCTCTCGCGTGTCGTACACTTTTCTATAACGTTTCATGTATTTTCATACTCTCAACGCCTTTGTTTATATTTTGCTGTCAAAATTGTCAAAGCAACAAAAGCAACAGCATGACAGACAGACAGACAGACAGCTGAATGGACAGGCTGACAGACATACGTATAAAAAAGTCTACAGCTTTATGCTTTTTAACTGCGTCGGAGTATTGAAATGCGCATGATTGCATACTTCAAGGCGCAAAAGCCATTGGAGAGCAGTACAGAGAGAGAGAGAGGGAGAGAAAGAGAAAGAGAGAGAGAGAGAGAGAGAGAGAGACAAAGAGAGAGATAGAGCAAATCTTGAACGTATAGTAGCCGTTTATATACTTCACGAAATATGCATAATATTTAGATTTTTTATCTTTATATAGTATTATATTAAACTATTTTCATTCTAGAACTAAGTAGTCTATACAAAAACGCATGCACACATTTAGATGAAAATCGAGAAATTTATTTGAATTTTTTTTTTTTTTGTAAAAAGGATGAAGAGAAGTTTGTTACAACTACAAAGTTGTTAAATTATTAATCGCAAAATAATATTGTATCAATTTTGATGGCAATTTTTGTTATAAAAATGAAAAGAATATTTAAACTTTTTGTTTGGAGACTTTCAGGAGGCTTTCCAAAATAATGTACTAAAGAACTTAAAAGGCAATTAGATAAATTTACCTAAATGTACAAATTGCCTTAAGAACCGATGTAGTGTGCTTCTATATCTAAAACTTATAAACGAATATAACAGTTGTGCAGCACAATATACTAGGTATGCCAAAATACTACACAAACAACTATTAACTGCAACAACAAATTTTAAAGCTCAATTGCCTGTTTGAAAGTACATAATGACTGATGGTAACTCTGAAATATTTTAACATAAAAATTAACTCCGAAATTAGCTTTCGGTTTAATTTACACAATTATCAATAAACTCTAAATTCTGAGTTAAAGTTTGGAAAGATATGCAGTTGTTGTTGTTGTATTGTTTTGAACTTGACAGTTTCTGACGGTCAGTAAACTATTAGAAGCAATTCAATTAAATGAATCTTAGTAATACTTCCCACTCTAGTAGCATAATACCGTAGTTTAGAACAAAGGTTATTTGCGGTAATCATATAGTAAACCCGGCATAGCTAGTCAACTTTTTTTTATATAAATATAAGTGGCAGGCGAATTACGAGTAATAAGTTATTAAAATTTTCGTTTGCTTAATCTAAAAAATATTTTCATGGCGCCCGAGAAGGGATGTGCTTCAAAGCAACGACAAAGCAAAGTGCCTACTTTCTTAATATATCCATAAATTGAACCACTTCTTGCATGAAACTCAGCAAATATCCATAAAGTTTTCGTTTGCTTAAGCTAAAGCAATTTTTCATGGCGCCCGAGCAGGGATCTGATTCAAAGTAACGACAAAGCGAAGTAACTACTTTCTCAAAATATCCATAAATTGAACCAATTCTTGCATGAAACCCAGCATATATATCATTTTCATTGATTAGAGTAGCAGAACAGCTTTTAAATTACTACTGTTGTTGGCTCAAAAGTAGCAATTCAAAAATTCCTACTTACAATTTATTCACAAACGCAATTATCATTCAGAACCAAGAGAGCTACTATCGCTCGTAAAAATTGCTCAAGAGTAATACCGAAATTTACTATATGCTGCACTAATTTAGTCAGCATGAAGTGTCAATTAATTACAAAGAAAATCTGCTTGTTGGTTCTTCCAAAACAAACACTCTAACACCACCCACAAAGTATCTGTTGCTATTTTTATACAACTTGATTAACATAATGCAGCACTTAAGTTCACCGAGCGCGAATATTGTATACCCAAGATAGCAAATGTCCTTTTAAATGAATGTCAGCAGACTTCAAAGTAAGAAAGGACACAAAGAACAACTTTGAACTTTCAAGAACAGCAAGCAAAACTCAAACAAAACCACTTGAGACAGTTTTGTTAAATGTTCGCGTATAGTATGGAAAAAAGCCACAAGATAATATATATCTATAGCTATCTATAAAAGTATGCACACAGCCTTCACTTTTTGCAAAAGCACGTCGTGCAATAAGCATAAACATATTTTTTTGTTGCGATACATAAAAATAAAAATCTATATGTATTTTATATGTAAGTATATCCTTCGGCTGCGCTGTCGTCGTCTTGACCTTTATTAATAAATTTTCATGTTGCCTCGGCAGGAAAAAATAAACTTTACAAACACGATGCGCGCTCTACACACTAAATTCTACACACACACACACACACACACACAAAAGTCTCCAAGTTGTGAACAACTAAATTTTTATTATACAAAAGAAAAATAATACAATGAAAAATGAAAAATGAAAATTTCAAAAGGATAATTTTTAAATTTCAATATTTAATGTTGGCGAATTATAATTTTTACTTTTTGATAACTTTTTATGAAATTTTGTAACTTTTTTACCAATTCAATTTATATTTTTGTAGTTGTAGAAATAAAAGAACTTCTGTTTTTCTTTGTATTTGTAGCATAAAATTATTATTTTAAGAGAAAAAAAATCAAATCCTAAGCTGTGATTCATCTGCGTATTCGTTTTGCGCTTGAGTATATTCCAAAATTAAACTATCAAGCAAAGATTTTTTCGTTGTTGTTGCATAAATTAGAAAAATGACCAAAATTGTAGTTAAAATTAGGGAAAATATTATTAAATAACCAAATGCGCACATTCGTAGTAAATTTTCTTGCTCTTTTGGGGTAGTATTTCACAAGTATCTATATATACATATATATATATATATATTTACTAGGTGTATATATATAAAATTTTCTCCGTTCAACACAATTTTTTTTAGTTTAGTTTAGTTTAGTTTCGCTTTGTTTTTATGCTCACAACTAGGCTCACTTTTAATTCAATCGCTTTAAAAATGTTGCAATAAACTTTTATATTATTGTGGAAATTTTTCTTCACTTGTATTTTCTGCACAAAATCGATGGCCACGACTACCGAGAACCACAGTGTTTTGTGAAGTATTTAGTTTTTTTCTCTACAGCATATTCAACGCGAAAGCATATTACAACGAAATTCGCACGAACGACCAGCACCCGTTAAGGGTAGACAACGTTTTGACCAGGCACGACTGGCAGCCAGACCAGACAGCCAGCCAAACGGCAGCATTCGAGCTCGGATCGGATTTCGTATAAAAGTATGTAGTACCTCCTGAAAAGTAAATTCAACGCATGCGCAATATAGAGAAATTACTCATGATTGTTATAATACAAATGTCGATTGGGTTTGTGGGTGCAATTGACAACTCTGACTCTGACAACGACAACGACAACGACTGCCTGACTGCCGTCTAAATAAATTTCAAATATTACATACTACATGGCATATCTGTCACTCATAGAGTCAGAGTAGAACTTCAAATGTCATATTTTGCACATAATGAATTTAATTAAAATTTGTATACGTATTATTTTCGTCATCATTATTTAGAGCTGCTGCTGTGCATAATTTATGCGCCAGCACTGTATGACATATGTGTTTCGTTACTACTGTATGAATATAAAATCAAATTTCTTCTCTAAACGCTCTACTTAATGTATAGCTTTTAAATAATTATCGCTGCTTCAGTAAAATCAGAGTTAGCAAACTTCATAAATATGTATAAATAAACACTAGCTGTGTTGTATGAGCTCACTTCTGCAGAGAGACAAACAAACAAACAAACAGACAGACAGAGGGACTATTCACAGAGGTTTCTGATGTGGATCAAAAAAAATTTATTCATTATTTTATGTGGTCGGTGGAGCTTTCTACTAATGCTATATACATGCCTTTTTGGCCTTGCGATCAGTTTTACTCGAAAGATCATTTACTCACTCGAAAGATCGTGTTTTAAATTCTCCTTTATACTTAATTCTAGTACAGTACCCGTCTAAAAATACATCAGTACACAAATTAAAAGATTAATCAAAGTATTTTCTCCAATTTTCGAATTCCATCTCGAAAATATGTCTCGTCTTTAGAGGCTATCCAAGTTAGTAGTCAATTTTTGATTTCTGCGAAAGAAATAAACCGATCAACTGCCAAATCGCGCTGCATCCATTAGAACAATGCAGTAATCAGAAGGAGCAATGTCTGAAAAATACGGTGGGTGCGATAAAATATACCACTTGAGCTTTTCCAAATTGTTTTTCATAAACTTTGTCATGCAGAATTATAACTTTGTCATCTCTTTGTTCGTATTCCGGCCGTTTTTCTTGTAATCCACGGCGCAAACGAATCAATTGTATTTTATACCGATTTACTTCCATTTGTTCTCGTTATAACTTAAAATCTTAAAATATTCATAATCATTTGGTTTTGAATATATGCGCACAGTGCTTCCTCTGATTTGTTTTGTCAAACAAAAAGGACACCATGCAAGTCTGTAATGTATATTTTCCTTTTCGAATGCATTTTAGCAATGCTTTAGTTCAAACCGCCTATTTTATGTAGTAGCCTTTTGAATCCATTGCCCACTATATACCTAGCTGCAATGAAATTTCGTATGAATGGTATCAGTACTTCGGTTCCAACGAAGTTGACGTTTTTATTTGGAATTTCCAGTTTATAGCAGCTCATAGCACACAATACAGTTTTGGTCCCACCAGATACACAACATGACCTTCAAACCATGATTATTCTGCTGTTGATGTTGAAGCAACGGTTGAGCGGGCATAGCACAGTCAGTTTTCTTCTAGGGTTTAGAGTGAAAAATCGTCTTTCAATGTCTCTCAATTTCAGTTCCCTTCATTTCAATCGAGCAATTTACAATAAATTAAAAATTTGGTATTGAATGAAGTTTTCAGATGATAATAGCGACTCCTATATTTGGAGTCATATGTGTATGTAGGCTATTAGTTTTTGCGTTTCAGTATACAGAATTAGCTACCAAAATGTTTGTTTTCAATGGTTCCACAAGTGCATAGAAAATTTCAACTCAATCAAGTATGTCGAAGTGACCATGCTTTGAACATAATAGCCGCATAAGTATGCAAACATACTATAAGCGAATTTAAGTAAGAAGATACGACAAGATTAATTTATCAAAAGTAAGTGGATACACAATTAATTTTCTATCATACTTTTTTCAAATCAAACTACTTGCTTTTATATACATTATTACTTTGCAGTATGTTTTTACTTTATTTATACAAAAATTAACATTTTCACTCATTTTATATATTACCAAAATCATCTGGCTCTATCTCTTGCTAGTACATATATTTTGATATGCACTATGTTAATGGCTGATCTTATTATTGGCTGTTTGCTTTCATCTTTTAATATTTTTTCCCAAGTGCCATTAACACAGTCGATATTTTTCTGCTTTTCTGTTTTATAGCTGGCGTTGTCTCTAGTGCTTATTATTGTATATGACGAGGGGGTGGCATGGTATGATCAGGGACCGCATTGTCGTAGGCACTTACTGCTTCAATAGTAGCCTCTTTTTCTACCTAGTCACTGCTGCTGTTGCCTGATGACGTAAAATAAAATTTCTATTGATTTCTCATGTCGCTACTTGTTCGATATTCGCTTAGAAACACACTTCTCTTTTATGACTTTCGAATTGTGACGCGTCAAACAGGCTGTTTGACAGGCTTTTTATACTTGTACAATATTATCGCAAATGTTATTGTCGTTATTATTATTATATTTATTATTATTATCATTCTTGTTTGATTATTTTGACATTGAAATATAGGGTTTTCATTGTTGTTATTGTATGTGATAAAAAGGATTTGTATACACACGTTTTGCATAGAAAATTTATTGTTGAATTGAAGTGTACCATTTAATAATTATTTCTAACACATACACAGATTAAAAGGCTTAAGTTGTTAGTAATGCAGACAAAACAAAGAAAAGTGGAAGAGTGTAAATGGAAGATAATATTTACTTATAAGAATCTACTCGGTATATTTTAATTATTTGGAACAAATGCTTACCAGGCTAAAATATTAGTAAAGATTACAAATAATTTTGTACGAGATAGTGAATCAGATGAAGTTCGACTAAATTTGTACGAGATAGTGAATCAGATGAAGTTCGACTAAATTTGGTATCCATGACATAATTGTGGCACTGTAGAAGGCTTAAATTGATCTAAGACTTACATAATAAATCATTAGTTTTAAACTGGTCTTGAATCTCATGACTTTCGCGAATTTTACAATACAATTCGAAATACACGAAGAAATCTATTTATTAGATTCAACGAATTTCGTTTGGCGTTTGTTTATTTTGCTAAATATTTCTTAAAAAAAAAAAAAGAAGTGAAAATGTATCTTCGGTGGAACTGAAGCTTTAATACAGTTTACATGCATCTAAAGTGGGCGGTGGACTTTCCCAGGAGGGGTGGTGAACTTCCACACACCCCTCTTTACGCAACCCTTCTTCATCATGCCTAAATATTCATATCACGTACATAAAATTTCAATACTTTTTCATTTTTACGTGTATACTATATAGAATTGTATTACAATGCAAATCTCCCTAGCAAACTTTTATAATACAAATCGATAAAAGACCGATTACTCATAATAATCTCATACTGAAATGTGTAATCAAAGCCAATTAAACTAAATTCGAATGAAATCAATCAATACCAATTAGCAATTAGTCAATAAATACACAACAACTACGAAAAACAAAAATATCAATGCCACAAAATTTTACGAAATATAATTTAGCATTTGCAGCAAATATGCATATAACAAGTGAGAAAGAGATGAATTGACAGTATGAGATAGCTACTTATGTATGTTTTGTATTGATAAGCCATTGGCAGCTAGTACAATACATGAAACGTCAGTACAAGCAACAACAACTGCAACAACGATGATTAAAATGGCGCTGGTAATAGCAGCAAAAGCAACAACAATTTGCAATAATGCAAAATTCCAAATTCAAATGAAGCTATACGACTAGTGCACTCACACATGCACACATATGTACATACATTAAAAATGGCGAAACGCAATTGTTTGCAGTTGCATGTGTGTGTGTAATTCACTAAGCTATGCAAAGCAGTAAATCTACTCACACTAATACATATAGCATATGCATATACGAGGGCTGCTATTTATATTTCGGGAATTGGCAACAGTAATGTCAAAAGCTAAAATCTGGCAACACCATAATAAAGTTTGACATTTTTTCGCATAAACGTATTGACAAAGTTTTGAAGTACAATTGCTATTTGTTTTGTTTACAGTGAGTTAAGAAAAGCAATTTGGCCAAAAAAATGGAAATTTCAAGAGAAGGTTTTCGTTGGATTATTTTTCAAAACTTTCGACGTGGATTATCTAAACAAGAATGTGTCGATGAACTAAGTTCTTTGTATGGCGATAAAGCACCATCAAAAACCACAGTATATCGCTGGTATAGTGAATTCAATCGTGGTCGTAGTTCGGTCGCCGACAAATTCCGTGAAGGTCGTCCATAATCGGTTGTTGTGCCCAAAAACATCGATGCAGTGCGTGAACTGATAATGCAAGATCGCCATGTGACATATCGTGAGATAGAGGCATCCTTGCACATTAGTTCCACTTCAATACATTCGATTTTCCAAGAACACTTAGCTGTAAAAAAAATTTGCTCTCATTGGATACCGCATAATTTATCAATCGCTCAAAAAAAGGCTCGCTTCGATTGGTGTAAAGAAATGCTTAAAAGGTTCGACCGTGGTGCTTCAAAAGACGTATATAAAATCGTGACAGGTGGCGAATCATAGATATATGCGTATGAGCCGGAAACAAAACAGCAATCGACCGTGTGGGTATTCGAAGAAGAGCCAAATCCAACAAAAGTGGTTCGGGTGCTAACCACATCGAAGCAAATGATCGCCTGTTTCTTCGGCAGAATGGGTCATGTGGCCACTGTTCCGCTTGAGCAACGTAGGACGGTCAATTCTGAGTGGTACACGACCATTTGTTTGCCGGAAGTCTTCGGAGAAATTCGTAAAACCAACCGCCAAAGACGGATCATTCTCCATCATGACAGAGCTCTCACACATCTCGTCAAACAAGTGCATTTTTGAGCAATCAAAACATCGAATTAATGACTCATCCTCCGTACGGTCCTGATTTTTTGACACCCAATGACTTCTTGTTCCCGAGTATCAAAGGTAAACTGCGTGGTCAACGATTTACGAGCGCCGAAGAAGCAGTTGAAGCGTTCAGAAACCATGTTTTGGAGGTGTCTCAAGAGGAATGGAAAAACTGCTTTGACAAATGGTTTGAACGAATGCAAAAGTGTATTGAGCATCAAGGGGAATATTTTGAAAAACAATAAAGCCATTTTCATTTAAAAATGTTTGTTATTATTTTCTATTCCCGAAATATAAATAGTACCCCTCGTATGTATATACGAGTATTTTATATGTATAAAAGAGAGAGTGAGATCAAGTCTGTGAATTATTACTAACTTTAAAATTTGTTTGACTGCGTAGTAGCAACAGCAACAACAGGAGCAGCCATTAAACTGTGTTGCGAGTGAGATAGCACAATTTTTGCGTAGGTTGCGTGCGTGTTTTGCTTACGTATGTACGAACTTTCGTGCCTGCAACGCCAACGTAAGATATGAAAAACATATTTGGCAAACCAAACTTAAGTTCAAAATTCAATTTAGAGGCGTGCGTAGGGTCGATTGGCAAAAAAAAAGAAAATATATAAAAGTAAAACCAAAAATAAACCCAAATAATATTAGAAACTTCAAAATTGCGTCGCTTTTGCAGCTTGCCTGGTACGCAGACAGACAGACAGACAGACAATCTGTCCCGTCAACCGTACGTATGTAGTGCGTATGTACTTTGTACTACATATGTACATACGCTTTTAACGTGACTTACATATTTTTAAATTAAGCTACCATCACACAGTGATTCAAAACACACAAATGTCTGGCATAGAATAAAAATATAAAATATACTATAAATTATAACATAAACATATACTAATAATAATAATAATAATAATAAAAGAAATGTGAGTTTCCATGATGCTTGAAATATTTACAACAGTTTTCAAGTTAGTTGATTGCGAATTCCAAGTATTATTTGTAATCTATGTACGCGGGCGAAGCACATCCGAAGTAATTTGCTGTGACCCAATATCAGAAGTTTTGTAAGAATTTGTAAAATAGATATCAGTCAAGTTTTAAGATTTTAGTTAGAGTATTCCAATTAAAAAATAGACTATAGAAAGCATTTTATGTGTTCCTTGAACTTGAAATAAGAAGATAAGCTGTGTAAGTCAAACTAAAAACATGTTGAATATTAAATTGAGGTGGTTAGGAATATAAATGGAACATAAGAAATATGCTAGTGAAGCCTCACATCTAGTATAATATTATATTACTCCCGCTTTTATATAACTACACATGATAGCACTGATTTTATAATGGTAAGATTTCACGATTTGTAGAGTCTAACTTGAGTAAAAAATTTTTCTTGATCGCTGCAAAGCACTTGTATATATTTCAAAATTTGTTCAATGAACGTAAGCAATTCAAAACAATTCACTACAAACAACGGAATCTGAATCGCAAGTAACATCCGATTCATTTTGCATATGCGCTTAACTATTCGCAGACAATAACAATCAAAATTCCAAAAACAGATTTTTTTTTTTCTTGGACGATGTTTTTCTTAAGCTCGAAAATACTGGCTCAAAAAACACCAGAAGCCAAAAAACAAATCTTCTAAGAACTTTTCAGTTGAACTTTCTCCTTTCAAATCTGATTTTGTTTCTCATAGCAAGCTTGGTGAGAATTCGGCTCATGTGTGTGCTAAATGACATCAATGCTGGTAGTAGCTTCACACGAATCTTCACTACTCAATTTTTAAATCGGACTTTGTGCAAGGTTTTTGAAGATTTTTCTCTCACTGTGCGTTAAAATACTTACACACACATTCTACCCACTTGCTGTCTGCTAGCTTACTCATAGTTCGTTAGTTCATCTTATAGTACACATATTTTTTACTTATTTTAATTCGGACATTTTGTTGGTGAACTATTGTTTCTTGTTGTTGTTTTTTTTTTTTTGTGGTTATTGCCATACCATCGCCCTCATCAGCGTCATCCCAGCATGGTCATTGACGCTTGAAGTACGAACTTTAAAAATAACAACAACAACTTGGTAGCAAGCTACTGTCTGTTCTTTTCATGTGGCCTGTGTCAATGAAAGTTCATTCCATCTTTTTTTTTCGTTTTTTTGCAGCGTTTTATGCATTAAAAAAATCGCTGTGAAGATTTACAAGTAAGAAAATTTCACTACCAATATTTTAGTGTTTATTTTAGCGATTTTTCCGAACTAACGTAGCAAAATAAGCCGAAAGCCCAAAGAAGATTATCCTTTCTGTAGAGCAAAGAAAAGTATATTTCTACCACGCTTTACCATTACCACAGCATCTTGTGCAGCTCTTAATTGTCAGCATTTCTACGTTTAAGTTATGTCTACACTTAATTCTTTATTCACTGTCCTATTCTCCCCCGAGTAATAAATCTCATTTAACAAGTGCAACAACACCAAATAAAATGTGACATGATGGCGACGCACATTGACGCTTAAAAGCAATTAAAAAATACACAAATGAAGCACTTATAGAGTGTCAAAACACTTTAGGCGTTGTTTCAAATGTTTTGCGTCAAACAGCTCCAAACGAAGCAGCGTTGCTCAAACCCATTTACACTTCATCCACCGAAGTGCATTGAAGAGCATTACAAGCTGACAGCAACAAATATAGCAAGAGCTGCCAACCATCCATCCATCCATTATACATCCAACCAGCCCAATCCAGCGCACAGCAACTTTATTTGCAAACACTTCTGACTTCATTCGAGCGAAATTGAAATGAAATTTAAATTCTATTTAAGCCAGAGGCAAGCCACAACTCCAGTACCTACTATGAGTCAGCGTGGCAGCAATCAATGAAAAAAAAAAAAAAAGAACAGGGTTAGAAGGACAACAATGCCGACCAGCCGCCTATCCCAACAATGAGCTGCCCTGGAATGAGCTGAGCACACCTGTACATTTGCATGACTTTGCATACGATTTGTGTTATTCATTTTTCCCACTTGGGCCCCATGGGCAAATTTAATATTTGTGCAACTTCTTGTGTTGAAGTGCTTCATTTGATTTTATTTTGCAATTTCAATTTGTTCGTTTGTGGCGTTAAATTTACTCGGAGTAATTTTATAAATGTTCAAGTCAACAAATAAATTTATATTTGCGATTGTGTGTGTGTGTGTGTAGTGCTTTATGCTGCCTGCTTGCTTAGTCAATATTAAAACGCTAAGGCATTGATTTAATTATTTGTACGTGCCTTTTCGTGATACGCATTGGTTTTTTTTGGAAGGCGGTAGCATTTTCTATACATAAGTAGTTGTGTCTAGCTTTTAATTAAATTTGAAGAATAAAGTCTCGAAAGAGGCAGGACTGCCAAAGGTTGTCATTTATTTTAGGGTTGTTAAAGTTTATTAAACTAAATTTTTACATTGACAGTAGGTTTTAATAACAAAATGCAGTGTTGCAGTTATCTAACGGTCGCTTCCACTATGTACAGTTATAGTCTCCGTTAACCAAAACTAAGCTAATTGTAAGATAATTATGTGAATGGCAAAAATATTTGTAAAAAAATTGAGACCATGCAGTAGTTTGCTGAGCGTTGAGTGCTGTGGGTTTGTGTCATTCGTACACTTAACAATCAACGAGTCATAATCGTACTAATTATTTACATTTTTAAAATTTTCTTTAAAATGTATTTCAATTCAAATAGTTTGTTAATTTCCATTAGCACAGCACACTGCTTAAATTTAAGACACTTTAATATACTCAACAATTACATGCAATATAAAATTCACAAGTACAAATGTCTTTTCATTTCTTATGACATTGTTACTTTGGCATAATCAAGTCTATAGACTCTAATAAAAATACACGCGGCATTAAAGGGAAGCAGAAGAAATCACATTAACTTAGACTAAGACAGTTGAGCTTTTGCTTTTGCAATGAAACAAATCCGAATTTTTATTTAAATTAGAAGAAAAATTGTCGTCCTAGTCGTTCTTAAACAGAAAATACACACACAGATACTCAGATACAAACACGCAAAGCGTGCTTTTTCGAACTGTTAGATCTTCGAACGAAGACAAATTTCAAACTGTGATGTCATTTCTGTACACTTCTTTGACATTTTCATACAGTATTTTTAGACAAATTATGAAAACTAAATACATTCCAGAAGAATGCTAGTGAATTAAATTCATGCAGAGTGTAGCCGAGTATTAGTATTTTAGTATTGTAGTATTTTACCACAAATTCTGATTGCACTTTCATTACATTTGATTAATATTTACAAGTATTGGGGATTGCTTCAGATGCATATGTATTTTAGTACTTGCGAGAACTATGCCAAGAGTAATAGACCTTACGACAGAGAACGAGAACAGCCATCAACTTTGAAATCAAAAATTCACTGTCTTCATGCTGGTGGCATCATCAGTCAACGTTATCGGGAAATGATCAACGATTAATTTCTTGTAAATATGGTTGAAATTGAACGATATGTGGTTGCAGTAGTATGATGCGATGTACAGCTTATAGAACTCGATTCGAACGGCAAGAAATGGACAAATACGAACGGCAAGAAATGGACAAATCACAGAATGTAAGCAATTTGGCGACACTGGTTTACTTCTTGTAAAATCTTTGGAGTATGCTGAAGAACTGCGTGTTATTGGAGTGAAAGATATGCCAAAAAATAAACCGACAGTATTTATTTCATCAACAACGGCCAAAGGAATCGTATGGCTAAGATCGTGCTATATTATTTATTAATCAAAAATGATTCTTGAGAAACTTAATTTTTGTCGCTGTTATTAAAAAAAACAAAAAAAAAACAGAATAACAAGTTCTTTCTCTTTAAATAACACCCTTTCTAACTATATTCACTGCGCTTCCATGATTGTTTCATTTCCTTTAAAGCCTGCACGTACATCTTCCGCTCCATCTCGCCGCCGCTCTCTCTCTAGTCATGCGAAAACCGGATGACTCATTCATGCAGCACTCAGTTGAACACACTGGCAGGCACTCCACTCTTCTTCTACTTTGGTTCTTTCGCTCACACTCATGCTACGATTCGCTATCTTCTTCATACGCTCGTGTTGTTGCGCATAAAAAAATATATATACATATATACACGAACGAACGAAGCTCAGTCGCCTAAATACGACTAGGTGTACTCCATGCTCGTCCTGTTCTGTTCATGGCTCGTGTTGCCACCTAACGCTCCCTCTAAGCATGGCGGCCGCTGCTTCTTCTTCATATGCTACGCCATCTTCTTTTGCTGCTGCTGCTGCTTGTTGCTGTCTTTGTCATACCCACGCCCTAACAAACAGCGACGTCGACAGCGGCGTCAATATGAAATAGGAACCGCACTAAAAAGCAAAATTGTCGAGTAGCAAAACGAATGAAATGAAACAAAACTAAAACAAACAAACAAAAGAGGAAAAGGAAGTGTGGCAGGCAATATGGCGGCTGCTTTGGCAATGATGATGTAGAAGAAGAAGCAGTCCAACAAAAAGAAAAACACTATACAAAATGGTGATTCATACTTTTGACGCGTGCCTTTAAGCTGAACAACGAACAATCCGAAAGGGAGTGTATGTACTCGTACTTAATAATAGTGAGTACAAGTATTGTGTGTGTGGGCCGCCGCGGTTTCCTTGTCTACAAAAATAGTTTTTCCTTTTTCTCAGATATACATACAAGTAGTTTGGCATACACCCAGTATTTGTACTTATCGTTGACTATGTTGTTGATTTTATTGTAATTGTAGTTATAGTTTTGCCAAAGCGCTGATATTATTTATAAGATTTTGTTGTAGGCTGTCAATGACGGAGGAGGACGTGTAAGAAAAAAGTTAAATGATATAAACTGCAAGGAAAATTTTTTAAATCTGGCGTAGGCTGACGTACACTATTCAACGGTTCAGTTTTTTAACTTCTTAGCACAGTATCAAAGTACTTGGCTGTTTTTAATGATACAGCTAGAAGCAGCGAGCCAGAGTTAATTGGGATTCCTTTACATTCAGAGATTTCAAAGCGGCTTGTAGCTTACGCTATATCAGAGGCTGAAGATACTGCAAAATCTTCTGAACTTGCGAGGGAATGTTGTTGAAAACCAAGTAAAAATAGCGAGCATTGCTTTGTCTGAGTAAGGCAGCATTGACTCCTATAACAAAGCAACATACTATCATCTTTAGCTCCTAAAGTGCATTGCCTTTCTGACTCCAAACAATCCAAAAAGCTATATTTTAATTCAGAACAGATCGGGCGAAGAACTCATATCTGGAATATCTACCGTCTCTGAAATGAGATGAAATGTGATGTTCTTAGATGATAACAATATACGGAAATTCATTCAGCTCCCAAACGTAGAAAGTGTGTGTTAGGCGTAGATCTTCGTAACTATGAAAACGGTATCTCCGCTATTTGGAAAATAACATTTATACAACAACATCCCTTACAACTTAGTATTTTCTAGCATTTTCGAGGATAATATTAGCATAGCGACAAACTTAAGTACTAATTGGGCAGCGGAGAAGACTGTCACCGAAAGCGGCAAAGAACCCCGTTGACTGTATTCATTTCAAACAATTGAACTCTCTGCTATAGTTAATTTTAGTATCTACTCGATATACGAATAAACTCAAACTTTATATCGTAAAACTTAAAGGAAATGTACTTATTAAGCATGAAAATCCGGCACGCGCCAATACAAACAAATCTTCTGAACACAACGAAACAATCTAATAGCTCATATATTTCTTGCAGTTTTCTTTAACCGCACTCTATCTGCATAGCCGTTCATGGTAAGAGAGACACCAAGTGTTAAGTTTCTCTAACGCCGTTCGCTATGAGCCTCCGTTCGTTGTATGTCACGAACACCAAAGCTTGTTATTTGTACAAATATGGACTTTTTTAATTTTATATTTCTTATTAAAGTCGATTGGATGTATAGTCTTGTAATAGAAGTTTTTTCTATTGACAAAATATGCTTGTACAACTTCAAAACTAACTTGAATTTTTATGAAAAATACACAACAAATTCAATAACAAACAAATTTTAATATATACATTGTATTTACTACAAAGCCCGCAACTTTATGCATGCTTCTGTCCCAATTTATTTTCATTTAAACGAGCTGTACACTGATAAAAAAGCGGAATTTCCGTACTTGACCATACATAGCGATAGCAAAAGTATAGTGTGTACGGGTGTTCTTAAACCAAATACAAAATCTTGGTTCAAGAACGGAGTTGAAATTCTTTAATTTAAAGTTAGCGCTCTTTAAGCTGTACTGAGCTTGATTTTAAGAAAAAATAGCATTCATACTCAAATCAAGTATAAAAGGGTTAAAAAAATGTGTCTTTCGTTTGTTTTTTATTATTGTTCGATTTTTATAATACTCTAATTTAATTTAGTTGTGCTTACACGATTTATAAAAATTATCTTTGGTGTAGGCAACTGGTATCGAGCTACGCCACATGCGAACGGCGCTGAGAAGCGTCATCCTCAGCTAACAGGCACCCGACATGTGGAGTTGCCGAATCACAACCCATTGTTTTTAGAGCAGCTGAGAGAGTAAATTTGATTTGGTTTATAAAAACAAGAATTTTAAGCCTATATTTAGAATGCCTTTTTATCTGTGTACAGTCATTTATGCGTATCTATGTCTATGCCGATGTCTGTGTTTGTATGCAAGTTTGCGTCTGTATGCCTCGGTTTCAATGTGTTTATTAGAATGTACTTTGTTTGTAACTTTTGGTGCCAAGATGTCGCTTGTATAATTTCTTTCTTTCGTTCCTTTTTTGTTTAACATTCAACTTTGTTTCGTTTTTTCGGTCGTCTATATTACACACAGTCTGCGTCAGCGGCATCGTCAATGTTGTTGCCTATTACTGGCTTACAGGTTTTACACGTCCTTACATGTCCTCTCTGTTGCGAGTACATATTACGTGAAATTGAAACAAAAATGCTATATATAGTTGCATATGTAATATCATATAACGTTAACATATGCTTACACATGCCTTGTTTAGCAGTTGTAAGTAGTAACAAAAGCTCAACGACGCAGCTCATGACTGTCATTGGCTTTGCTGTTGGGTATTTGGTTATTATGAATGGAAAGAACCAGAGGAATAGCTCGAAACGTGAGAGAGTATATGTCGAGGCATGAAATTTAAGTTGGAAAACTAGTCTACAGACAACGCTGCTGCTGGTCTTTTATAATAGTTTTATGTTACACTATATTGAATAAAATTGTAGACGATAGCTTAAACCAATGAAAAAGATTATAGGAAAGCAGAGCCACAACTTTAAATTTTGAATTTACTAGTAGTTAGTGGAAAACTCAAAGCCACAATGAGTTTTTCTGACGTACGAACCAAACTGTAAAATTTTTGATGATTGTAGTCATGATCCAACTGAAGTAACTCCACAGTGGTTGCTTGAAGTCAGAAATTGATTCAATTAATGTCGATTTCATTGCCAATGTCATTCTCTCTTAAATTCCGTTTTACTCAGAATTCAAAAATCCCGGCAATATCCATCAAATTCGCGTGCCTACAATCAAAATATCAACTATCTGTATTGATACTGGTGCGAATACCTTGCTTTACTGAAATATTCTTCTTCTTCTTTGTTGATCTTTTAGACGTATTTTCCGCTTAAAGATTAGATGATAATGTAAAGACGGTTGTAAATTTTCTTCAAATTCACCATTGTGAATTTCTCAATCTCTGAACTAGATGTGCCGCTTTTTTAGAAGACAAATTTTTCATTGGCAAAGTTCTGAATCCGAGACATAAAAAAAGAAAGATCAATGTTCTTAAGCAAATTTTCGGCAGAAGATTATGTGTCAGAATTGTTTAGGTTGGCTGGTATATCTTGTAAAACTTTATAAATTTTCCTGCTTTGAGAATTCAGTGATTTATTTCATTACATTTTTAGAGAATATCAATCAAAACAACTCTACGGTTTCACGATTAAGGAATTGTTTTTGGAACTACTGATTTTAAAATCGATGTTCTTTCCCTGATCTGATGCATGCAAAATCGAATTGATGATTATGCAGTGGGTAATGTGTGGCCAGAATAAGGGGTCGTTGTAATTACTGCACTCCTCGCCACTTGAATAGGACACCCTATACACTCTCTTTGCAATTGCTCATAACTCGAAAGCGGAATGATAAACTAACGACAGTTTTACATACTGCCTTTATGCAACTCTTCTCCCTCTCTCTCTCTCTCTCTCTCTCTCTCTTTCCCTCTCTCTGTAACAAATTGCAAGTTCTGGAAAAAAGTCGTTATATGTTTTTCTCCACTTTATGTTAGTATTCCTTGAAATTTAGACAACATTTTTGCAAAATTGAATACATTCAAACATGAATTTAGTATGATCGTTAACTTCGGCACTCGAAATCATATTTTACGCTGGTCGAACTTTTTAATTAATTTCGACTATTTAACTCAAAAAACAAGAAAAAACGTTAACTTCGGTTGAACCGAAGCTCTAATACTATTCACACGAAATTTTAAATCGTATTGTAAAATATAAAAGTGGGGGTTTAAATAGGGGCTACCCCAAAAAGTGGGTGGTACACGCTCACTAGTAGATGTGTATGAAGCGATGTAGTAGATGTGTAAGATGCCACCATATCGAATTTAAAGTTGTTCCATACAAATGCATAAAGTGAGCTGTGAGTTTATATGGGACTACCTAAAAAAGTGGGCGGGACACGCCCATTTGTATATGTATATGAATCCGTTGTCCACTAAAATCCACCAAATCAAATTCCAAGCTAATATTGATTTAAGTAAAGAATTTTTTCATAAAAACACACTAAATTGCACGGTGGGTTTGTATGGGGGCTACCCCAAACAGTGGGCGGGCCACGCATGTTAGTCTATGTATGTTAAGCGGCTGACCATAAAAGGCACCACACTGCATTTCAAGCTAATATTGACTTTAATAAAGAAGTTTTCATACAAAAAGTCAAAAACAGGCAGAAAGTTTGTATGGGAGCTACCCCATACAAACCTTGGGCGGGTCACACCCAATAATGTATATGTCAAACAGCCGTCCATTAAAAGTTACCATATCAATTATTAAGTTGATAATGACAACAATAAAAAAGTAGGTTTGTATGGGGGCTACCCCAAAAAGTGGGCGTTTCGGGTCAATCTTGATACTCTATTAAACTGCAAAAAAAGAAATGTGGAAATGTATGGAAATTTTCAACTGGATAGCATAACAATTAGTCTCCAAAAAGGCGCAACAACATACAGATGGACAGACAGACGGACATACATACGGACAGACAGGCGGGCACTGCTAGATCGACTCGTCTCGTCGAGCTGATCAAGAATATATATACTTATGGGGTCTACGATGCCTCCTTAATGCGTTACAAACTTTCAGAAAACTTATAATACTATTCAAACAGACTCTGTGTGAATAGTATAAAAATTAAGACTCTAGCATGTTTGATTTGGGAGCAGTGAACGATAGAAAACAGACATAAGGGGTGCCCTATTCGAGTGGCGAGGAATATAATTTGTCGATCGTACTTATGGGTCCCGAATTTTGTGACTCTGGAACTTTGGTTTCTGCAACTTCTTCTAAAAGTGGCGTCACACTCCAAATTTTCACTGATGATTTGAATATTTTTTTTTTTTTTTATTTCATAGGCAGTCGGTTTCATGAATTCAGATTTTTCCATAGACTCATTAAGTGAAATATTTAAAAAGTCTTCACACAAATTTTTACAAAAATATTACTACAGTCTATCTAAGGCTGAAATTTCGTTCGTCATCTGCTTTTTAACTTTTCAAAATGTCGAATCAAAAAAATAAAAATTGTTTTTTTATTCAGTCAAGTTCAGTCAACACTATTTAGAACTTTCTCATCTTTGTATCAGTTTTCAAGCTAACCTTAGTAGTCCTTCTCAATTAGTTGTCTTATTTATTTTACCAAGTTTGCTTCAAGTAATTTTTGGAGTGTTTTTTTTTTTTTTTGCTAAGTTCTCCCCATAAAATCATATAGTTCATTCACATTACCATATAAAATTTATCAGAAAACGACACGCACATACAAGTACTTTTCGGGGTTGACACTGACAAGGTAGTGGAATAAAGTAATCAATATTGATGATATTGATATGGCAAACTTTGACGTCACGTGCGCATAATAAATGTAGGTGGGTGGTTGCATATTACATTAGTATAGACCGATATACTCGTACATATCTGATGTACTAGTTTCACCCAGCAATTGAATGATTTTTCTTTTCATATACGTTTGCCTGTGAGTATCTTACTATATAAACACAAATATTCGCATGACACAAATTAAGATAAATTGTCGTTTACACAAATATTTGCAGAACACACGGCACAGTGTTCCATAAATGGAATACAATATTTTATACGAATTTACGACTAACCAATGCAATATGTTGTTTAACATTATCTGCTACAACTGCTTAATTGGAATGCACTAATCGAGCATCTTATTAATCAGGTTTCGTAGAAGCGTTCAAAAAAGGAAAAAATTACTGCCTTCAACTTTGACCTTTAGCTAAACCGCTTTCTATTTTAACTTTTTGTAGTAGTTAGAATCATGTGTATGTAGTTAAGTGCGCTGGCTCTCAACCCACGCGCAGGATACGATTATATAAGTATAAGCATCTCACAGGACATGTCATAATAACAAGCTGACTGAGCGATCAAACTGCTGCGTATACATAAATTTTCTTATGTAAATATTGGTTACCATGGTTCACTCATCGTATTATCTGTATAGTATTATATTATATTATTATTATGATTATATTTGTTGTTCTGTGTGTGGCTTGTTGAAATTTATCATGAAATACTCGACAGGATTATGACGTATAAACAATCTTAAATAACTTTCACTAGTAGTTGTTGCTGTGTGTGGCTGCTTTTGTTCTTGACATGTGCGTTAAATTGCAAGCTTGCTAAAGTAATTTTATTTTATAATATATAATATACAAGTAAAATAGCTTGTGGTATAGTAAAAATGTCTGAATCTCTGCATATGCTTGTCTACTTTCTTAATTTTGAATTGTAGTATTGGTTATTGAAGCGTTTGTTTTAATCTTTCGTTTATAATAATGAAATCAATGGAGTATTTATAGATATTTCTCGAATTTTGTTGCTTATCGAAATGAAAAAATGCTGGAACTTACAAACTATCAAACTGGAACTAGCAACGTTTTGATGAATATTGTCATGTACAACTTATTATTATGATTAACAATGAGCTATATTTATGTTTAGTAAAGAAAAATTTCTTAAAAATATATTATTTTTTTCTGTGGCTACCAATATTTCTATATCTGAATATTTTACATCACGACATTGCGAACTCTCATACATGGCGTCACACCAGCGAGTTTTTGAGCACTCGAAATATCGAATTGATGGATCATCAGTTTCAACGCGTCTTCATTACATGCTGCTTCATTATAGAATCAACTATGGCACCATCTGCAATATTTTAAGCTTTAGAGCAGCGGTGGGCAAGCCCTTGCTCTCGTTGCTCAAACCGTTACTTTTGCATGCTTGCGATTTTCGACGAGACAACAACAACAACTTTCTGCGCAGCCGAAAACGAAACAACAACCACACACGATTTTTGTTGCGACGCGAACCGTCATAAAAGTGTTCATTTTGCTATGATTTATGACTTCTGCCGCGTCTTGTACACTGAGTAAGAAAGCGAAGTAGATTTTGATGTGTTACGATTTTTACTAAGTGATTGAACTAAGTGATTTTACTTTAATAAACCAAACAACAACAATACAGCGAAGGCTCTATTTTCTTCGTATTAGTTTTGCT
Organism: Leucophenga montana; assembly: GCA_035044765.1. NCBI lineage: Eukaryota > Metazoa > Arthropoda > Insecta > Diptera > Drosophilidae > Leucophenga > Leucophenga montana. The sequence continues at coordinate 690,352 of JAWNNQ010001138.1, forward strand.
TAGATTTATGACTTCAAAAACTCTGTTTGTTGTAGATGTTGTTGTACTGCTCCCGATTCAAAATTTCGTACCCATCGCTGCTCTAGAGCTAAATATAAAGGTTAGGAGGCTCCCTATTATTGATTATATAAAGTAATTTGGAGATAACTAGTTTTAGAAAGCAGAAGCTTTTTCTACAAATCTACCGTATGATTGTCAAAAGTTATATACAGGTGTGTCACAGCAATCTCTATAGATTTTGTCTTCGGTTCGTTTTCAAATTACTCGAAAAAAAATACCATAGCTGTTACAGAAGTTCGAGAGATTTCATCTTTCTAATTTCGAATCGACATCGAAAAAGTAAGGCGGCCAACAGTTGGTTAGCTAGGCAAAAGGGCAGCCTCCAGAACCATCAGCACACAAAAATAAACAACTTAAAAAGTTTAAGAGCCATTTTCACGACTTGATAATATCTTTATAGCTCATTTTTTCTATGCTATATTCTAGTTTAGGAAATCACGACTGTTATTCAGCTTATAAAACTAGCCTAGTTCGACGAACCAATATATTTATTTCAAAGATATTAGTTTTAGAGCTGCCAACTTCACAATTTCGATAATTTTCGAAAGAACCATGAAACACTAACGTACATTTTATATTTTTGCGTATTAAATTGTACTGTGGGACGCCACTCTAATCCATTTTTTTTTTTTTTTTTTGATTATGCTGATTTATACTTTTTATGCGTTTACGTTTGTGCAAACGTATAGACTGTCCACCCGTTCATCCGATAAATCAGAAAATAACTGGCCAAATAATCGACTTATACTGCAGGGCTACTCGAACTCGATGCATTACTATTGTGAAGTCGTGAAATTTTCACTACTAAATATATTTCCAGCAACAGCATATTTTTGAAATACGGATTTTTTAATATACATATTTCTAAGGTGTGAAAATCAATCTAAATGTTATAAAATTGAACGTAAAATAAATATATTTATGGAATTGTGCTTGAAATCGCATAAAGCAGGAAATTTGGGATCGTAATTGAACAGGAAATTTGCCAAATTAATAGACTAATGACCATTTTCATGACTTAGAAATACATTAGAGAATTCGAACTTCCAAGATATACTATTGGAGGAATAATATTGAGTAGTATTTCAGTGTATTTCGCGACTTCACAATTGTAATAAATCCATTTCGAGTAGCCCTGCACTATAAATTGATTTTTGGTGTGTTATCGTTCACTTTTTTTGCTTGCTATCTTTGATATGCGATTACTATTGTCTTATTTATCGGTCAGCTGCAAAATGCTGATGAGTTGAGTTACGTTGTTGTTGGTTATCACTGTTCCAGATTGACAAAGTTTCCTACAACATGGAACTTGAAACTGAAGTTGAACTGGGGAACGTACTCATCCTCCCCAACAGCAATTTTGTGTGTAGCACAAAAATACTTCTTTTTTGCTTCATATTCATAAAATAATATGTTTTTTTTTTTTAGTGGAGAACCCCCTAACCCAAATATAGTAGATATCCCCCTCCCAAGAGAGCGTTCTGTATCCGTCCTTGATTTAAGTCTGAAATTGTTACCTCTAAAACATATTTCAAATAACTAACTACAGCAATCAGTGTCAAAACCTCTTTTTAGGACATATTTATTTTAGACAAAGTTATACCCTTAAACCCTTATATTACAAGATAAGATGAAGATTACATTCAATGGATTATTTAACTATACGAGTACAGAACCAACCGTCTAGACATTGAAGAAGAATTTTATTTACCAAAATATATGTACCTAAATAATAGCTGATAAAATATTTGGAAAAACAAAGCCATAAACTGGCAGTATTTACCGATTCCGCCTTTGCTCAAACTAATATATAAACTTTCTCAAAATGGCGTGTAGTGAAGCATATTTACAAAATGGCTGCCGATGTACCTGCTGCTGCGTACTCTTTCTGCGGTGCATGTAACCGGAAACGCATTTTCAACTCATTTTGCTACCTTGGTGACGTTTGGCGTTTGTAATCAAATGTGCCATTTTTTGTTTTTTTTTTTTGTTTTTAATGCATTTCTTCGCAACTCTTTGCCAGCTGTGGCAAATTTTTTCTTGCAAAATGGTTTGCGTGCATTTTGTGATTTAAAAAATTGGTATTTTTTTTTATTTGTTTTCGTTGCAATGAAAGTAATTTTATTTGCACTAACACATTATGTTGCAAGGCCCCAAATGAGAGCGCGCGCCAGTTGCAGCAAACTTGCCCCCCAGCCGTACTACTTTGCTACATTTTTTCTGCTTCGCTTCGTGTTTTGCGCATTTTGTGGTTTCGGGTGAATGATTTATTACAAACGAGCAACCGACCGTGCGAGTTGGGTGTTCCTTCGTTCGTTTGGGTATTTGTTTTAAATGGCTCCCGGCGCATTTTAAGGGGTTACACTTTGCACCGTACTTCTGAAAACCAAAAATGCATTTTCGTTGCAATTTTGGTGCGTTATGTGCTTCGAGAGGTGTGTTTAATGTATATGCTTCTGTTTTGCTTTAATTTTTTTTATTCTTTTGCGGTTTTCTCCCCATTTGCTTGGTTGGAAAACCTTTATTCAACGTAACGTATACGTTATGTTGTGGTTGCGGCAATTTTGTGCAGAAAGCTTTATACGTATACTGCTTTCTATATATGTACATAGCTATATTTTCTTCCACCTTGCATAATTTTCATAATAATAATATGCTGTAGCTGTATGATATATTTCTTAAGAAAATACTCCCCATTGCATAAAATTGCGCACATGCTGTCTACTTCTGAGATTACTTGGTTTCCGCTGTTGTGGTTTATTATTTTAGAGTATATTTTTATGCGCAGAATTTGTAAAAGTGCTGAAAATGTCGTCAATTCGTCTTAAGCTGTAGTTACTTGAGTAACTTATTTGTGGTTGTGTAATATGAAAACAAAAATTAGATATGACTTTTAAAATTTTTACATTGAGTGATAGTTTACATATTATTGTCAACATATTATTGTCAATATACACAAAGCATATTTAGGCACGGAGACATTTGTTTCGGACTCAGCTACATGTTCTCATCAGTTCACTGGCCGGACATTTCAAAGTTTGCTACTTATATCATGCTTCTCAGGATAGGCGTTCTGTGTATCATATGTATTTATATGTATTCGAATGGAAACGCATTTCTCCACGAAGCATGTTTTGTTCTGTAGCTAAATAATCTTTGTGTAACAAAAAGTTGTTCGCTTTTCTCATTGACAAAATTATATAAAATACTTCCAGCTGACATAAATATCCGATTACCCAAAATATTTCCAAGTAGTTTTGCTATATGTTTCGAAGATATTATTATTCCAATAACGATTTATTTCATCAATCTTATATTTTACCATTAGCTAATCAAAATTTTCTGAAAGCATAACTTAAAAAAAAAATCCACCAAAGATATATGTACAACAAGATGTACATAAATTTAAAGCCAAAGGAAACTTGAAGGACAAAAATATAAATAATCAAAAGGCTTGCCTGATTGAAAATCAAAATAGAAAAAAAAAAAAGCTAGAAAAAAACATAATTTCTACTGCATAGATCTCACAGTCGTCGAACAATGCAAATTCAGCCGACAAAATGCCAACGGCAGTTAATCCTTGCAATCACTAGAAACAACAACTACTATAGCTGACCATAATAAATAGAACATGGCGAATGAAACATTTTGTTTGTGCTGATGAGTTCAGATTGAAGGCGTACGAGTATATTATCAACAACGACGGCGACAATGACAGGACAGGACAGGCAACAGCAGGACGAATTGTTCTGCTGACAACTTGTAAATGAAGTGAATGAAGTGAAGTGAAGTGTATTGTGATTTAGACATGCTAACGAGTGTACACCATATGCTGCAACAGACTTGATTCGACGAATGGCAACGCCACAACAAGGTTGCAGTGAGTGAGTGTGTGGTGTAAGAGTATGTATAAAGGACAACAAAAACATCGAACCAAGTTTATTTATAGAACGGAACAAAAATGGCAACGTCAAACGCCTACGAAATGTATGCAATGGTATCAATAAAGCAAATTGCAAGTGCTGAATACAGAGCGAAATAAGCAGAACATCATCAGAAGAAAAAATGGAAACTGTAATAAGCATAAAAAAGAAAATATTGTAAAACAAAGGCGAGCAAACAGCGGTATACAGTCAGAGAAATTTTAATTTAGATACTATTGCATATATACTGCAGGAAACATCCAACAAAGGTAACTCAACAAAACTTCATGGATTACGTGGCATATACTTTGAAGAAATACAAATTGATTTACTGCCTCTAAATTGGCGGATTTATTGAAAAAAATGTGCAATGGATATTTTTATCAAGAGAACGATGTAATCCGGGGCACTCTATGGTTACAGTCCTCCTTCTTCGGGAATGAGGATCTACTATCAGCATGCCGCTGCGATACATCGCTACTCTTTTACATGAAAAAGATCATCTTATTGTTTTAGGTGATTTTAATCTACCTTATATAAGATGGTCAAATTTGATTGATACCTCTATGCTGATTCCAGCGGTAAAGTATGAGTTTCCAGATAGTTTTTTTGAATTGTCCATGCAACAGTGCAATAATGTTCGTAACAGCTCTGGAAGACTTCTTGATCTTGTTTTTGTTGATGCTGGTTTTGATGTATTTATTAATAGGATTTATTACAATGCCTGAAGATAATCACCATCCAACTTTGGAAGTTTCTTTTCAGCTTGACTGTGTTTGTCGTTCACATAACATAAATAAATCTCTTCGACGTGTCAGATGTTTTAGAAACACTGACTATGTCAAGTTAAATTACTTACTTTTCAATACTGATTGGTCTGCTCTCAACCGCTGTTCAGATATTGAATAGGGCAACGAATATTTTTTATTCCACCATTCTCAGTTATTTTGACACATGCATTCCACGCACTACTCTCCCTATCGCAGGAAAAAGACAGCCTTGGTTTTCACGTAGCCTTTATATTAGATTAAAAAATAAAAAATCGCATTTATTTAAAAAATATAAACGTAGTGGCTCTAATACTGATTTTAGTAAATATTGTGTAGCACTTTCTGATTTTAGTGCATTAAATAAAAGTTGTTATGCTGAATGTTTAATAAAAGTTAAACGAAACATGCGTCACAATCCAAAATCGATTTTCAATTTTGTTAATACGAAACGTAGTACTTCAGCGTATCCTTCGCAATTATTTCTTGATGGTGCAGTTGCATCGCCGCAGTGTAGCTATACACCTAGTTTCTCATATTCTTACAGCATTACATCATATGACTTTATAACTCCTCCCGCTATCTCCATGCAAAATATATTAATATTTTATCAATTAAATTCTCTGTCCTACCAGTCCCTGATGATATTTCCAGTGGCATACTAAAACAATGTTCTAGCTCCATTTGTTTTCTCTTATTAATTCTTTTCAATCTATCCACAAAGTTATATAAATGTCCATCTCTTTGGAAGGAGTCTTTTATTATCCCGTTACATAAAAAGGGTAGCAAGTCTGATGTATCGAATTATAGAGATATTGCTAAGCTGAGTGCTATTCCAAAGCTCTTTGAAAAAATCCTCTGTGACCAATTGCAACAGTCGTTTAAGTCTGTTGTCAGTTCTTTCCAACATGATTTCGTTAGATGTGTGAATCCATTCCAACTAATCTTTTAGAATATTCCACTGTTGTAAAAAACAGTTTTGAGTCGGGTTGCCAAACTTATGTCATTTATACAGACTTTTGATAAGTATATTTTATTCAAATTAAAAGCAATAGAGTTTCCTCCGTCTCTTTTTACTTGGATTGAGTCATACTTATCCGATAGAACACAAAAAGTTTTATTTAACAATTGTTTGTCTAAAACTATTTTTGTTCCTTCTGGTGTTCACCAAGGAAGTCACCTAGGTCCAATATTGTTCAACATTTTTCTTATTGATCTTCTTTTGTCTATTAATCATGCCCATACACTAATGTATGCAGATGATGTTAAATTATGCTTATCATATGATGATGTTTCGCAACACAGTTTTTTGCAGGCTGACTTAAACTCACTACATACATGGTGTCGTCTAAATTAGCTAAATCTAAATTTGTTAAAATGCAAATGTATGACGTTTCATTGCAGAAAACCATTTATAGTAACATATTCTTTAAATAACATTACCCTCGGTAGAGTTTTGTTTTAATGACCTAGGTATCCTTATGGAACCTAAACTTATTTATAAAATCACATTTGTTCAATAGTGACTATAGCAAAAGGTGTTCTTGGCTTTTTTAAGCGTTGGTCCAAGGAATTTAATAACTTTTAAACCACTAAACTCCTATATACTTCTCTTGTTGGTCTGATTTTAGAATTTGGCTCTTGTATTTGGAACCCATATTATGCTATTCACGAGGATCGTATTGCGTCATTCGAAAAAAAGTTTCTTCTGTTTGCTCTTAGGAGTCTCAATTGGGATCCCGATATAAATCTTCCACTCTATCATGACAGGTTAAAATTAATTGATCTCCTAACCCTCTTGTCACGCCGTTCTATGCTCTCAGTTGCTTTTCTTCATAAAATTCTTATTCTTAAATATGCTTATTATTCACTTTTAAGGTCGATTAACGTGCTGGATTTGTTCAATGATAGGTCAGCCTGTGTATAAATAAATCGCACTACGCTGAATGCCCTTTTATTGAAGAAATTCAAAATTTAAAAATTTAGCACTAAAATATTTTTATAGCGAAGTAATTTATGGCTGGCTTGAGGAGTGAACGTCGAAGAACGACAGATCAGCAAGAACAATGGTGAAGACATAACGGAAAAGTGAGGCGAACTTCGTTATTTCAGACTTTCTTTAACATTAATGAGAACACATCTCAATTCAATGTATAATAAAGATGAGATTTCGAATATAGCTTGCTATGGCAAACAATTATTTCGTGCAGTGTATAAGAAAGCAACAAAAGTGCAAACGACAGTATAACAACAAAAGCAACAACAAGGATAACAACTAAACATGGAGTAGCAACAGGCGCCCCTAAACACACTGCAATGCAGCAAAGTATGAGAATTTATACAAAAGTACAAAAGAGATAGAGCATATAGAGAGAGAAACAGATATTATAACACGCGCGTGGGTGCTCCTGAGACTGTTTCGACCTGCAGCTGCAGAAATAAAATGAGATTAAAAGTCCTGACAACGAACGTCATTGCATTTAATTGTCTTTTACGTATTCTGTGCGTAGTTAAGTAAATTATTACATACATATTCTATATTTTTATTATACAGTGCGATAAGATAACAGCAGAAGAGCAGTGAAGTGTAAATATTGATGATAATTATGCAAGCAGCTTAAAGGTCCAAGTTGCAATTTACATATATTTAATGACTATTTTTAATGTGCAATTTAATTTTAATGTTTTTCTTTTTTTAATTTCAAAGAGCAAAGCATATAACGGTATTGCGGAAAAGTTATCGGTACGAATTTTCATATCGATAAGAAGCGCTTTTACTACAGCCCTCGAATGCATTTGCACTGCACAGCTGATTTAATTGATTTTTCAATATAAAATTTTTAAAACGTTTAAATTATTTAAAAACGGCACTTACTTTATGCTAATTTAAATCCAAATAGCCAAAATTGTTTATTGCCGATAGTTTACTTAACAGTTTTTTGAATGAGACATAAGAGATAAGCATAAGCAGAAGCAAAGTTATTTGTAAACGCGCACTTTTTGAGTTTAGTAAACAGCAAAAATATTTAATGGCAAACACTTTGTCGTTATATTTTATAGCATTTTCACATGTTTTTTTAAATTTTTTTTTTCACTTTTTATTTACAGTTTTAATTAGTAATATTCAAGTGTTTCACAACCGCCACAACGACCGCACCAAATAATGTCAGCAGCGAGAATGTGCTTTTCACTGCTGCACTAGGATAAACCGAATGAAAATGGCTAACAGCGACGAACTGGAAAAGCTGCGCAGGCGAAGTGGCGGAAAAGTGGATTTTTTTTCCTGCAACAAAACAAACAAAAACACCCACACAATCACTTCAGCCACAAAAATAACAACAACAACACAACAAAGACGCAATTGTATATAAATACACATTTGTACAGACGCGTGCATTTGCAATGTGTGCAAGTGAGAGCATTCACTGCGTAGTAGATTAACAGCTGTTGTAATGCGTTGCCAGAGTGGTATAACGTATACATATCTATATATATGAACCTGGAGCCAAATTGGCAAATTTCATATATAAAAATATATATGTATACATATACACATATGTAATCTAGCTGGCACTCCCAACGTTGTAGGCGCCCACTTCCTTAGACAAAACATCAATACATAGCGCTGCAATGCCCCAAATTGTTTTTCCTTTCTATGAAGGCATGACAGTGCCCATTTTTCTAGTGATATTAATTTTCCCCGGTACCCTTTACATACATATGTACCAAATCTCTTTCATCAGTCTCGAAAAGGTACGTAGATATTACGATTTTAATTCTTCTTGTATAAATAGGCGTGGCACCGCCCACTTTTGTAGTGGATCTTATTACTCCCGGTAATTTTTACTAATTTAGTAAATTTCATCAATCTGCTTCAGGTCATTACACAAATACGACAATTTTGCGTTTTTACTTACAAGTTGGGCGGACCACAGGCCAAATAAATTACATAATTACAAAACAAGAATTTCGCATATCCATAGTTCGTATCGTAAATTATGATCTTGAGTTCATAGAAAATAAAGCCCAAAATTTTATCGAATTTTTCAATTTTCTTGGTTAATTTTCCTTTCCTAAAAACATTATTCGTACTATTTCGAATATTAAAAAGAGAACAAATTTTCCAAATCGCTCCAACCGTTGTCAAATGAAGCGCTTATCAACATTTCGTTTTTATTTTTATAGATAACAACAGCGCCTTGGTTCAACTGCAGCTAACAACCATCCAGGTGACCCCATTAGTACAAACACAAAAATTTTTTCCAACTCGGACAAGCTGTTTAGGGGGAGAAAAATTACGAACACAAGCTAACCGGAATTTTATATATAAAAATATTAAAGTAAAAATGCGTCACTAATTTATCTTAAACCATCAAATAAATCTGCTAATCTTGAGAAACAAATTTAAAAGTGCTCTTAGGCACGATTTTTGGAGCACCAATGACTTTCTTAAACATAAAATTTAACGTTTCCCGGCATATTCAAGGTTCGTTAACAATTTATAAGTGGATGTCGTTGAGCACTTACCGCTGTCTACGGTGGATTTGATATTACAAAATTGTACGACACAAATTGTTTCAAATTTCCACTGATAGACTCCAAGTACTTTACTTCGTCGAATTGGAGCAATACTTGGTTTGAAGCGAAAACTCTTCTATGTTAAGCACGGATCGAAGTCGAACCGTAGGAACCAGTACAAATCAGTCGTGCAAGCCTATAATGCACGCTGTAAAAACTAATTAAAAAATAATGCTCCTACGTTTCGATTTGTTTAATAAGAGAGACCTGTGTATCATTTGTTTTTCAAATTCAACATTTTTCGTTTAGTTGACATATACTTTAACTAGGCTAGTATCATTAAGAATACATGTACCTCCATTATCAAACTCAAAATTAAAATACAAAATGGCTTGGTAGAGTATTCGATTGCTATAATTTATTATGTACGCAAATTGAGTTTTAAAGCATGTCTTTGAATTGTTTTTTTTTTCGTTTAAAAAGCTGGCCTAGCCAGCTTTTTTCTTTACACTGACTGATAAGATAAACGCACGTAACTTTTACGATTGGGAAGCGAACTGCACACAGACAAATTAGAAATTTACTTCAAATTCTGTGCCTCCTGGAAGCGGCACGAAATGTCATCCCAGTGTGCAATATCCCAGATTTTTTCGACATATTGAGCACGCACATTCTTATACTGCAAATAGTAGGCATGCTCCCAAACATCAATGCCGAAGAGCGGAATGAGACCTAAATACAATTTTTAAAAATGAAATATAGAAATATATTTATTAAGAAAGCAATTATAATACGACTCACCCGTAGAAGCTTCCAATGGATCCTGATTTGGCAAAGCAGCAATTTGCAGCTTGCCAGTTTTCTTATTGTAGCCCAGCCAACCCCAGCCAGATCCCTGTATGGCAACAGTCTGTGCATTCATCTCTTTCTTGAAATTATCCAAACTCTTAAATTGCTCCTCAATGGCTTTCCTTAGATCAGCCGTAGGCTCTGTCTTGGTGGGCGAAAGATTTTGCCAGAAAATCGTATGATTAATATGGCCACCACCATTGAAACGCAAAGCCGGCGCTAGCTGTATAATCTTAGTGGTGTTACTCGTACACTTGGCCTCCTCCAGTTGTTCCTCGACAGCATTCAGATTGGTTACATACGTCTGATGATGCTTGGTGTGATGCAATTCCATAATTTCACGGCTGATAATTGGTTCCAAGGCTGCATAATCGTAGGGTAGCTTGGGCAGTGTATGCTTGCCGCGAACTGCAGTGCTACATGTAAATACGGAAATGTTATTTTTGTTATTGCTATTTATGTAATAATTATCATGGCCTTTAGGGCAAACAAACACCGGCCGGGCGCGCGGCACCGGCAGATGACGTTTTTTTTTTATTTGCTTAGATTTTTACTTACTTTACGGCATTAGCCAATAAATTACGTGCCAATGTACGATACATAGTTAAAGCTTGCTTTATGTTTATTGCGTTTGTACCAAAAAAGAAACTGAAAATTTATTCTATTAATCTTACTCTTTTTTAAATATTTTTCAACATAAATCTAATTAAAAAACTCACTTGCTGCCCTTCTACGTACAACTGAGGAAATTACTCGCTCACACACACTGACAGTAAAATACGTATGTACTGAAAAAACTGTACTGCCGACAAAATTTGCCCAGGCTAGAGCAATGTAATGCAAAGTAAAACTGTACAGCCGTTAATTCATGTATAATAATGTAGTACAGCACATTTGCGCACTGCAAAACTGTGTTGTAAAATGATAAATTACGCATAGAGCACAAAAAAAAACTTTAGAATTTATCTTCTTCAATATTTTGATTGAACAGTCGTCAAAGTTTCTGGATAAAGTGATGAGCAACGATTGCAAAAACCTGTCAAAGCTTTATGTATGCAGCGTATTTAAGCTTTTGTAACATACAAAGCAAGTATTTGCAATCGACTACGGTGATGGCAAAAGGAATGGTTTTTTAGCAGTCTTAATATGTATGTCCATATTTTTACTGTATGTATGTTATATTTGCGTATGTTTCAACACAGCGCCTAAACTACTCATCCGATTTTGATGAATGCAGTGCCAATCAATTTGTTATTATTGTTCGTGTTACATAGTCTGCATTTTATATAAAAAGAAATTTTTTTAAGTATGACCGATGTGGTAGTAGAGAATTTCTTACGATACAAGCATATTTTCTTGCAACAGACTTTTCAAAGTGGAATTTTTCGATTTTTTCCGTAGTCGTGTTTTTTTGGTTTCTAAAAACTTTCTCTTTTTGTTTAGTTTAGGGTCTTCACCAAGTTTTAACTTACCTAGCTTATACAAAAGAGCATTGTGCAGCACTAGAAAACGTTTTTCAAAATGTCAGTTTTTTAAAGCTTAGAAATTGTTAAATTTTGCACGCAATCTCAAGAAATAAGTAAATCGCATATTTTATATTTGCAAAATGTCTGATTGCATACTGCCTTCGAAAATTGATTTACACATAACAAATTCCAAAGCTAACAAAATTTTATGCGAAGCCTTAGAACGCTGTAAGTACAAAATTTTTAATTATCCAACATTTGTTATACGAGTATACCAATATGAAAATGAACTGTCAGCCACTGTGAAAAGAAACCTGTATTGCCAAGAATACGGCACCGCTGTGGTCATTGACAATGGTACAGGCATTTGCAAGGCAGGCTTTGCACACGAAGTTGCGCCACGTGTGACATTTCCATCTGTTGTAGGACATCCACGTCACATGAGCGTAATGTGCAATATGTTGCAAACGCATGCATTCGTTGGCGACGAAGCACTGCACAAACGCGGCGTCCTCACGCTAAAATATCCCATCAAACACGGCATTGTTTCAGATTGGGACGATATGGAGAAAATTTGGAATCATACGTACAGTCAGTTGCGTATATTTTCGGATGCGCATCCAGTGCTCCTGACCGAGGCGCCATTAAATCCGAAGTACAATCGTGAACGCATGACACAGATTATGTTCGAGACATTTAATACGCCAGCATTGTATGTGGGTATACAGGGTGAGTTGTAAGTGTATTTGAGAGACTTATCGTAGCTTATTTTTTTTTCATTTACTACACTGCAGCTGCACTCTCGCTCTACTCCTCCGGCCGTACTATTGGCATTGTAGTCGATTCCGGTGATGGTGTTACACATACTGTACCCATTTACGAAGGTTTTGCACTGCCGCATGCCAGCGTGCGTGTCGATCTAGCCGGTTCTGATCTAACGAATTATATGACGAAGCTATTGACCGAGCGTGGCTATTCATTTACCACTAGCGCAGAGCGTGAAATTGTGCGTAATATTAAGGAAAAACTTTGCTATGTTGCATACAACTATGAACAGGAGTTACATGCTGCTCCGGGCACAGTAGCTGCTAGTAGTAACTTGGAACAGGCATACGAGCTGCCCGATGGTCAAGTCATATGTTTGGGTAATGAACGTTTTCGTTGTCCCGAGGCTCTATTCAAACCATCCGTGCTTGGCATGGAAGCGCCTGGTATACATGAAACGGTACACACCTCCATAATGCAATGTGACATGGACATACGAAAAGAAATGTATGATAATATTGTACTATCCGGTGGCACGACAATGTTTCCCGGCATTGTGGAACGCATGCAACAGAATATTACCGCACTCACGCCGTGCTCTGTGAAAAAAGTGAGAATTACTGCACTACCGGAACGTAAATATGCTGTGTGGATTGGTGGTTCCGTTTTAGCTTCACTGTCCACATTTCATAAAATGTGGATCAGTGCTGCGGAATACAATGAAATTGGACCGAGCGTTGTGCATCGCAAGTGTTTTTAGTGTAAGCATTTGGCTTCTTTAAGACTGGATTATTTTAGTTGTTGTTTTTGTTAACTAGTTTTAAACTATTGCTATTATGTTAAATACCCGCCTGAGATACAATTATTTTTGAAACTATATTTTGATATTGCAAAAACGCATACCCGAATCTTTTTTACTTGTTTTTTTCTTTTTTCTTATAATCTGTTTTTCAGTTAGTAAAAAATTGTTCAAGTCGATTTGGAACCACTTCTACATATCTGATTGGTTTGATATATTTTTGCAGTTTGGTGCTGGTTTTCACCAATTTGTTATTCGAGAGAGTGAGATACTGGCCGGCTTTGCTTAATTTTTGGAATAAGTTAGAAAATTATTGAAATTGAAAGATTGTAATACATTGTTGTAAAGTTTTGACGTCACATTTTGACGTCCTTTATATGAAGAGACTGTCCATAGAAAGCCACCAGATCGAATTTCAAACAAAGCGCTAGGTTTGTATGGTGGCTACCACAAGAAGTAGGGGATCATACCCATTGATTTACATATGAAGCGTCCGTCCATCAGAAGGTATTATTTTGATACTGTTTGCAATAAAAAAGTTTTTCAAACAAAAAGTCAATAGCGGGCGGTGTTTTGTATGGGGGCTACCCTAAAAAGTGGGCATGGTGTGTTAATATTAACGCTCTATTTGACTGCAATAAAAGGAAGTCAAGGTGTCAATTTACAACTGGATACCATAAAAAATTGGTGCCCAAAATGTGCGCAACAACATCCAGACGGATAGACAGACATAGCTAGATCGACTCGTCTCGCAAATCGAGAATATATATATATATATATATATACTTTATGGATGCTATCGATGCTACCTTTAATGCGTTAAAAACTTTCATTCAAACTGATGGAAAAGTAGTTGTATTTCATGGAGCAGAACTATTTATATTACTCCGTATTACTCAAACTGTGAACGCTAAATTACATGTGAATATGCATATTCTTAAGTGTTATTAAAAATGGTGCCGCATATTTGCGCTATTAAAAATTATTTCTTTTTTTTTAGACAAGACAAAGTAGTGATTTCAGTTTGAAGTGAAAATAAAAGCTAGCATTCAACAAATACATCAATCACAATGGAAGAAGAATTAGCACGACAATGGGTCCATCATAAATTACTCATATGATTTCTCCAAATTTATTTAGGATACCCGCTGGGCTAGCTACGTGTGCACACCAAAGCACACCAAATATGTATTTTATCGCTAAAGCAACTTTTGTTTTGTTGAAAACCTTGACAACTTGTCTTAAAACGGAACTAAGAAGCTAGTCAAACATTTCAAAAAACAAAATAAAAAAAAAAAAAACATTTCCAAAATTATTACACACACTTGAGTCACGTACAATCGCACATAAAATACAATTCATATCGTATATGAAAATAGAATCAAAATGGTAATAAATATATACAAAAGGTCCAAAAAAGTAACAGAAACGCGTGCGCATTTGAAGGCAAAAAGCTGTGATGAGATGAGAGATCCGTGATGTACTGGAAAAAGATGCATAGATTGTTCAGTTGAGTTAAGTTTATTTGAAGTGTGCATTATAAAGTGCAGCAATGATAATGACGCCGCCGCCGCCGATCCGATCCGATCTTGTGGCAAGTGCCATCCATGACTATGCCATCCACGACGATGCGCTTTTCATTTTGGTTGATTATGCTGCACAGTACCGCGCGACGCGTGAAGGTGACTTGGTTTCCTCGATGCGATGCAATTATTGTTGTTGTTGCACGTGTTGCGTTGCATCAAGTTAAGGTTAAGTTAAGTTGCCTGCGGATCGGATAATAATAATTTGACAGCGTCGGTGGCAGGCAGCATTGTCAATGATGATGATTTTGATGATTATTATGTTGCAACACATCATTCGCATTCGCATTCATAAATGCGCCAAACTGCGTCAAAGTTCATAAATATTTTATGCAATTAATTAGTGGCAGCGACGCGATAGTGGCGACTGTGGCATGCAGCAAAGCCTCATGAAGTGAATTTAAGTGGTTGCAAATTGTGTAATTCTTTATCGTTATTAAAATGATTTGAGTTAGAGTTGTGGTGCAAGTTGCCAAGGTTAACGTTTTAAGATGTACATGTGTATAAGTTGAGCATAATGAGCATGAATTAAATATTTGTCGATTTAAGTTGAAGATTTTTAGTACGAAGAAATGAAGCAGGACAATTATATGCATTTTTTAAGTTGTTAGTAAAGAGTAGAACGCAGCATTGATCTGAAAACTGCTGAAGAACAATAGATTTAGCAATGTAAATGATGATGCCAATGCCGTTAAAGCTGCAATTACATCACGGAACGTATTCCCAAGAATGTACTCATAACTTCATCTGTTGCTGCACTCCTTCACAATATTTTTTTTCGAAATAAGGCAGAATGTTTCATGCAAAACAAATGATCCATATAAAAATTGGTAAATTTCTGGAAAGAAATACAGACAGACACAGCCTTAAAAGCATTTGTATTTAAAACAAAAGAACACTGGATAGCAACGAAAATTACACATAATACTAACGACAAGATTCTTACACAGCTACTGGTTATTATAATGTGAACTGTGTCTAGGCGATTTGTGCCATTATAAACACATTTAGCAATGGATTATGATGATCAATACAATCAATAATTTAGAACAGAATTATGGGACTTCTATAAAGGTAAAGACCACCAATCGGGGTATCGAAAGCTAAAGATGGGTGGGGTTTCTCCTTTCTCCTGCTGAACCTATATTTGGCAAAGATGCTTCTACCTCCTCCCTATATAAAATTGGTGACCTATGCGTATGATTGTGCTGTGAACGTCGATGAAATTTATGCTAGAATTAATATTTATTTAGAGAATTTGTTACACTTTTCAATGCACGCAACCACAAGCTCTCCACCCATAAGTTGTCGACTTCCATTTTTAGCTCCTGGACTAAGAATGTTAGATTCGAATTAGATGTCTCTGTTGGAGGCTTGAGTATTCCAACATTTCAGTACCCTATGGAACGTAGTACAACTTTCGATTCCCTACTTAGATTCTCGGCTCACGCCACCAAAACGAATAATCGGCTTAATTCAAAAAACAAAGGGCTGAGTGCGCTTGAAGGATCTTGTTGTGGTAAGGATAAAGTGACAATAAATGATCTGTCCTTAATCATGCTGCTTCTGTCTGGACTCCTTACCTTAGTAAAACTCAATGGCAATGTCTGCAAAGAGGTCAGCCTTATGAAGCAGCGGTAATGCTTTCCTTTCACCAACATAATGAATTGATTTCGAAACAGTTCTAACTAGGTGCGTATAGGAGCAATCATCCCAATCTTGGAACTGTTCAAATGCGTATTCGAGATGACATCAGAAGTTACAAATCGAATATACCTTGATTCGTACCTCATAAACAAATAGAGGAGCGCATTTACATTGCGTTAAAGATGCAGTTACACAGTCAATAAAATCGCTCAGGGAAAATGTTTGCTTGTTGGTAGGCCGCCACCTATTGATGAGAGTGAAAAACGTCATACTCGTAACACCAGGACTAAATTAGCACAGTTAAGATCCATTAGGAGCAATATGCTCGAGTATTACAGCGAGCGGATCGGCATCAGCACTAATGATTGCTATGCTGAGTGTGGTCAATCGACTCACAACACGACCCACCTGTTCAACTGACCATCCCGTCCGTCGCAATTGTGGATCTATGAATGAGTCCAATTCAGGTAGCCTAGCTTCTCTTATATATAATTGTTTATATCCTGCTTATATAATTGTTTATATCCTGGTAGAGCCCAAAAGAAGCTGTTACAACAAGAATTTCAATATCAGTTATAACGAAATGATCAGGATTATGTGGAGATCATCATGATTCCCAAACCTGGTAAACCTGAACAGGTTGAGGTGAAACCGCCTCCTACCATCCCATCAGCCTCCTGGTGATACTGTCAAAGGTATTCGAACGATTATTTTTGATCTGGTTATTATTGCTGGAAGACGGCAACTTAATCCCTGTGCACCAATTCGGTTTTAGGAGTCAGCATGGAACCCCGGAGCAGTGCCACAGAATAGCAGAAACAATATTGAGCTCCTTTGAAGACAGGAAGTACTGCTCTGCAGCTTTTCTTGATATTAAACAAGCTTTTGACCGTGTTTGGCATTTAGGCTTGCTTTACAAGCTTAAGACCATGTTACCAGCTCCATTCTACCTGCTGCTAAGGTCCTATTTACATAGGCGTCTTTTCTACGTGAGATGCGAATGGGCTGAATCCGAAGTCTACGATGTAAACGCAGGCGTCCCTCAGGGAAGCGTGTTAGTTCCCATTCTTTATACTCTTTACACTGCAGACATTCCTGTACTTGAAAGAGAAGACCTCGTAATCGCCTCATACTTCCTAGCCATTTCGACGGATCATGCAGAAGCGTCAGCCATCTTGCAATAGCAACTTACAAGTATGGAACCATGGCTACAAAGATGGATCATCGTCGTCAATGAAGGCAAGTCTGCGCATATTACATTTGCTACCAGATCAAAAACTTGCCCAGAGGACAGCCCGAATGGCACCACACTGTCTACTGTAAGAAAAGTAAAATACCTTGGCCTAACCGTCGACAGGAGACTAACCTGGTCAGAGCACATCAAATCTAAAAGAAAACAGATTTGTCTGTAACTCCGGCAGATGAACTGGTTGCTCGGCTACAGATCTCAACTGAATCTGAGAAATAAAGTCCTACTCTATAAGGCCTTACTCAAACCTATATGGACTTATAGAATTCAGCTATGGGGCACACCCTCAACATCCAACATTGAAATACTACAACGATTTCCAAACATTACATTGCGAAGATTGGTCAAAGCACCATATTACGTTAAGAATCAAGTGATCCATAAGGACCTTGGCATTCCAAGTGTCACAGACGAAGTGAAAAGATTCAGCCAGAAACACCAAGACAGACTTGCTCGACACCGCAACCCATTGGCCGTAAACCTGCTCGACAATAGCCAGCACCGTCGTCGTCTGAAAATACATCATCCACTCGACCTTCCCTTTAGGCCACCTAAAGATTGGTAGTTCATATGCCAATCTCTTTTCTAAATAAACATAACATGTAAAAATCCTCTGTAATTATCGTCGCTTATAAAATTTACTAATTATCCCCAGAAAGATTGTAAATAAAATAAAAGAAAAAAAAAAGTTTAATGAGAAAACCGACTATGAAAGCAAAGTCAACTATCAAAACATGAGAATGCATGCCTTATTCAGGTTTCCAAATCTAAACTAGATAGTGATAAACTCTTTACAAATAGGATCTAGATCGAAAATTAGTGGAACAAGTATCGTGGTTTTCGAAGCTAAATTTCAAAAGTGGCAAACTTTCCAACCATATTTCAAGCGGAATTGTTGTCATAAAAATATGCTAGAGAATGACTTCCCAGAAGAATAAATGAAGCACATTTACACATAAAAACACTTAGATACACTCCAAGTTAGTAAATGTATGCTTGGACCTTCTAAATAACTTGGTGCAAAACATCACACTTATTTAACACGGGATATCAGAACATGAACACATGAAGGGGAACATATTTTAATTTATAGAGTCCAATTCTCTATAAAGTCCAATGTGTAAAAAAAGATTTACTCAAAAAAAAAAGAAAAAAAACCTTTTGATCAATTGAAAATAAATCAATCACGCTGAATTTAAAACTATTTCGCAAAATTATTACAAAAAGCTGTGAAATCGAAAGTTATTACACAGATGTAAATGACTTCGAGCACAAACTTAATCTTAACTATTGTAGATACATCTATGTATAACATGCATTTATCGCATCGTTAAAACAAAACAAAAAAAAAGTGATGTGCTGCACAAATAATTCAATTTAGTTATGCTTGAGTGCATTCATGCATGCAAGCGGTGATGATGTTGCTGCATTCATTGGCAGCAGAAGAGTAACCAAAAAATCAAACAACACCATCACATACCATCATCATAATAATCATGAAATGAGTACCAGATCAGACCAGAGACTTAGATTGGCAGCATCCCAGACCCAGACTAGACTTCTATGACAGTTTGGCTTGGTTTGCATCAGTATGGAGCAATGACACCGCACCGCTGACACTTCCTCCTCCACTAAAAATCATTTTTTCCGACAATTGCAACGCGATTTTGGCATGTCCCTTTTAATTTATAGCATCACGAATTTGTTTTGCAATGTGTGACAAACATAAAAAAAAATTCATAGAAAAAAAAACAGAATAAAAAAAAATACACAACCTCTTTAAAAAATATAGAAGCAGCTGAGTACCAGCAAATAGAAAAAAAATTAACATTTTATTTTTATTTAGCGCTTTTCACTAAAAGACAACAACGACTACAACTAAAATCAGCCCATTTATGTCAAGAAAAACTTTGAAAGTGAATTTGTTGTTCACAACAACAACAACAATAACAACAGCAGAAGCGGCAACCGAATTCGAGAGAGAATTTGCGCAACCTTGAGACAAGATAGACAAAAACATGAACAACAATAACAACAACAACTGCAATAACAACGACAACAACTACTTTAAACACAAATTGTTGCCAACCACTCTTCTTGGGTTTCTCTTGCCAAATTCCCTTCAACTTCAAATGGCTGGTTTCGATGAAGACAACGATGTCGTCTGAATCTTCAGTTACCAACTTGTGTCAATACCCAAGGTTTTATTTAAAAGTTTCCAAAGTTTTTAATCAATTAAGAAAGCTTAATTGATTAAACATAACAAAACGGCAAGGAGAAAATTTTGCATGGAATGGAACATGCGAAGCAAAACTTGCTTTATGTTTTCCCAAATGCTCCGAACAGAGTTAATTAAAGTTTTAAACAATGAATCCCGAGCGAATGTTTAGATCTTTGCAGAGCTGAGGCTGCTTATGGTCTACCTGTCTAGACAGAATGGAAGTATGGATGGAACAAAAAAGAGAAAGCGTGGTCTATCTGGAAGATAATGAAGCGAGCGTACACCTACACTGCGAATGTGCAGCCTTGGTCAGAAACATAGAGGGATACTTAAAAACTCCTGCAAAATTACAGTGCATGTTCTTAGCTTAATCAAAGAAGTAAAGAAGAACTTGTTTCAATTAACCAACTCCATTGAACAAGGACTCAAAAGACGTTTTGCTGCTTGCACTGTTCATTTCTTTTTAGGTATACTCGTATCAACTGACGGTATTAACCTTCTTTCATGTAGCCACACTTAACACATCTATGTATATCTAACCAAACACATCTATGTATATCTAACCAAAGTATCACAAAAAAAATTTCTGGGTTAACATATTTTGTATCAGATTTTTAAAATTTTCTACTTGAAGGTATCTGCTTAGCTTATTAATGATCCATTTTGATACCACATAAACTCCTTTAAATTTCTGCAGTAATCCTTCAATAAGAAAAAATATCACACGTACTAAAAATATCAAAAATAAATTGACTGAAGGTAAACATAAGTTACCCAATTTTTTTCAACTGGTTAGGGTTTTCTGTTTGTATTCATTTCATTCTTTACTCAAATTAATTATGCTTCCAGGGAAGGCCACAGTAGGTATACCCATGGCCACATGTAAACTACAGATCTCAACAAAGATGATCGGTATAGCAGCCAATAGATGGTGCAACCTTGGCACGTGTAGCATCTCCAGACTCACTTGGCCAAAATATAATCTCAAAAGCACAATAACACTACTTCTGCACAAGAAAGATAAGATAGCTGTTATGGTGGGAGCCCTCACAGGCCACTGAATAATAGCCACAAGGCTAGGGTTAAACTCCCGGGATTTCTACAGAAGCTGTGGAAATGCCGAGGAGGACGGTCAGGCACTTGCTATGTCACTGCCCGGCCCACAGTAGGAAGATTAGGGAGCCCCTTCCTGGATAACTTAACTGAGCTCTCGGAAAAAGATATAAAACATATCTCGACGTTTCTGACACTGGCAAAGTGGTTCTCAGAGTAGCTGCGGTAGAAATAGGAAATACATATGGTATCAAAGGCTGCCTATGCTGGCCTGAGTGACAATGTGGGGTTCATCCATGTTGACCATCCAACCTAACCTAACATAACCTACTCACATTCAAAATCGTTCTGATTTCAACAAAAACGGTCTATAGTATCATTAAACAAAATAAGTAGAAATATTATGTTGAAAGTTCAATCAAATGTTTACATGAGTTCGATTTAGAATGTTTCAAATGCCGACTGAAAAATTCGGAAACTTTAGAATCATATCTTGTATATCTACTTGAATGCGCTTCTCACAATTTAAGCAAATAAAAACAATTTAGCAAATTGTCGCTGTTGTTTTTGTTGTTAACATATTTGTACGGTTCAGATCAAACGCTATCGATAACTTCACAGCATTTATCGATAATCGTAGAGCATATTCATGCCATTGTTGTAATTTAATGACCTTTTGTGTCATTTTTAAGTGCATCTTTATTTTGCATTTGTGCGCGCGCTTCAAAAATAAAAACAACAACAACAAAACAAAAAACAAACAAAAAATAAACAAAAATTATGAAAATTATTTCAACTGCATATTTATGTCAGAAATTGTTTGAAAATTGTTTGCCGCCGCATTTGCTGCTGTTAATAATCGCTCATGACAGGTAGCAGCAGCGCATGTTGCTGTTCAGTTCAAATGACTGCAGGAGTTCGAGATCTCAAGTGCAAAAATTGCTAGCAATTAGTTTTGACTCTAATTTTTCTTATTATAGTTTTTTTTCTCTTTTTTTAATTAGTGGTTTTCGAATTTTGCTGTTGTCATTCCTGAAGCCAATTAAGTGTGAAGTTGTAAATAGAATGTCAACTGATGGTGGGTGGTCCAAACTGACGCTGTTGACCCTGAGTGAAGGTGTGTAATTGGTGCTACTGAAATTGTGTTTTCAATTGATAAAAATTGTAGAAGAATGGATGAAAATTGTTCAATGCAAAGCATGAGTAAATAAATGCTTAGATTATAATTGAACAACATATAAAAATTTAAATGGTAGTATTTTTCATATTCATATATTACATGTACCATTAATTTATTGAATACAAAGTTCACTGAAAACAAAATTTATTAAGCTTAGCTGCTTATCTCCAGCTTTGTATACTTACTTTCTTACTTACTTACTTAAGTGGCTCCACAATCGTTTATCGGTGAAGACCCCATGTAGGAAAGCGCACCATTCGGTCATACAACTCGTGGGTCATATGGGTCCTAAGCTCGACACCAATTCTAAGTGGACCAAAAATCCCACGAAGAATCTATCTCTCGAACACTCCTAAAAATGCTGTAACCGTTGTTGTCAGCAAATATGCTTCTGTGCCATGCAGCATGACCGGGATTATCGGTGTCTTATAGATTTTTATCTTCGCACTTCGACAACATTGAAACTTAAACTCTCCCTATTCACGATCACCGTTTTCACCATTCACGCATAAATATCACGCGAGTAACATCACTTGCTTAGGGAAGATCGTGCCCGGTTGTTTTACGTATGAGCATTGGTGTAGGATGTACTCGATCAAGAGATTAAAAAAATCGCAATATAAAGCATCACCCTGCCTGAAACATCTCTTGGTATAAAATGGTTCGTAGAGGTTCTTTCCTACTGTAAGGACGCTTTGGGTGCGTGTGATAACGTCATCATGCAAAGACGAACAATCTTTGCTGGGATACCAAGTTCAGATAGGGCGTTGAAGAACTTCGTTCTTATCGGCGTGTGGAAAGCGGCCTTATAACCGACTAATAGGTGGTATGTAAATTTGTTGTACTCACGGGTCTTCTCCAGACCGTAGAGAGAAAATTTGATCACTGGTTGATCTCTTTGGTCTGATGCCACACTGATACTGACCTATCAGTGCATCCATCTACACAGTACGCGGGACAGAAATTTATATCAAAATGAAAAGGGACTTATTCCACGGTAGTGCGTGTAGACAGCGGGGTCTTCTTTCTTGAAGAAAGGACAAAGAATGAGATTGCAATTGTTGCGGATGCATTCATCTGACCATATCTTGCATGAAAGTTGGTGCAAACCAATGTCTTGCAAATTCTTCGCCAACGGTCTTTCATAACTCAGCTGTCAGCTCATCGTAGCCTTTCCGCTTTGTTATTCTTCAGCTTTTGAATTACTGAGTCGACCTCGTTATAATCCGGTGGCTCTACAAGAGAGCCATCATCAATTGGTGGTTCTAGGTTTGCTTCTCTATCGGCGGTATTATTCTCTTCATAGCCCTCAAGTAGGTTAGAGAAGTGACTTCTCCATAGTCTCAGTGATTCCTGTGCATCTGTAACCAGACCTCCATTATTGTCCTTTCAGATAGAAACTCCGTTTAAACATCTTTGATCAGACGCTTGAGCATTTGATAAAACTTTCGAGCTTCATTTCTATCACATAGCACCTCAACATCATCAAACTCACGCTTGATGTTGGGTCTGAAAAGACGTTTCTTCTCTAACAGCTCGCGTTGCTCCCGACTGCAGAGTTCTTCTGTAAGCGGTGTATTTTTCTGCAGTAGCTTGGCGACACTCCTCGTCTGCCAAGAGTTCGTCACAGGTCTGGTGTATCCAATGACTTCCTTGGCAGCCGTATCCGTATATCCACAGCTCACCTATATCTTCGGATGCCGGCGAGGACTCCCGGAACAGTTGGGATAGTCTGGCTGAAATGGCTTCGGCTGTTTGTTGTGATTGCAGCTTTCCGACGTGTAGCTTTCGTTTAGTGTTGGGACGTGTGGCATGTACCATGTTGAGCCAAATTCGTGCTTCCTCGCATGTCAACTATAATAGATTTCACAGAATGCTGTATTGCGGTGATTTCAGCCTTGAATTTGTCAAGGGCATCAGCCAGCTGGATATCTGTACCAACCCTTAACTAAGAGGAGTGGTTGCCCTCTCACAATTAGCTCACCACGGAGGTTCCGTGGCTTATCCAGGGGATACGTATTGTAACGGACGTTTATGAGCTGTTTGGACAGTTTACAAATGCAAGAGAATGGCCAAAAAACTTATCACTTCTGTAAACGACCCCATCCTCATCTTGCAGAATTGTATGGGACCAATAATAATTACATAGCCGTATCAAATGAAGATCCACACAAGAGATGTAATGAAACGTCAATTGCCTTTACAGTTTGAATCGACATACTCGCTCAAAATCATAACAACAACAATGAACTTCAGGAGTTATTTTTGGCCAGTTTTTTCTTTTGCTCCGAATTTTGGTGAACTAATGTAATGTATGTTTTTCAATAATAAAACCTCCATCTGGTCCCATCTTTTGGCTTTAACAATAGAATTTGAAGTAAAAAGACTAATTAATCTAATTTTAAAAAATTTTAAATTAATATATAAATACTACAATATATTAATTAATTCGTTTATAAATGAAAATTAATAGCTCATTTAATAAATAAATATATAAGAGAGAGAGAGAGAGAGAGAGAGAGAGAGAGAGTGTGTGTCTAAAAACTATTCAATATTTATACACCGCATCATTCAATCGCAGTGAATTTCTCCTACTCCTTTCACTTATTTTCAAAACATACACTTGTTGCTTTGCAAGAATATTGTGCAAATGTCCACATGGATTTATCTGATAAAGCAACAAACATTTACCAAATTCATATTACAACAGATGACGTAAACAAAATAACAAGGCTCAATAAGGGTAAAACGATTGCGCAGGCGCGAAGAATAGAGTTATCGAGTAGAACAAATATTAAAAACTAGCTCGTACCCGGTGCGTTGCTGCCCTTCCCCTTGACTCTACCTTCACCTGTCACTCCGTCCCCCGCCACGCCTTCTCCATGCCACACCTTTCCCATGTCCCTTTACACTACCTCCAATTCTCCTACCCCTGTTCAACTGTCCCATCCACCCCTTGTTCAGCCACCACTTACGCTGCCCCCGATTCCCCTGCCCGCTTCACGAAACTATTCTTATTTTACCACCCCTTTTCCCTGCCCCCTTCGATCCCATTAACATGTATACAACATTTCATCCTCTATCTTAAAAGGTACCCAGCGCGTTGCTGGGTACCCCGCCTTCCCTATGATCCCAGCGCGTTGGTTTACCTTTACCCCTCCTTCCCTATGATCCCTTAATCTACCATCCATTCTAATTCCCCTGCCCCTCTTCTACCTCTTTCCCAACACTCCCCTTTCCATTCCCATTCCCCTACCACCATTTTCTTTTTAAAAGTAACCCGGCGCGTTGCTGCCCTTTCGCCTACCTCTCCTTCCCCAGCCCCTTTCCCTATCACGTCCCATACCACTTCTTTCCCTACCCCTTCACCTACCTACCATGCCCTCCACGACCACATTAACTCGTATATGAATTTTAACATTACTTATTTTTTTAATAAAAAAACTACTTTTTGTGACTTAAATATAAAAGTTAGACATATGCATCATATATTTCGTATCGTTAAGGCAGCGTTCTTAAGAAACGTTTTCGTTCGACCGTCTTTTCTTCGACTTACTTTGCAAATCCGACTACCACGAAAAAGTCTTTTCATTTTTCAGGTTTATATATAGCTTATAACACTCCCAAATATCGTGGCTTTCTATTGGTAAAAGAATTTTCAAAATCGGATCAAGAGATTACCCCCTAAAACCTCACAAACTTTACCTCTTTATAATATTAGTATATATTTAAGAAATATGTGGTTAAATCCAAGATAGCGTTGAAAATAATATATATATATTGTTCAAATTACTGCACTTAATTGACCATGTAATAAAAATCGATTAGTATAATCGATTAATCGATTAATATAGTATAGCTCTTTGAAAGCTCTTACTAGCAATGCACTCTAATTTAAAATTTATTAAGCTCTTTCTCTAAAATTAAACACTCTGAAACACTTATATTTGATAGGCTAGAAATTAATTTAGCCGCATTCTATATACATACATTTAAATATATCACCAAGAAATTGGTAAAGGAAGAAAATATACATATATCACTTTAGAAGAAAAACAAATATCGCCAATTCGACAACCCTGCAACACCTACACACATCCACTTATTTTTGGTGCAGTCCACGCAAACTAAATGTGGATGCTGTGAAGAACAGTTGCTAAGTGTGCAACGTTCTGAAAACTTTGCTGCAGATTTTATCCATCTTTATAAAGCAAAAAAAAAAAAAAATACACAAAAAAAAGAACTAATATGGCCAAAACCTATCAACGTTTTCGCACTATCTGCCTACTGGGTCTAATCATATCTGCGTATGCAACATATGTAAAAATCCAAGCCGAACGTGATGATTCGTATACAGCACTCTGCGATGTGGCGCCAAAAATTAGCTGCACTTCAGTCTTCAAGTCGTTGTAAGTTACAAAAATCTATAAGATACTTTTATACAATTGTATCTTTTAACAGCTATGGACGTGGTTTCGGACTATCGCAACATTTCTTTGGCACTACAACGCATTTGAATCCTTCGAATGGCATTGTGGGTTTACTTTTCTACAGTGTGCTTTTGCTTTCGTGTAAGTATTGCAATTTTGGTGCAACCACACACACACACACACACACACACACTCTCTCTCTCTCTCTCTTCTGACTCTGTTGCATTTTTATGTATAACAAATACAATATATGGTATATGTATTATATATATATATTATAGCCTATACCCGACGTCATTGGCTCTGCTTGCTACAATTGTTCTTTGGAATTTTGACTAATTTATTGTCACTGTATCTGGCCTACTTGCTGTTCTTTGTTCTGGAGGAATACTGTTTGGTGTGCTTTCTTATCTACATTGTCAATAAGTTTTTATTAATTGAAACCTGGCTAATCTATAATAGTCAGTGGCGTAATATTGATGTGAAATATGCCAATAAAAGAGACTAAAAATCTAAATAGACTACCACGAGTATTTTTCATTTAAAATAAAGCATCAAAAATTATAATGTCACAATCCAAGTAATCCAAGTTGACACTAATTCATGCATTCATAAACTCTAAATCATTTCACTTTTTCTTATTTTAACCTTAGACGACTCTCTGTAGCTACCTTCAGCCCCATTACCATTAACATTGTTGACACCAACGCATAATAAAATTCAATTGAAGTTGTCGCCTCAAACATTTTTCCGTGGTTGTGCAATTAATTTTATACATTTCACTATGTCTACCTATGTCTCCGACTGACATGTCATATCGTGTCGTGTTAACGAGTAGGAGTTATCATTTTGAATATATCGTCGTGCGTATAGTATAATCTGAGAGTTTTGAGTTTTTTATAGTTAACATCTTCATAGATACAACGAAAGATTTGCATTTGAAGTTTTGTCTATAAGCGTTGACAAAAGGAATTGACTTTTGATGTTTAGCTGTGATGCCTGTAGAGAAAAATACAGTTAATCCGATTTATAGTGAAAGACATTTTTTTGTTTACCCACATACATGCATATAGCACTATACACTACCCTGTGTTCGGTCGAGTACTAGTCTCCTGTCTATTCACCTGTAATGTATTTGTCTGGCGAATTTAACATGGCGATGTCATTGGAAAAAAGCAATTATTTGTGATTCGCCGAGTATTTGTGTTGCATGCCTATTAGCCGAAGTAGCCAGCTTTGCGTTTTCAGTGCATTTTAGTTAGTCATGGTTCGACACCAGTTTCCTCCACCAAACAACATTTTTATAAACTCTATAAATACAACAAAATTAAATAAAAATTTTACACAAACAGAATTACAAAAAAAAAAAGAATAAACCAAAAAATACATTTAAAAATATAAAAAGCAAATACATTTATTTTTTCTCTTTTTACGCTAGATATATAGCATAAGTGAACTAGCCACTCACCACTCCGAAAAGGCTAGCGAAGCACCAATCGCAAGAGACTTGCAACTGCCAATAGACTCATCCCTTCGGTAGTCCTTTTTCCCTAGTGAAGTGGCCAGTATTTTGAGGCTATAGCGTGGCTGATTAAAGGGGCTGCAACGTCGCACCGCTCGGTCCCTTTCAATGACAACGCCATGTTATATTCGCCATTGAAATGCATTGCAGGTGGATAGACATGGGACTGGTACCCGCCTCTGGTGGCTGGTGAATTCACTAGTTCCGCACTAGTGCGGCCAAATGACTGGATACTATCTCTATATGTAAACTATTGCATTAACTAGTTCTTATAGGAGACACTAGACTAATTAGCTAACTAGACTAATGTTGCCGATTTCTCGGCAACAAAGAAAGGGGTTCATTGATTACCCGCTGCATGTGCATTGTTGAATTAAATAGTTCTTAGGTGTCAGTTGCTTCACTAGTTCTGTTCTAGTTTACTGTGGGCCAATCATTTCAACATGAAAGGGACACAGAAAAATAAATAAACTGATTCTTTACGCATTGACTCTACTTTTTCTTAGCCCATATTTTCATGTCGTTTAAACCGACTTAAAAAAAAGGAGGATGATTTCGATTACTTTTTTATTAGAAAGTCAGTTTCTTAGCGGTGATCACAACTGTTATATCGCTATTCTCTCAGATAGACAGGCTGTGTTGAAGGCACATAACTCCAACGTAGTTAGGACAAAGCTAGTG
This sequence comes from Leucophenga montana, assembly GCA_035044765.1. NCBI lineage: Eukaryota > Metazoa > Arthropoda > Insecta > Diptera > Drosophilidae > Leucophenga > Leucophenga montana. The sequence goes on from JAWNNQ010001138.1 coordinate 719,065, forward strand.
CTTGAAGCAAATGGTCTTTTGGTAAAACTAGGCGAACAAAACAGAGTATCTCTGCTTGCAAGACACAAGACACACGCACAAGCTTGCAAGACAAGGAGCGGCAACGCTATTGATAGGACCTGAGCCGTATTGTGGCATCGGAAGACATACTATATCGGAAGTAATCCGCAAGAAGAAGGATACAGGAAAATAACAACACTGGGCTACAAGCCAAGGACTAAGACAAGCAAAGTTACTTCTAGGAGTTTATAACCCGAGCAGATCGAAAACTATGCTCCAACTAGGTAGGAACCATTTAAAAATGCTAACAGGACTGCACACAGGCCACTGTAGACTAAAGAAACATTTATATGTTTTGGATATACATAACTCACCCGAATTCTGTGACCACGAAGAGGAGACTCCTCTTCACATTCTTGCTGAATGTGAAGCTGTAGCTAGGAGCAGACTGCAGATGCTAGGTAATCACTTTATTAGAAAGGAGCAACTGAGAAGGTTAAATCCTAGGAAAGTACTAAGATTCATTCAACGTATAGGCTTAGGGCAGTTCATCTAACTCAGTAGGACAAACAATAGACCTTTTAGATCAGCAGTAAATTTGATTAAGTTCTGATGATGGGATCCATAAAAATTTCATGAAACTCTTAAATTTGCATAAACTTGTGTATGACACATTGTCGTTTTTGGAGTCGGATTTTTTCGATTGCGATAAGGATAAGGTATTAAAATTCAATTCTTACAGCAACTCTTTAAATATTTCTGTAATATTCCTTAAGTATTCTCTTCTTAGCAAAATATATCATTTCTGGATGTATCTTAAGAGTTGGCTTGAAAATTCTTTTTGAACTACTTCATTTGAGTTTTTGGAAAGTACATAAGTACAAAGTTGAAAGGCATACTCTCATGCATTGATTCCTCAATTTTCTCTTCTCAAAATTTTCTAAAATTAATTTCTTATTAAACTTTTTGAAATGCTTCAAAGTATACAGGGGTCGGCACTCGAATTGTTACCAACATCACGCTGCTGTAGCAATCAAACGGCTAATGACAGCGCTTTAAGGTTTTGTCAAGCAACAGTCTGATATGTTGTTCATAAGCCTACGGAAGCATATTGTTTTCGTCGCAGTTAAAAAAATGAATCGAAACGGAATTCAAACGCAAGTGTTATTGCTTTGCATTTGGCTGGAAAATCGCAACCAGCTATTGTTAATGAGCTACGTAATTTACGTGTTAAATGGTTAGAAAGGATTTTAAATAAATTGGTAGAAACTATTGGATGTTTGTACAAGACTCGGCACCATCCCATAAAGCCAGAAAAACCTAACGTTTTTACAATATAACGTTTCCAGCATCATTTCTTCACAACAATGGGCAAAGTAGTCCCCAGACTTAAACCCAATGGAGTTTTCCATATGATTCATTCTGAAGGCCAAAATATCAACTAACAAAATACCATTGTATTTATCACATTCTTGCAGCGTGTGAAGCAGACAAAATTGATTTTAAAGGTGTCAACATCGATCTATAACATATTTTTCTTAAAATTTTAAATGTTTTTACGATATACTGATGTTTTAAAAAATAAAAATTGGCGAAATCACAGCATTTTCCATTGGTAACACTTCGAGCACCGACCCCTGTAGATGTAGACTTCCCTTGATCCATAGATATTGAAAAGGCCTCAATTTTACTATTGACTTTACTGAACAAAATTTCTGAAGTAGGATAACTTTTTACTTTCTTTCGACTTTATTGACTTAAAAACTCCGAGCAGAATTTACCATAAACACACAGATCCTTTTAAAAGACATGAATAAACAAATTGAAGTATACACATCAATTTCAATATTACCACACAAAGGATTACATAGTCGAGTTGCAACTTATATGATATGTATATATTGTATATTAAATTGTCAATTGGGGTCGTATGTGGCACGATCTTCAGTGCTATGAAACGAAGACGTTCACTGCGCATGCTCCAACGACTGAGTAGACTACTTTGTGGCAACAACGGCGGCCCAAAAGCAGAAGAAAAACAAAGCAGCAAACCAAGACAATCACTCTCGCTTGTAGCTGAAATTGAAGTTGAAACTGTGAGGAGCAGACTGACATCCAGAAGTAGCGGCGCCAGTGAAGTGCAACATCAAACGCCGCTCGAGATAGAATAGAGTCACATATGTATGTACTCATCTGTATCTACATAGAGTCTAGTCTGCGCGTGGCATAAACTTGAGTGGTATGTTTCTATGACACTAAACCAAGTGAAGGCGGTGTTAAGACTTCGCACCGGGGGTGCACGAGTGAGTTCAGTAGAGCAACAGCGGAATGGAAGGCGCTGCACTCACGTGCGGCAACTAAAACTAAACACAACAATGACAATCACGACAATAATGATGATGATGATGATGATGACGATAATGATGATCATGTTGATGATTGAGCTTTGAGAACAGCACATCATAAAAAACATAAACTCAACTATGTATATTTGAAGATGAACGTATGTGGCAGCTGTGGTTGCCGCTTGCCACACGACGGCGACGACTGCAACGCTGAGTTGTTGCCGCTTAGCTGAGTCGAAGTCTGAATCTAAAACTGAATCTGAATCTGAAACTCTGTGTGCGAGCGAGTGAACGACATCTGACTTCGTGCCGATCTAATCCTCGATTGACTTTCAGCTGTACATGGAGAGCGATGCGTTCGTTGCTAGATTCATATAAATATCTGTAGCAATTGTGTTTTAAAATCAGTCAGAATTTGCTTGGCTGGTAGCAGAGCAGCACAGTGCGCGACTTAGAGGAGTACCAATAAAAATATAAAAACAAAAAAATAGAAGCATCCATTGGAATAGTGCATCTCCAACTACCAAAAGTGATTTAAACTTCAGACTACGAAAACCAACGAAAGAAATTCCGAACGCGTGCAGTAAAGTTCCGCGATAATTATGTTTAAGTTTATCAGCATAACGCTGCTGTTAGTCACCGCGGTGCTTGCACGTCCAGAACCGCCTGTAAATACGTATCTGCCACCTTCCGATAGCTATGGTGCACCGGGTCAGGGCGGCAGCGGTGGTGGTGGTGGTGGTGGTGGTTTTGGAGCAGCAGGCGGAGCTGGTGGTCGACCTTCAAGCAGTTACGGTGCACCAGGACAAGGTTCTGGAGCAGCTGGTGGTAATGGTGGTTTGGGTAATGGCGCTGGACGTCCTTCCAGCAGTTATGGTGCACCAGGCCAAGGTAACGGCAACAATGGCTTCGGTAACGGCGCTGGTCGTCCTTCCAGCAGTTATGGTGCACCAGGCCAAGGTGGTGTAGCTGCTGGTGGTGGAGGTGCCGGTGCAGGAGGCTTTGGTGGTACCGGTGGTGCCGGTGGTCGTCCTTCTGATTCGTATGGTCCTCCCACAAATGGTAATGGTAATGGCAATGGTAACGGTGGTGGACGTCCTTCAAGTACATATGGTGCGCCAGGACAAGGTAACGGCAATGGACGTCCTTCCAGCAGTTATGGTGCTCCAGGACAAGGTAGCGGCAGCAATGGCTTCGGTAACGGCGCTGGACGTCCTTCAAGCAGTTATGGTGCTCCAGGACAAGGCGGACAAGGACAAGGTGGTGCAGGAGGCGGTGCTGGAGGTTTTGGTGGACGTCCTTCAGATTCTTATGGTGCTCCCGGTGCTGGTGCCGGTGCTGGAGCCGGTGCTGGTGGACGTCCTGGCGGTGGAGCTGCTGCTGCTGGCGGCGGTTTTGGTGGACGTCCTTCTGATTCATATGGTCCTCCAGCATCTGGTTCTGGTGCTACAGGCGGCGGTGCCGGCGGTGCTGGTGCGGATTACGATAGCAATGTAAGTAGTTTAGTCTCTTTTTTTGTTTTAGTTGATTAAGCGGTATTACGGTTCTTACTTGATTCCTTCCATGGACACAGCCAAGACAAGAATTGCACGCACACGCAGCTTATTAAAAAAAAAACCACCAAAAAGCAAAAACAAAAACAAAAACAATGCTGAAAAGCTTTCTAAGCACCACACTTCGCTAGTCTCTCACGCTTTCAAACCACAAAAGACTCACCTTGCACAAATTAAGCAAAGCATTTAATTGCAACAGGATATCTCTATAAACTTGTCCTCTACTCTATCACTCTCTTTTTCTTTCCTCATGTCTATCTCTCTCTTTCTCTTGGTACATCTCTCTCTCTCTCGTAGGAACCCGCTAAATATGAATTTAGTTACGAAGTTGAGGACGCTCCAAGCGGGTTGTCATTTGGGCATTCTGAGATGCGCGATGGTGATTTCACCACCGGCCAGTACAATGTCTTGTTACCTGATGGAAGGAAACAAGTAAGATCAAGTTATTCTCGACTAATTTTCAAATATTCCAAAAGAGCAGCAAGTAATGTGCAATTTTAATGGCCGTGCATTAATTCGCTTTATATCCACTTACTTCATTCACAGATCGTCGAATACGAGGCAGATCAGCAAGGTTATCGTCCACAGATACGCTATGAGGGCGAGGCTAATGATGGCTTCGGTGGTGCTGGAGCTGGTGCTGGCGGTCCAGGTGGTGCTGCTGGTGGTTATCCAAGTGGACAGGACTTGAGCGCAGACGGTTACTCAAGTGGTCGCCCCTCAAATGGCAATGGTGGCGGCAGAAATGGTTATTCAAATGGGCAGAATGGCGGTCAGAATGGTTACTCCAGCGGACGTCCAGGCGGTCAAGATCTTGGCGGCAATGGTTACTCTAGCGGACGTCCAGGCGGTCAAGATCTTGGCAGCAATGGTTACTCCGGTGGTGGCCCAGGCGGTCAGGGTGCTGGTGCTGGCGGTCCTGGATCTGGCGGTGCTGGTGGTGGTGCTGCAGCTGGTTATCCAAATGGACAGGAATTGGGCGCAAATGGCTACTCAAGCGGTCGTCCCTCAAATGGCAATGGCGGTGGCAGAAATGGTTATTCAAATGGACAGAATGGCGGTCAGAATGGCGGTCAGAATGGTGGACAGAATGGCGGTCAGAATGGCGGCCAGAATGGTTACTCTAGTGGACGTCCAGGCGGTCAAGATCTTGGCAACAATGGTTACTCTAGCGGACGTCCAGGAGGTCAAGATCTTGGTAGCAATGGTTACTCCGGCGGTGGCCCAGGCGGTCAGGGTGCTGGCGGTGCTGGTGCTGGTGGATCAGGTGGTGCAGCAAAGCGCAATGGACAAGGTAGTAATGGCAATGGCTATAACTACAATCAAGGTGACTCAAATGGCTTTGGTCCCGGCGGCCAGAACGGCGACAATGACGGCAGCGGTTATAGGTACTAGACAGCATACATACATACATACATACATACATAATGGAATTGCACATTTTGAAGACGGAGTTTTAGTTTTTTTAGCTAGACTATTATTTTTTTCGCCCTGAATCTCATTTTTCTTGAAACAAAATTTATTCATATTCTCATCAAATTTCATGAGCACTTCCACATCTCGTAAGTTGTGCGTTCAAGTGGCATAAATCATGGGAATATAGTATTTCCGAAATTTTCTTTTTCATTTTTCTTACCTCATTTAGTACCTACACTCTCTATATAAACCTTAGTTTTATTTACATATACTATTGTTATGAAGGCATTTATGAAAAAAAAAACCTGTTGTCTTAGCTAGGCAATGACAAAAAAATATTAAGCTGAACCTTATCTTAGTTGATATATAAGTGTTACTTTGAAATAAGTAAAATAAAAGAGTATTTTTTCTAAAAAAAAAAAAAAAAATCTTAAGTTGTTATCGAACACGATTTACAGCACATAGCAATGCTTAGTGACATGTTATCATCATGATTATCAGCGGTACCTCATCATATACCTAATTTTTAAGCATCGACTGATATCCTCGTATTTCAAAATACTAAGAATCTGCTTGTATGCAAACTTAAATTAGCTATCAAAAATTTATATAGCGATCCCACCGTTTAAATCGAGAAATGTCCAGAAAATCGATAATATCGATATAGAATCGTATCAATTTACTTTTTCGATACATCGATGCGATTAAATGATCAGTTATAATTGCATGATTCAATGAGAAGCGAGGGGGACAATTTCCACATGATCACATGCTGTTTTAATACACAATCTTCCATATTTACATTGGACTTACTTTTAATTTGTTTGATAACAATTAATATCAGTTAGCTCGAAATATTCACTTCTTCAAGTTTCATCAAAAACGCATCATATTATAATCGTTCACGGTAAATTTTAACTCAATCTGAGCTCAAACAGCTTTTAAAGCCAAACTGAACAACAACAAAAAAGACTATCAATCATAAATCTAGATACTAAAATTTATTGTAATTAAAAGTCTTTAGTTTTTAAGCTCTATGCTACCAACAACATTATTCCAAGAGTCATAGTCTCCGAAATTAGTCCATGTATAATTCCAATAACGTGGATCTGCACGTGGATCACGTGGCTTATTTGAGGGTGGCACTGCAGTTGCATTGAATTGCTCCAGCTCAAGTAGTAGCGTCAGCATAATGTTTGGGTAGCTGAAAATATAATTTATATTTGAAAAGAACTTGCACATGCGATTATAAACTGCATTTTTTGACACTCACTTCTGTGCCAAATTATAACGTTCACAGGGATCATCACGCACATTGAATAAACAAGGTTCCAAAAGGGCACGACACGCAGTACCCTGCTTCAAATACGTCTGCTTTGAGTTACATTCGATAGTGGCCTGTGAACGTAAACGTTGCATTTGTGCTATGCTGGGTAACAACTTCAAACTATTTAATGCGCTGCCCGCTAGACTCTTAAAAACAAGCTGCGTATTATAAAGTTTTGGATCACGTATACCCGATGGTCCATACCAGCCATCCCAGGCACCATTATAATTAGTGCCTTTTAATACTTTCCAATCGCCAACAGTTAAGGCAGCGCTGCCCCAAATATCATCGATATTATGTAGTATATTTTTACGCGGTGAAGTTTGATCATTGGAAAGTGACTTCCAGATGCTAATGCCATCCAGTTTTGTATTGTTGTTGCTAGAATATAGGGTTCGGCATTGTTCAAGTTTTTTGTGTATAGTCTTTCTAACTTTGCACACTTACTTTAATAAATGTTCGCCACCGATTGCGGTTAAGAGTGTCGGTAACCAGTCAACAATATGCATAGTCTGTTCTGAGACTCGTCCAGTCTTATTTAATCTGGGTGTCCAGAGCAAACCGGCACCGCGTACACCACCCTCCCATAGCGTGTTCTTAACGCCGCGTAAGGGCCAATTTGACGAATGATTCAAATTGAAACCCTCCGCTGGGCCACCATTATCAGTGCTGAATATAATAATTGAGTTTTCCAGCATCTTGCGTTGTTGCAATTGCTGCACTATTTTACCCACAGATTCATCAAGTTTGCTAACCAATGCTGAAATGAAACGATTGGAGTTTGTTTATTGGAGTGAAGGTAAATCTAATTAGACTAATTAAATACAAGTATGTATTACAAAAAACAAGCATGAGAAGTGCTTTGCTTATGCTTCACTGGGGAAATAGTGCATAGATTTATATTTGTATTTTTTTTAACACTTACCTGCATATTTGCGTCGATTATAGTTCTCTATGTGGCTCATCTTTGCTACATCGGCATCGGGTGCAGCTAACGGATTATATGGATTACCTGAATGCACCGCAGCATGAGATACATACAGAAAGAGCGGCTCTGAAGTGTTATGTGCTTTAATAACTCTTATAGATTCATCGGTAACAATATCTGTGGTATATTTGCCATGTAGATCGTATGCAACGTCCAAACCTACACAAAAAGAGAGACTTTTTGAAAGATGTATAAAATTAAAAAGCTTCATACTCTGTGGCGTATATCGCATATACAAGTGAATTACAAAATTAAATAGTGTATAGCATACTCTTTCCAATAAAAAGTCTTTAGGCAGCATCACCTCTAGAAGAACTTATCGAAACAAACGACTAACGGTATATCAGATGAACAAAAACAAGAAAAAACGTTAACTTCAGTTGATCCGAAGCTCTAATACCATTCACACGAAATTTTAAATAGTATTGTAGTACATAAAAGTGGGTGTTTAAATAGGGGGTGGTACACGCTCACTAGTAGATGTGTATGAAGCGATGTAGTAGATGTGTAAGATACCGCCATATCGAATTTCAAGTTGATATTGACGTTTTCCATACAAATGTATAAGAGTGGACCATAGGTTTGTATATGAGCTACCCCAAATAGTGGGCGGGCCACGCCCGTTAGTCTATGTATGTTAAGCGGCTGACCATAAAAAGGCACCACATTGCATTTCAACCTTATATAGACTTTAATAAAGAAGTTTTCTTACAAAAAGTCAAAAATGGGCAGTAGGTTTGTGTGGGAGCTACCCCAAATAGTGGGCGTGGCAGGTCAATATTGATCTCTATTAAACTACATGTATATGTGCAAAATTTCAACTATATAGCATAAAAATTGGTCGCCAAAAATGCGCAACAACATACAGACGGACAGAAAGACAGGCGGACATAGCTAGATCGATTCGTCTCGTCGAGCGTATCAAGAACATATATACTTTATGGGGTCTACGATGGCTCTTTTAATGCGTTACAAACTTTCAGACAAACTGATAATACCATTTCACACTATGTGTGAATGGTATAAAAACCTACGAAATCGTGTACCAATTTTATCAATGCATTATATGTACTACCTACCACTACGCATATCCAAACCCCATGAAGGATTCTCCACTGCTGTATGATCGAAATAATCATGGTGACCCGTCCAAAAGCCCAAATGTGAACGAAAACCGCGAAAGAGTGGTGTATACTCGCGCTTATAATGACCCAAATGCCATTTGCCAGCTATGTGTGAAGCGTAACTGAAATAAAATGAACTAAATATTGTAGTAGTTTTATAGCGCCGCAAATATATTACCCAAGTTCATTTAAATACTGCGGCAATAATTTCTCATTCAATGGCAAACCACGTGGCTCGGCACCATACAGCACAGTGTGTTGCATACCTGTAAAACGAAAAGTTTTCAATTTTATTTTGGTTTATACTTGTACATACTAGAGATGAGCTAGTCAGTGATTTTTGAGTGGAAGTGATTATAGTGACTGCTATTTTCAAATCACCGTGATTTTTAATTGCTACTGCGATCGCTGTAAAAATGAAAAGGAAAAAAAACCTATTTTTTTGTATTATTTATATATGTATATAAAGAAACATTTAATTTTCCACTCCAGTGAACGAAACCAGATGTCACCAGAGATAAATGCCAACCAAGCATAATGATTGAATTCAGAACAAGTGCTTAAATAGCGGTGTGAATACTACGTGGATGATACAATATATCAGTTGAGCGATAGTCAACTGCCTGTGATTCAATCACGGCGACTGAAAATCACTAATATCAGTTGCCACTTGATATTGTTACTCACGGCGTATCAGTAATATATCAACTTGATACATTGATCTATTTTTTGCTGCTAACTCTGTATGCATGATATATTACTCATACGCCGTGAATCACAGTGGCACTAGTAAACACAATAAAGGATATTCAATCACTGACATTTACAATATCGAGTAGCAACTGATATAGTGATTTTTCAGTCGCCGTGATTGAATCATCGTCATACACACATATAGAAATTGAATAATCATAACCTTAAAACCTATTCATAGATTTTGTTTGTATGTATCTCATCATATATGTATAAATAATATTACTGTATCCAAAATATGATGTACTAGAATTAAATACGATATACATTATTGAAGTTGCAAAACAGTTGAGCATTTAGTTTTACAGAATATTTTTGGGCCAACAGGTTAATTTGAAGAAAAGTAAACAAACTTCAGCTAACCATTTCCGTTTTCTCAGATTCCGCTTACATTGTCGTATTGCTAATAGAGTTCCCTTCAACGCAAAATCACATTAAAATAAATTTCAATGGTTAGTTTCTTAAGATCTGAGAAATTGTAAGCAGTCGAAATACTCTGTACCTATTTTACACCATAAAAATTTGACATTCGCCAAGGTAAACAAATCTGTACCTGGCTTCAGTTTTGCAACAAGTTACTGCACGTGCATTGCATTGTATATTCTAGAAACTTACCTGTATGTATTGGATATTTTCCTGTCATTAATGCCGATCTTGATGGCGTACAAATGGGATTTACATAATAGCGATTTAATATAACTCCAGCATAGGCTAAAGCATCAATATTTGGTGTTGGAATTTGTGCAGAACCACGAAAACTGACATCATTGAAACCCTGTAAACATAAGCTTAATTTAAGTATTAAGCAAACAAATTTAAATTATATTTAAAATCACTTACAAAATCATCTGCCAGTATAAATATTATATGCGGTCTGGTTTCTTTAGCGCTGCTCTGTAGCACTGCGAGGCAAGTTAGTGCTATAAATATTTGCTGCATCATTCTTAGCATCTTTACTGTTGAAGATCTGTTAAAATTTCGACAAGTTTTTTATTGTAAACAAAAAAAATGTCGATAAATTTTTTAAAAATACAAAACAAGTTAAACCGCGCACAATAAGGCTTAAATCACTACTGTATCTGCCAGTCTAGCTATGCGCTTATTTTTATTGTAATACAACTGTATGCTATAATCTCTCGTACAGATACTTATGCATCTGTTCAGTTCACCTCAATGCATAATTATTACACATGACGCCCATTTGTCAGAAAATTGCATCTCATTTGGGGTATGCAACAATCTATTTTGCGCTCTTTGGCGCTTACAAAATGACATTGATTTTTAAATGCTTTTTTTGCAGTTTTTCCAAAACAAACAAAAAAAAAACTAAATTAAAAGAATGTATAAAAAAGTCAGTCTGTGCTTTTAATTGGAGCAAATAAGTACGTTGTGCATTGTATCTGGCACAATTTGAGAATTATATGAGGTTTCATTTGAGTCAGCATAAACTGACAGACGCGAAAGAGGCAACTTTTTTTCAGTCAACTTATATATTCTTCAACTAACTAACTTTACTCTTATTGTTTACAATAAAGAGGAGAAGACGAGCTGACATAGGTCATCGAAGTCAATCAAATGTGCGACGAGCTACTTCACGAGAATAGTTGTATTGGTATGTCCGGATTGCGTTCGAGAGTTACTGACAATGAAGCGGATAGGCTTAAAATGCAACGAGTTTGTGCACATCAAACACAATAACAGCGAGCATGACAAAATGAACATGACCGATTCCGCCGACGCAGTGCTCTTGTGAACCTGGAACGAGCAGCATTCCATTACCATCCGGAAATCGAATATGGTGCAGAGAAATCAGTAGCAATTGAAGAAATGTCAATCGTTTGTGCGTATTGTAATGCATTGAAATACAGCAGTGAATCTACTGGATTATGTTGTGCAGGTGGAAAAGTAAAATTGCCACAATTGGTCCAACCATCAGATCCATTACGCTCTGGGATGGGAAGTGATTCTAACCATTGCAAGACCAACATTAAAAAATACAACATTTGTTTCCAAATGACATCCTTTGACGCAACTCATATTGTACATGACAATTTCATGCCCACTTTCAAGTTAATTACAACATAATAGTTTTTGGTAATATTCAAAATTGTATAAGAAATGATATTAAAATTTATTGCCGATGGATCTGCATCCAAAGACAAATACATCACTTACTAGGATCGCTCATACCACTACCAGTTGCGGATCAAATATTCTTTCCGAGAGACATGATTGCGCATACTATCACAAGTAATGACGGTTAGGCAATGTATCGTCGGCGATCAGTTCCAGACAATGGCCGATCGGTAAAGTCGATAAAGTACATATGTAAATATGTAAACAAAGACAGCCATTTTCGCTGTAACAAATACAAATGAAGTATCTCAGTATCAGATGGGTCGCTATGTAATCAGCAACGAAGCAATTTGGCGCATCTTTTCACTTGCGATACACGAAGACACCCTACAGTAATCCATTTGGCAGTTCATCTAGAAAATAGACAACGAGTGTATTTCAATCAAGAGAACGCGGCGGACAGAACGGCACGGCCACCGTCGACAACATTAACAAGTTTCTTCTCAGTTTGTCAAACAGATTGTTTCGCTCGCACTTTGATGTATGCTGAAATGTCATGCTACTACACATGGAACGCATCGTCGAAATCGTTTCAGCGTCGGAAAAAAGGAATACCAGTTTAAGGACATCCAAATGTGTATTTGCTTCAGGCGCTCTGGGTCGCATCTACACTGTACATCCAAATAACGACGAATGTTATTATCTTCGATTGTTGTTGGTGAAAGTTCGTGGTGCAACATCGTTTCAACAACTGAGAACAGTTAAGAAGCATCTGTGTGCGACTTATCGTGAGGCGTGTCAACTATTCAGCTATTACAGTTGCTCGAGAACGATTCACATTGGGATAATACGCTCAAGGATTCTGTCATATCTTCATCGCCGCATCAAATGCGCACATTGTTTGCGATTATCATATCGACATGTTTACCCTCAAATCCGAAAGATTTGTGGCTGAAATATAGGGGCGACATGTCTGAGGATGTTTTGCATCGTGTGCGCTGTCAAACTTTAAATCCCACACTACAAATGACTGCAGAAATGTACAATGAGACATTGATCATGATAGAAGACATGTGTTTATTGATGGCAAATAACATTTTGTCGTGTTTGGGCATGATAGTATCACCCAATCGTCCAATGCACGGTGTATTTAACCACGAGTTAGAAAAAGAACACCAGAACTACAAAGGATTGCATACGATTCATTGATAGAAGATGTGAACAACGGAGCTTTTGAAATTTACTTCCTCGATGCTCCCGGAGGGACTGGAAAAAAGTTCCTAATTTCATTGCTTTTGGGTGAGGATCAGATCGCAAAGTGAAGTTGCCCTAGCATTGGCTTCATCTGGAATAGTTGCGGCTTTGTTAGAAGGCGAACGAATTGCACATTCTGCCTTGAAATTACCACTAAACGTGCAAGTCAACGAAGCACCAACTTGCAACATCGCCAAAAACAGCGCAATGGCAAAGATTCTCCAGGTTTGCAAATTGATTGTTTGGGACGAATGCACGATGGCCCACAAGAGGTCACTGGAGGCACTGGACAGAACCGAAACATTTTTGGCGGAGTCATGATTCTGTTGTCCGGTGATTTTCGACAGACTCTTGCAGTTATTCCCCGATCAACTGTAGATGACTAACTAAACGCGTGCTAAAATCATCAAATTTGTGGCGGCATGTGAAGACACTCCAATTCTCACTCCAAGATCAGAGTGCAAATATGTTTTCGAAGCAGTTGTTAGACATTGGAAATGGGAAAGTCGCAGTTGATTTATTATACATTACCCACAGGCTTCTGTCACTGTCACTAGAAACAGGAGCTTAATTATCCAGACATGGCGCAACAATTCAGAAACCATAATTGGCTAAGTAAACTAGTAATATTGGCGGCGAAAAACAGAGATGTCGATGATCGCAATGCGAGCATTCAGAATTTTATTCCGTGTAAGTTATTTTCCCTCAAATCAGTCGACACAGTTATCAACCAGGATGACGTAGTCAACTATCCCAAAGTATTTTTGAATACACTGGAATTGGCTGGACTACCACCTCACAATTTGCTATTAAATCATCATGTTGCGTAACATTAATCAACCTCGACTATGCAATGGAACGAGACTGGCTGTGAAAAAGATAATGAATAACGTCATCGAGGCAACGATCATCAAGGGAAAATACTAAGGAGAGGATGTCTTGATTCCGCGTATACCGATGTTTTCAACGGATTTGCCATTTGATTTTAAGCGACTACAATTTGACGTGCGACTGGCGACAATTCGACGTTGCGATGACCATAAATAAATCACAAGGTCAGTCGTTGGAAGTTTGCGGAATCAACTTGGAGTTTCCGTGTTTCGCGCACGGACAACTATATGTCGCGTGATCGCGCGTCGGAAAGCCATCATCTTTGTATATTTACAAAAAATATAGTTTATCAGAAAGCATTACATTGATTTACATAAAATAAAAGACCTTAAAGACCTTAAGACCTTACATAAAAGACCTTAAATTCATTGGAATTGTATACAAGTTTAATTTAATAACCAAACGGAATTCAAAAACCGTATAAGATATAGCCACCACTATTGATCTCAATGAATTGAAGTTGGAAGATTGATTCGGATTGATTATAGCTAATAAAAATTTTACAATAAAAATATTAAAATAATTAAAAAAGTTTTTGAGTTTAAGCGAGATTAACTAACAGCGATTGTAGGTGATATGGAGTTCACCGGGTTAGCTAGTTTTTATATATTATTCAAGTACAAAGATAAGAAATAATTTTTTGCACACTATAAATTCACATGCCAAGATCATCATTCAGCACAGTCGCAATTTTTATATTGTGCCAAAATGTTGAAGCACTTTTTAATAATTGCATTGTTCTTTCATGTGGCTCAGATAAAAGCTGGAGCAACTGGAGGTAGATAGATAAATAATTTAATACATATAGAAACTAAAGTTAATAGAAACTTACTAATCACATTTTAGCCAAATCTGGACAAAAATATTATCATGCATCTACTGAAACACTTAACTGGTACGATGCTGCACACAAATGTCGCAAAATGGGTGGAAATTTATTAAATATTGAAGATCAATGCGAAATGAATAATATATTTAATTCTATAAAGCCGGACACGTATTGGATATCTGCTAATGATTTCGGAAAAAGTGGCACATTTGTTTCATTGACTACCGGTGATACATTGAGCTATACCAGATGGGCTCCCGGACGACCGAAACTCGAAGATAATATGCACTGTGTTCATCTTTGGACTAACTCAATGGATTTTAAAGATGGCACTTGTTCGGTTCCATTGAGATACATATGTGAGTTATATAGTTTATTACCGCAACGCGCATCTTTGTCCTAAATGATGGTGATTTTTTTCTTATCACTGGCCACTCAATCTAAACTTAATCAAAATTAATTTGTACAAATGAAAATATTTGTATAAATAATATTACTGTACCCAAAATATGATGTACTAAAATTAAATACGAGATACATTATTGAAACAGTTGAGCAACATAATTGTTTAATGCAAGGTTATGCTAGATAATGACATTTTGTCATAGAAGTGCTTTAAATACTGTATAATTTATTGGTTGTTTAGATAGCTAAGTGTTCTTTTTGATCCTAAACTTGCTTTCATTGCGCATATAGATTTTATATCGAACAGAGCTATGGGTTTATTAGGATTTATTAAACGATGGCCAAAAGAGTTTTATGATCCTTACATAACCAAGCTACTTTTTACTTCTACGCCTCTTTCAGAAACAATTCCTCTGTTCAGAAACAAGCTTCTCTCCGGTGAAGTTTATTCTCAGTACCTATTACAGCAATTGAATTTCTCAGAAGAAGAAGTACATACTAGAAATTACACTTTGTTCTACTTTCTTATGTTCATCGTTCAAACTTAATTAATCTTCCCACTTTGGATAAAAGAAGATCAATGTTGGTAGCATTGTTTATACAAAAGCTTATATCAGGTGAAATTTACTCTCCACTCTTACTACAGCAATTACATTTTTCTGTGCCTCTCAGATGCACTAGAAATTACTCATTATTTTACTTATTGTGTGTTGGAACTAATTTTAAAGGATTCATAAGAGATGGCTTAACTAGCACTAAATCGCATCGGGTAAACCTGTGACCTACTTAATAAGCTTCAATTTTCAGTATGTGTCATTCCACTGAAGTGTAAACCACATATTTTTTTTGCTCTGTGAACATGTCGACTTTTGTTACAGCAAAACGCAATTTGCGGTAAGGTTTGCTTTTGTGCTTTCATTTGAAGAAAAAAACAGCTGAAGCCCATCGCACGCTTTGTACTGGTTTCGTCGGCTTAAACGTGGTGATTTTGATACGGAGGAAGAAGAACGTCCGGGCCAGCCCAAAAAGTTGGAGATGAAGAATTGAAAACATTACTCAACGAAGATCCGTGTCAACAGATGGCAAACGCCTCAAAGTCATGGAAATGATTCAAAAGCAAGGAAATTGGGTGCCGTACGAATTGAAGCCAAGAGACGTCGAAAGGAGATTTTTCACTTGCGAACAGCTGCTTCAACGCCATAATCGGAAGAGTTTTTTGCAACGTATTGTTACTGGCGGTGAAAAGTGGATCGATTACGACAACCCAAAGCGAAAAAACAAATCATGGGGACCACCCGGCCATGCATCAACATCGACGGCCAACCGACGAATATTCATGGTGCCAAGCTCATGCTCTGTATTTGGTGGGATCAGAAGGGTGTTGTGTACTATGAGCTGCTGCAACCTAACCAAACAATCACTGGTGAACGTTACCAACAGCAATTGATGCAATTGCGCCGAGCATTGAAGCAAAAAAGGCCGGAATATGCCAAAAGACACGACAAGGTGGTTTTACAGCATGACAACGCTCGGCCACATATTGCAAGATCCGTCAAGGAAACGTTGGAGGCGTTGAAGTGGGATGTGCTATCCCACCCGCCTTATAGACCAGACATAGCCCCTTCTGACTACCACTTGTTCAGATCGATGACACACGCCCTGGCTGAGCTGCGCTTTACTTCTTACGAGGATACCAAAAAATGGGTCGATTCGTGAATTGCCTCAAAAGACGAGTCGTAATTATTTATATTATCTACGGCCATTCTTATATTTACAGCCGGAGCAGATGATCTATTGTGCTAAAGGTCACTTTCTCTTTTAACGGACCACTTTGTGTTAGCCAAGTTTATTCGTTAGTTTTAAATTGTATCTTCGCAACGACGGACGTACAATTTTAAGAGCTATGTCTAATTTGTGTTTTATATGTGATAAGTCACTTTCAGAAGGTGTTTCTGTGAATGTTGTACATGGTTTACAAACTTTAAAAACTTCTAGCAAGAAAAATGATGGACATATAGACTATTTGAAAACTTTAAGCTCTGTGAATGTGCATTCCGTCGAGTGTCGAAAAGTTTACATTAGATATTGATTTGCTCATTATTTTAATTGGACGTACTCAATCACATTAACAGGAAATTTTCTTTAAAAAAGTTGGCAAAGGCAAAGTTAAAACACATATATTCTTCTAAAAGCTTTGATTAATATCCTCGTTCTAAAAAAACTCCTGGAACCGCTAAGAACATTATTAACCCCAGCACCAGCAAAACTGCTCAGCGCAATATTAGGCAACTGCAAAAATGGTTGTGGTTGCAAAAAATCGGAATTACAATGTTCTTTAGCTTGGCTTGCCTTAACGCTTCATCATATCTAAATAATCTCGATATGATACCGAAATTCTGGAAGGTTTGGAGACGAATATCGACGACAACGAAGATGATGATAATGACATAAACATTCTGGAGCGACCGCAAGAAGAAGACGATGAAGAAGAAGAAGATAACTAACTGTCATTTGCCATTTATGAAAAAAAGTTGAAACAAAAGTTTTAGAGAATTTTATACTCTACAACTTGTATAATAGGTTCGCGACCTTTGACCTTGGATATCTTGAGACGCGAACACGATATTATATGAGACTTTTGAGACAACATATAGAACGCCAAAAGAAATGTTTTTTATACCAATTTACATCTTATCCATTCCAAGGTTGACCACTATTTTTGGCTAAGATGACTGGGCTAATACGCTGCCAAAAATATGGGAAAATGTTGTAGCTAACGATGGGCAATACTTTGTATAATATACATTGTAGCATTTTTTTTTTATATAAACGCTCAAAAATCGAAATAATTCCTTAAAAATCAATTCAAACACCTTAATAAATACGTGCACAACCAATTATGCAATCAATGATCCTTTTCGCGTTCTATGTTCTATTTAAAACAAGTTCTATTACTAGATTCACTAGATTGCTCCTTCAATTATAACCTTGAATTATATAAATCTGTAACATTTATTTTGTTTTCCGATTTTGTATTTTTAATGTTAAGCAACAGCTTTATTAGGAGATGCTTTTACATACACACAAATGGTTGTTTATTTATTTTTATTTAGAAGTTTTGAGACGCTTTTGAAAAATTCTAAATTTCCAATGCCTCAGTTTTTAGAACAGTTTTCTATAAATGGATATGTTATGGGTTTGGATGCAGGGCATCTCGAAGTCGGGTATATTAAACTGTAGCGTTCTTTCTTTTTGCATATATGTACATAAATCAAACCGATGATCAATTTTTGAGCTGTAGATCATTAACTTATTATTCATATCATTAACTTATTATTCATATCATGCATGAATTTCAAGCTTAAACAAAACAGCATCCGTTTTTTCTTTTTTTATTTCTATAATTTAATTCAAAATTTATGTGTCGGCTAAATTGATTGACACATAAAAATAAAGCTGTCAAATTAGCATGGAAATCGAACGAATTTTTAAGTAGTTTATTGACCTACACATAATATATAGAGTTTTTAACCGTTATAGAGATATCTGTTTAAAATATGCTAATAAGCATAAAAGCAAAATAGCTTAAAAGTTTAAATTCGATTGAACCGAAACTATTATACACTTTACATGTAGATTTAAATTATTCAAGAATATATTATGTAAAATAATAAAAATCATTTTACGAATATATCTTGAAAATAGCTCAGCATAATTTCTTAAAAGCTGCTGAACTAGTAGCTGTTTAAACGCGAAGACAGACGCACATGTCTATTCAACCCATCTTATAAAGCTGAATCAGACTATGCATACATTACAACAGTTTCTAGGTGTTACAAACGTCTTGACAAAACTGATATTCACACTAAAGGTTAAAAGTTTTAAATACTTCAAAACGAAATTACAATAATTTATTGAAAAGTTATGCAAGCTCACGTATGGTGTGAAGATCACGCTCGAAACATTTTTATAATAAACTCATTTATCTGTCAAATATTTTGCTGTGTTTTGCATTGAAGAACATTTTTTTTTTAAGTTTATTCAAAGTGCTTTTGTTATTTGTTTTCATTTACTTATTCGAATATTTTTTTTTTACTATTTTTGCTTATTTTTTTTATACAAGCGTATTGTTTATAAATCGCACTTTTCACTGTTTCGTCTTTACAATGTGTTTCTTTGTAAAACAACTCAAAGCACTTTGCTTAAACAAATAAATCGTTTTATTTACAGATTATTCACACATTTTATGTTAATCAGTTTTACAAATGACAAATTTCTTTATTAAAAATCTGCCAATTTGTCTTCAATAAAACGATGCACTCTTCATTAATTTTCGGTCTGAAATGTACTGCAAAACATTTTTGTAGTACATGAAATGTTTTTTTTCCTTATCAGCAAGTTGAGTAACCTCTCAAGTTCAAGAGTTCAATATGAATTGAATGAATTCTGGCAATTGAATTTAAAATCGGAGAATATGTTCTGTATTTAAGCTCAATATGAAGCTAAGAAGAAATGCTCAAATATAGAAAAGCTTAAGATAAATAAGAAAAAACGTTAACTTCTCGTTGAACCGAAGCTCTAATACCCTTCACACGAAATTTCGAATAGTATTGTAAAACATAAAAGTGGGGGTTTAAATAGGGGCTACTCCAAAAAGTGGATGGTACACGCTCACTAGTAGATGTGTATAAAGCAATGTAGTAGTTGTGTAAGATGCCGCCATATCGAATTTCAAGTTGATATTGACGTTTTCCATACAAAAGCATAAAAGTGAACTGTGGGTTTATATGGGACTACCTCAAAAAGTGGGCGGGACACGCCCATTTGAATATGAATATGAAGCGGTTGTCCACTAAAATCCACGAAATCAAATTTCAAGCTAATATTGATTTAATTAGAATTGTTTTTTATAAAAAATTTAAAATATCACGATGGGTTCGTATGGGGGCTACCCCAAAAAGTGGGTGGGCCACGCCCGTTAGTCTATGTTTATTAAGCAGCTGACCATAAAAAGGCACCGCATTGCATTTCAACCTAATATTGATTTTAATAAAGAAGTTTTCTTACAAAAAGTCAAAAGTTGGCAGTAGGTTTGTATGGGAGCTACCCTAAATAGTGGGCGTGACGGGTCAATCTTGACACTCTATTAAACTGCATTAAAAATAAACGTATGTGCAAAATTTCAACTGAATAGCATAAAAATTGGTCACCAAAAAATGCGCAATAACATACAGACAGACAGACAGGCCGACAGACAGACGGACATGGCTAGATCGACTCGTCTCGTTGAGCTGATCAAGTATATATATACTTAATGGGGTCTACGATGGCTTCTTTAATGCGTTACAAACTTTCAGATAAATTGATAATACCATTTCACACTATGTGTGAATGGTATAAAAATTATTATTTTAACGCGTAAATACTTTCAAACAATCGTTTCGCATTCTAAAAACCGGAGCACGGGTTATATGAAGTTTTTCTGTATTTGAGCATTTGTTGACAGATTCTTACCGAGTTTAAGTACACAATTTGCACAGATTTCAATTTAGATTGGTAAACATTCTGTAGAGTTCGTGCATATAAATTTTCCATCATATTTAGTTTCTTTCGAGTATGATAGCTAATTGAACCAAGAGATATTTTGGCTTGGTATCCAAGAATGACTGGCAGACAGAGGCGTGCATTGTCATACTGAAGACCTTCGAATAGATTTACGAAGAATAGAAAACCAATTTATAAAAGTTTGTCTTCTGTTTAGATATTTAAAAATTTGAAGTCATAAGGAATATATGTATAAAGAGATTAATTCGTACACAAAAACATCACTTTTCTACCGAATTTTATTGATCGCGAAGGTAATATTTATTTTTAAGATTGTCTATTTCAAGAGATTTTTTTAGTTTTTGAATTTGCCAGGAAAAATGTTATATCAAGACATCGGGTTTACTTCACTATCGTGCCTTATTTATGTGCAGCTTCTAACCTACCATGGAGAATCAAATGTTTCTACCTATTTTTCGTAGAGTTATATTATAAATGATTAGCAATTTCTCTGAGCTCTATTCTCGGGGTATTTTGTATTTTATTTTAAATTATTATTTTATAATTGATTTAATTTACATATTCACTGCTTAATAATTTAATAAATTTTCCAATTGGCATTCAATTTCAACACTCAATTGTTCAATTCTGTGTTTTTGCACGCTTCACTTAATTTATTTTATTTTTTAACTGAGCATATCAAATAACAATTCAATTTTTCAAAAACTGACCATCCAACACCGAACGAAGCCGCTGTACAACTGAGCTGCTTCAAGCATCAAAAGCCGGCTTCCAATTGGACAGCGGCGTAGACAGCAAAAACAAAACAAACAAAAACCAACAACAACAAATAACACATTCAGACATATAAAGTGGCACCTGTCTGTCTGTCTGTCTGATTGTCCATTACTGTCTTATTAACTGTAAATAGTATGTTTGTAGGCAAAAAACAAAAAAAAAAATTGAAGAGAGGTACAAATAAAATTTTATCACGTCAACAATTTTAATTATGCTAATCAGTGACAATTTAAATGGTGATTAAAGACAAAAAGAGAAAGACCAACAAACAACAAAAACAATGCATAAAAAACGTAAACAATAGCGCAATGTCGCCAACAACAATAACAATAATAATAACAACAACAACACCAATCACGAAGCTGTGCAGCAATTATGCTAACAAAAAGCAACAACAAAATTTTGCTGCAATTACAAAATGAGAGTGCTTGCAACGTGTGTCTGTATGGTATGTGTGTGAGAGGATGAGAAGGCATGTGATCTGATCATGTTTAATACTAGAAGAGCGCATTCGTAAGTAGTGAGTGAAGCTGAGACAGAGAGTCGAGTCTGAAATACTTTCGGTTTCGTTGCAACAACAACAATTGCAAGTAGATGAACAACTTACACAACAACAACAGCATGAAATCTGTACAGTGCACATAATACTTTCGATTTCCTTCGACTTGACCCACTCTGATTGGCTGGGGTCAACAAGCGATATCGCAATAAAAGGAAAAAAAAGTTTAAGCCAGGGTAGACCTAATCGATTTGAAATAAGAATTGATTTTTGTTGATTTCAAAAATAATAGTTTAGATTTTTTTAATTTATCGATTTATTTATTATACCATTCACACATAGGGTGAAATGGTATTATCAGTTTGTCTGAAAGTTTGTAACGCATTAAGTTTGTAACGCATATATATATATATATATATATATATATATATATATATATATATATATATATATATATATATATATATATATATATTCTTGATCAGCTCGACGAGACGAGTCGATCTAGCCATGTCCGTCTGTCTGTATGTCTGTCCTGCTGTCCGTCTGAATGTTGTTGCGCATTTTTTGAAATTCTGCACATATACTTCTTTTTATTGTTTAATAGAGTATCAAGATTGACCTGCCACGCCCACTATTTGGGGTTTTTGTAAGAAAAACTTTTTTATGAAAGTCAATATTAGGTTGAAATGCGATATGGTGCCTTTTAAGATACAGCCGCTAAACATGCATAGACAATTGGGCGTGGCCAGCCCACTTTTTGAGGTAGCCCCCATACAAACCCACCGTGCAATTTTGTGTTTTTTATGAAAAAATCCTTCATTTAGATCAATATTAGCTTGCAATTTGATTTTGTGGATTTTAATGGACAACCGCTTCATACACATATACAAAGGGGTGGGTCCCGTCCCGCCCACTTTTGAGATAGTACCACATAAACCCACAGTTCACTTTTATGCATTTGTATGGAAAACGTCAATATCAACTTGAAATTCGATATGGCGGCATCTTACTCATCTACTACATCGCTTCATACACATCTACTAGTGAGCGTGTACCACCCCCTATTTAAACCCCCACTTTTATGTATTACAATAGTATTTAAAGTTTCGTGTGAATGGTATTAGAGATTCGGTTCAACCGAGGTTAACATTTTTTCTTGTTTTTTTTTGCAGATACACATCAATTTAGTTTTAGAGAGATTGATTTGGATTTGTTCCCTGATCAGCCTAGGGTTGATCGAAAGTGTTGTGTACAGTTCTTCCTGGTACAGTTGGACCTTGCAGCGGTACATAACATTTTAAAAAATGTATAAATCTTCTCTTTTCATATATAAAAATTGTATTCCCTACTAAAATTAAGACGACTGTAGTGTCTAACAATACCGCATATGTCAAAATCTATTATGCCGTTAAGACTGCCAAATAATATACATGCATACGTACATACTAGAGTCGAGCGATGTTTAACTACTTGTGATTCAATGACGGCGACTGAAAAATCACTAATAACAGTTGCTACTCGATATTGTAAGTGATTGAATAACATTTATTTCTTACTAGTGTCACTGTGATTCACTCACACGGCGTATGAGTAATACATCCTGTATATAGAGTTAGCAGCACAAAATGTATCAACGTATAAAGTTGATGATATACATGATATATTACTGATACGCCGTGAATTACAATATCAAGTGGCAACTGATATTTGTGTTTTTTCAGTCGCCGTGATTGAATCACAGACATACAAGTTATATTAAAGTAAAATTTGAATAGAAATTAGTTTCGTATTAATATAATAAATATATAAACCAGGTTTTTTTTTTGCTTTTCATTTTTAGTTCAAAATCACGGTGATTTGAAAGCAGCAGTCACGATAATCACTGCTACTCAAAAATCACTGACTAGCTCATATCTAGTACATACACACAAACATAAATGGGATGAATTTTCCCAACGGATCGATTGTTTTAGGAAACCAAACTTTTTATACCATTCACACATATTGTGAAGTGGTATTATCAGTTTGTCTGAAAGTTTATAACGCATTAAAGGAGACATCGTAGACCGCATAAAGTATAATTATTCTTGCTCGACGAGACGAGTCGATCTAGCCATGTCCATCTGTCTGTCTCTCCGTCTGTCTGTCTGTATGTTGTTGCGCATTTTTTGGGGACCAATTTTTATGCTATCCAGTTAAAATTTTGCACATACACTTCTTTTTGTCGCAGTTTAATAGAGTATCAATATTGACCCACCACGCTTACTTTTTGTGCTATCCTCTATACAAACCCACCGCCCACTTTTGTGTTTTTGTATTAAAAACTTTTTTATTGTAGTCAATATCAACTTAATAATTGATATGGTAACTTTAAGTGGACGGATGCTTGACATATACATTAATGAGTGGGACCCGCTCACTTTTTTGGGTAGCTTCCATACAAACCCACCGTTAAATTTTTGTTTTTTTTTTTTTAAATTCTTTATTTAAATCAATATTAGCTTGAAATTGGATTTGGTGGATTTGAGACAACCGCTGCATATACATCTACAAATGGGCGTGACCCGCCACTTTTTGAGGTATTCCCATATAAACCCTTAGCTCACTTTTATGCATTTCTATGGAAAACGTCATTGTGGCCAGATCTCGGCTAGTTTCGGTAATAATTACAATTTAGAACGTTTTGAATTGCTTAAGATTATACAAGGTCTGATTTAAATTACTATGATTAATTACGCAAATTAAATTTGTTATTCAAATTTATTAACAAATATACATAATAGGGCTACACATACAAAGTAAGTATGAATAAATTTTTCGATTGCGCGCTCAATTTTTTTAATTAATTAATCTCACAAAAATCACTTTCTCAGAATCAGACACTTTTTATGCTTAATATAATTTTACAGTATTAACTTGATTTTTTTTTTTTTTAGTTTAACTAAATAAATAATATTAAGTAGCTCTTTTGCTTTTGCATTTGTTTTTTTTTTTTTTTTAGTTATTGTGAACGTCACTAATGTCGTGGATGGTTTCGGATATACTCTACATAAATACAACGGAGCGTATACAGTTGCACAAGCACAGGGTTTCACTCTGCACCGGCACACAGTTTGTTAGGCACTGCTTAGAGTACTTCCAGATCACAATGCCGTATTTCCGGAAATTGATTCTATTTATTAGAAATGTTGGAAATTATCGAAATATAATAATAAAACTTAAAAATAAAACTTACTCTTAAATTCATTTCAATGCGATCAATTTCACCACCCATCATATCAACAATATTCTCGCCTTGATCGAGCAGAAATGATTCCAGTTCTTCAACGCTTTGGAATGATTTGACGGTCTATAAAATATTAATATAATTTATACTAAAAAAAAAAAAGCTTAATATGTTTTATCAAATAACCTGCAGCAAAGTATTTAAATCCTGTTTATCCAAATAGGAACGCGTCAGCTCTCGACCATCGAAATCTAATTCGGCCTGTAATATAGACTATTTTAAACAACAGCAAAGCATTGCAAACGACTAGAAATTACACACCTTATAGCGCACCAAATTATTACCCATATCAATGCCTTTAACATCATGTATGGCGCGTATCATAACATCTGCCTCTAGAACATTATTAATACGCTCCAGACGATCCGATGAGATAGTTTTGCCTACTAATGCGCGTACATTGGTGTATATAATAAAGGATGCAACACCGCCGAGTATACCACCAACAAGTATAGAACCAACAGCATCATAAAGCGGTGAACCGGTATAACTACTTAGACCCATGCAGGAAGCTGCAAGTATCACACCGGCAACAGCAGCAGAATCTTCAGTGAGTACGACATTGACGCATGGATCTTGACCAGAAACCACTGTTAAATATGTAAAACGTAATATAATCATAAATAGATAATATATAATATATAAAACGTACCATACTCCTTAAACGACATGCCATTCTCCTTGGCCGAACTGCGCAACTCATTGATGGCAACAATTAATGTTGCACCTTCAGAGAGCACAGTGCCACCTAGTATAAAATAAGCCCAAAATAAATCCTGTATAGGTTCCGGATGAAAAATGCCCGTTATGCCATGATAAATAGATAAGCCACAACCAACACAAAATATGCCAACACCAGAGATCAATGCAGAGACATACTTCATATTTGCATAGCCATACGGATGCTCGGAATCAGCAGTCTGTAAATTTGATAACGTTTAGCAGCTGTCTACACCTATGCCAAACGAAATTGTGATGAACGCGCGTAATGCTTTACGCTTTCACAATATTCGTATGGCTAGAATATAAAAATACAAATTCTATAACGCACCTGCACCGATTTGTGTATGCCATAGGCCAGTATTATCTGATTTACCATATCCGCCAGCGAATGTATACACTCGGCAAACATGCTGTGTGAGCCGCTATAAATCCAACCGCCCAATTTTACTAGAAAGTTTGTACCATTGCTGTTAAAAATAATTACAATTAAGACAAAAACTTTTCGAAAATGTATGCAAAACTTACATAGCTATAGCAGTCAACACTACCTTGCCCGATTTGCCACCTAGGCCGCTCTTCTGATCTGAATATTTGAACGTATGCGCCCCTATTTCACGTCGATAATCACGCAGACGTCTTTTAACCGTAAATATATCTATAATATATTTTTAATACATAGTTTAAAAGTTAGCTAAATATGTACTACAAAATTCAACGTACTCTGCTGATGTTGTTTGCGTTCGCATTCACGTTTTAGTATTTCCTTTAGCAAATTTTCACGTGAACCCCATATAGCAATTGCTTTGGCCTCAACATCGCGTCGCCAGTAAACTGTTATCGGTGGTTCCTGTTCATATGGCGAACGTCGTTTAATTTTAGGCAAACTCTCCAAATCGTATGCTTTCAGCATAAAATCCGACATAGCACGCGCTGGTGTTATAAAATTACGTTCCAGCGATGAACGATTACTGTCGAAGCGTGCACGTTTCTTCATTTTGAGTAAAGTGTAAATAACATTATTTTAATAATTAGTAACTAAGTTTATAGCGATCTCAAATTGTGCAATATACCGCATACAGGCTTTGTAGCTGCTACTGCCGCTGCTGCCGCTACTGCATCCGCTACTGTGACCGTTGATATCTGTGCAGCAATTGTCGCTGCCGGATTCGCTTCTACTGCTGCAGTTTCTTTTGGTTGCAGAAATTTTGGTATAATTTTTTGCTTTACCGCTTCCACTGTGCTGCTTAAATTTTGTTCCACAGTTGTTGGTTGTGATACAGGCAGTGTTCCAGTTGCAGCAACTGTTGCCGGCGCTGTAGCTGCTGCAACAATTATTTTCGGTTTCGTTGTAATATTTGCTTGCACTGCTGCAGGCGGAGCTTCAGCTGCCTTCTCAAAGACTATATCATTGATTTTAGAATCTTCAATGGTGGTAGTTATGGAGAGCACACCTTTAGTGGTTTTTACTTCGAAACTTTTTGTCTGTGTAACGCCTGACGCTGCTGTACTAGTTTGTGTAGGCATCTCTGGCTCTGACTGTTGTTCCGGCTTAACTGCTGCGCTTGCTGTTGCAACTTGATCTTTTGCCACTGGTTTTGTAGCTGTCTCTGTGACCATTAGAATCTGTAAGTAGTTAGATAGTATTTGATTATTAAACTTAAATTTATATATATAAGCTCACAAGGGATCATATTGGTCTAACGTAAATGTATAAGGCGTGAACCTTACAGAAGCGAAACGTTAGGAGAGAAATCGAGTATAAATAGCATTGGCACCATTGGAATTTCTTCCTGTATACCTGTACCTTGTTTAAAACTCCTTATATGAACCACGGACTATATTCTTTAGTAATCCGATCTTGATATATGCGGAATATTTTATTAGAATTAATGAAAAATTTGAAATAAAACTAAAAACAAAAAAGAATACAAAACCCCAAAAAATGTGGAATATTTTGCATGTTTGCATACCTATGAAAGTGTTCCAATCTGGGCCTATATGGAATATTTTGTAAGGATAGACATAAGATTGTATTTCATACAAAAAACTTTAAAATGTAGATCAAGTTTGTTTGGGGTGTCCCTTATAGTGGCCCTATCTAGAGCTAAGAGTTATATTTTGTATTGATTTACGTAAGATACTCCAAATTTGGCATTTCTAGCGTAATCAACAACAAAACAAACAAAAAATATAAACACAAACTTTAAAATGGGCTCTAGCCCTTAAAGAGAGGTAGGTATGCTCATTATTACTAGTTATCTGCAGAAGAAAAACAAAGAGTCTAAATATCCAAATTTAAAGTCTCTATCTCTTATAAACTTCGATATCTGAGCATTCAAACAGACGGTCGGACAGACTGACTTGTCTATATCGACTCGTTTTCCGATAAGCTCCGATACTTAGAATATATATACTTTATGGGTTCTAAAGCGCCTTCTTCTGCTTGTTACATACTTTTGAATAAACTTAATATACCTCTTTGACCCTATGGGTACATATTAAAAGTGATAGAACAGGCAGATTATGTTAAGAGGACGAAGTGTGCCCGGAATATATTTTGGAAGATTGTCCAGTTTTGGCTAGTCCGAGGCTTAACTACCTGCAGCTGTTCCAGCTTACTGGTAGGAATATGCAAGCACTAAATACGACTTGATGCCCCGTTGAAGTGCCAGTGCCAACTCCGCTCGAATAATTAGGGACCTCCATTCTAAATAACAGCCGAGTGCCCGCTTTACTTATTAACTAAGCACCTTTTGATCATCCTTTGAAAAGTGACGCAGTGTTTGATAGCAGCATACTAGCCTACGTCGAGCTATCGCATCCGCCGACGTCGTCGTGTGTATTGTTTGACGCACCGTTGTTGCTGCATTTCTACAACTGTTGTCACCGTGTGTGCGTCTCCGGCAGACATTTAATGTTGCACGTAGCACGTTTCGACGCTGCTGCAGAAACTGCGCGCTGCGTGAGAGCATTCTACTTAGCTGTATAGCAACGCCAGCCTGTGCTGCTACGCTGTGTATATATTGCTGCCAATCGTACTGACTATTGTTCAAAGCGATGTGACAAAGTTCGCGTTGCTAAAAATAAGCCAAACAAAATAAATGATTTGCATATTTGCACGCCAGGCACACAAAATCAATAGCAAACAGACTGCTTGCTGATTACCTCAGATCCGACAGTAATGAGATTTTGACGTTGTATTGTTATATGCAGCTGCCGCTGCTGATGATGCTGCCGTACAATATATAATAGATATTTGTATATAGTTTTAATTTTTTGTTCTTCGAGCTGCGCGTTGTATTGCGACTTCGACTACGTCATTCCTCCGGCAGAAAATACAAAATTAGCAGAGCACTCAAATAAAAGCCCATAGACTATAACAACAACAAATTTAGAACTTTTGCACTGTTTGCAAATAATTTAGTACTATTTCGCTATCTAATTTAGTGTACCTAATTAATTTTTTAACTGTTTTTGTTTGCTGCCAAAAGTTTAAAGAAACTTAAACACGAAATAAACAAATACGTTCGTTATGCTATAATATACACCAGCACAACTATATATGCATCACACTCATACGCATATGTCTATACCAGTTGAGCATCTTTTGCAGTAACTATAAGCGCAAAAGAGAAAGTACCATACTGGAAAACACTATGCAACACTAAAAAGCTTGCAGCTGTTTAAGTGGCAGCACTGCGAACAGCTGTTTCATACAACTGCTTATTACGTGCGCGATTTGTTTTTATTGTTTCTCTTCAAAAAAAAAAATGTCTTTAATAATGCAACAAATTCCAAAATTTACGCGACACATGCTGCGTAGCACGCTACAAGCCAGCAGTTGCATGCAAATAAAATGCAATTTTGCTATTGCTGCAACTACCGGCGATGAAGTGTTGGTCGATCGTCTCGATGGTGCGCAGGAAGGCATTACAGTTTTGGGTCTAAATCGACCGGCAGCTAAAAATTCATTTAGTCGTGGCTTGGTGGAAACATTCAGCAATATATTAGAAGAATTAAAACGTGATAATTTTTCACGTGTTGTTGTGCTGCGAAGTTTAACGCCGGGCATATTTTGTGCCGGTGCGGATTTGAAAGAGCGCAAAGGTGAGCATAGAAATATTTTTTTTTATTTTTTCAAATTGCAAACTTGCCATTGGAGATGTACAGGGGGATGTAGCTCAGTGGTAGAGCGTTCGCTTTGCATGTGAAAGGCCCCGGGTTCAATCCCCGGCATCTCCAGTATTAAATTTTTTTTTTTAGTTTTAATTTTGTATACTCTTCAGATTGAGTGTGAGGAAGCATCGGAGACCAAATATATTGTTGATCAGCTTGATGATTGGTGATCAATTTTTAAGATATACAGTTGAAAATCGCCACTTAGGCTTATTTTTGTAGCAGTTTAATAGAGTACCCATATTGACATGTCAAGTCCACTTTTTGGCGTAGCCCCATATAAATCAACCGCCCACTTTTGACTTTGTGTATGAAAATCTTTTTTTTTTATTTTGCAGTCAATATCAACTGTAAAATTTATATGGTGGCTTGTTATGAACACTTTACATATATATTAATGGGTGTAATCCCTCTATTTTTTAGGGTAGCACCCATACAAAACACCCCCGCTTTTGTATAAAAAAACTATTTTATAACATTCAATGTTGACTCCAAATTCGACATGGTGGTTTCTTACGGATGTATACTTCACATATGTTGTATATAATAAAGCGCGCGATCCATCCACCTTTTTGGGGCAGCGCCATACAAACCATAAGCCCACTTTTGCCTTCTTGTAAGAAAAACTTTTTCGTTGTAGTCAAAAGCAAATTAAAAATAGATTCATATGGACGGACTTTTTAATCCATTTAACTCCAACATATTCGCCTGATTTCTATTATGTTGGACAGGTTGTGAATAGGAGTAAGGACGAATGTTGATTTTTTTTTTAAAATTTTGCGTCTATGGTAGGTAAAAACCAGGTAACGCGACCTCTTTCCCTCTCACAGTTCTCTCAATCCTACTAATATTATAAACGCGAAAGTTTGTATGTATGTGTTTATGTTTGTTACTCTTTCAAGCAAAAACTACTGAATGGATTTTAATGAAACTTTACAATAATATAGGTCATATATCAGAATCACACATAGGCTATAATTTATGAATATTAAATTAACGCATTTATTTAATTAATTTAAAACAAACACAACGCAAACATTTTATCACGTCTACTTACTTTCGTAGACGATAAAAAGCTTATAGCTACAAAATCGTCTAGCGATCATGTGTTTGCCTTAAATGGTCATGTCTGCGGGATGATATTAGAGAGGCAGAGAATGAAATAAAACCGTTGGCTTAGAATTTGGGTTTTAATGTAATTCAAAGATGAACATTTGCTTAAAAAAGTTAGATGCATCTATATGCCGCTTATCTGAATAAGTTCCAAAAATTGTTCTATAATTTTTTATATATAAAATGAAAATTTTATCTATATATACATATGAGAATAGGTCGTTAAGTATTTTTGAATATTTGTTCGAGCCTGTTGTCGCAATATGTCGGTCATACTTAACGTTCTCAGCATTATCAAATGGGAATGAACTGTTTTGTATTGTCGCCACTATGGTTGAACTTCAACCACAGGGTAAACACTAGTCCATATAAATAGGTGATCCCCCTTTTTAGGGGTAGCCCTCTTACAATTCCACCTCTCACTTTTGGTATATTGTATAAAAAATATCTGCTTGAAATTTGATATTGTGGCTTCCTATATTGTGCCCATCTTTAATGGTAGCCCCTTCAAACTTACCACACAGGTTTTGATGTTTAAAAAATATTTTTTTTAAAGCTGCTAAGTATAAGCTTGATCTTTTATGTGAATGGTATTAAAACGTCGGTACTACCGAAGTTCATTTTTTCTTTTTTTATAATACATCTCTTATTTCTCTACTTCACAGAAATGTCCACCGAGGATGTTGGAAAATTCGTAACCGAGCTACGCAATCTACTCATTGCTATTGAACAATTGCCAATGCCTGTCATAGCCGCTTTGGATGGCGCAGCACTAGGTCAGTCTAAACGTCGTACACTTTTAGTTTATATAGGGAATATTTTTAGAGGTTCCATTTTCCGACAGCGATTAAACTGTCATAAATTGTTCAGATCTGGCAACGCTGTTGTCATTTGTGCTCAATTTGGTTTGCCATTTTATCATGCATCGACTAATGCCAGAAGAAGACTTTAAAATATTTTAAATTTATTTCGCTGCAGTTCGAGAATGTTACCGAACGATCGACATAATCATTCATTCGAGCTACTAATTCGATTCACTCTGGCTCGTGTTCGAAGATTTGAACTTCCAGAATGCACCACATTCGAGACCGAAGTCATATTTAAACACAAATGCCATAAAATTATCTTACTAATAAGGCCAATTCCCAATTTGAAATTGTATAAACTCAGTATTTTAATTCAACTCAAAGTTATACACCTCTAAAAAAAACCACACTATACTATAATAAAATATATTTTAATTGCATGCTTCTAGGGGGTGGTCTTGAAATGGCGCTCGCCTGTGACATACGCACTGCAGCGCAAAGCGCTAAAATGGGTCTTGTAGAGACACGTCTTGCCATTATACCCGGTGCTGGTGGCACTCAACGTCTGCCGCGCATACTATCACCTTCACTGGCAAAGGAACTCATCTTTACGGCACGCGTTTTTGGTGGTGATGAAGCCAAAGGCATGGGCATTGTTAATCATGTTGTGCCACAGAATGCCACAAATGATGCTGCCTTCCAGAAGGCAGTTAAAATTGCTGAAGAAATTTTACCAAATGGACCAGTGGGCGTGCGCATGGCTAAACTAGCAGTTGATAAGGGCATGCAGGTTGATTTGAAAACTGGCTATTCTATTGAAGAAGTGTGCTATGCACAGGTTATACCCACCGAAGATCGTTTGGAGGGTTTGAAAGCGTTTGCCGAGAAACGAAAACCCGTCTATAAGGGTTATTAAAAATACAAAAAAAAAATAAGAATGAGTTTATGAAGCTTAATTTTGTATAAATGCATTTATTAGTTTTTTTTTAGCCATACGATACCAGTTACTGGTAATACACGAATGAAATTTGTTTTTCGTTTTATTTCAAGATTAAATGAGACTTTATTGAAATTAGCATATATTTGTTTTATTAAGTAGATATTCCATTGGATTTTTTGTATATACGATAACATTTTCTTTTAAGCATTCTGAAATCAATTTGTAGCGTAACTTTCAATTAATTATTTAACGATTTTATGAATTTCTCCACACTGATCCGTTGCTAATGATTCTTACGTCTTACGTCACTTTAATTAACGCTATTGGTTACATGAATTAAAAAAAAAAGAAAGCATTTAGTATGGCAAATATTTCATACATAATTTATAAGCCATATTACATTTAAACTAGTTCAAGGTTAATTACTAAACAAGTTTTGCTAATTATTTTCGCTATGATCTAAATGTGTAAACATTGAACAAGGAAAAAGTTTAATCTTGGTAAAAACGACACATTTATACTCTTCATATGGCTTTTAGAAGAGTAAAAATTTTGTATGGATCCGTAGCAATCAAAGTGGAAAACTAACTTCATGAAAATATGCTCTCAGTCGTTATTTTAGCATTTTACAAAATAAACTCGTTGCAAAAATTGTAACCGGACAGTTTAGTTTCGGTAGCAGCCACCGAAACTCATAATCAGTTTTATTTACTAACTTCACGGTTTATGTAGAATTATTTGCATTGTATTTCTTTTTGTAAAATGCCAAAATAACGAAAAAAAAACACTTGTTAATCACCAGCAAAGGCAACATCAGTTTGTAATAAACCACATAATAATAATGAATCTTCATATATGTATATACCACCAAAAGTGGTTTAGGGTATGAATAATATGTTATATATTGACTGTGTTTTATTTCAAGACTGCATAATATAAAAATACTGATGCAAAAGTGAAAGCATGATAATAATGGCGAGAATTGTCTCAAAGGTATTACAATTTACAACGATGTGTTGCTTACACCGAAAGAATAACATGGATAACAGGTTAAAATTGAGTAAACAACACCAAATTAATTTTTAACACCGTTTGGTTGTTGCCTTCTTTTTCACTATTTAGGCAGTTGGCCAACAACGATTTGGTTGTTGTTTACTTTTACACTATTTACGTTGTTGGCCAACAACGATTTGGTTGTTGTCTGCTTTTTCACTATTAACTTTGTTGGCAAACAACGATTTGGTTGTTCTTTGTTTTTACACTATTTACGTTGTTGACCAACAACGATTTGGTTGTTTGTTTTTACACTATTTACGTTGTTGGCCAGCAACGATTTGGTTGTTGTTTACTTTTACACTATTTACGTTGTTGACCAACAACACTTGGTTGTTTGTTTTTACACTATTTATGTTGTTGGCCAACAACACTTGGTTGTTTGTTTTAACACTACGTTGTTGGCCAACAACGAATTGGTTGTTTGTTTTTACACTATTTACGTTGTTGGCCAGCAACGATTTGGTTGTTGTTTACTTTTACACTTTTTTGCTTCTTAATTTTATAAGTGTTATTATAACACAATTTTTTTGTCTATTCACAAATTCATAAATACTTAAACTTAAAAAATTATAGTCCAGTCGGTAAGAAAAAAATAATTACCGGCTGTCGAACAAATAATTTTATGCCAATATTATAATATAGGTATACCACTATTGCAAAGTTATTGAAATGATTGAAAGTGTACGAAATAATTAGTTACAACAATTGTTTCACAAGAAGAATAAACAGAATTATCTTCAACTAAAAAAGAATGAGAATGAGACTCCATACCAATTTTATTGTTTACTAGGTGGTACCCGGCGCGTTTCTGGCTCTCCACCTGCCTCTCCTTCCCTCTGCCACTCCTTCCCCATGCCCTTACCCTACTACCCATTCACCTACCCATCTTCCCCTGCCACCTTTC
This sequence comes from Leucophenga montana, assembly GCA_035044765.1. NCBI lineage: Eukaryota > Metazoa > Arthropoda > Insecta > Diptera > Drosophilidae > Leucophenga > Leucophenga montana. The sequence goes on from JAWNNQ010001138.1 coordinate 753,874, forward strand.
ACCCCATCGCCCACCACCCTTTATCCTGTGGCTGCCTCTCCTACCTTTACCCCTCCTTCCCCACATCCCATTCTAATTCCTCTGCCCGTCTGCCCCTATTCTGCATGATGTAAAACGTAACTCATGATAGGTAGTGGCAAAGCTTGAGACTCATGCATTAGCAGCCGTTTATTTTTCTGTGTAAACAAAAATTTAGTTCAATATTCCCTTTTCAATTGATGGTTAAAAAAAAAACCCTTTGTTATACATTTTAATACAAATTATTTATTATCGCCTTCAAAATAGGATCCTTTTGTATTGACAGCGTGCCAACGGTTAACGGCCGAGATAGGCTTTAGTTCCTTCAGCGATTTTTTTTTTATGTCCTCAATCGACTCATGACGCGTTCCCCGGAGCGGATATTTAAGTTTCGGTAACAGAAAAAAGTCACGGGGTGCCAAATGTGGTGAATACGGTGGTTGTGCGATGACTTTGTTTCATGTTTGGCCAAAAACTCCGTCACAATCAAGCTGGAATGTGCAAAAAATGCAAAAAATTCAGGTCTTTTGGCCTGCGGCGACGCATTTCATACACAAAACATCCACCAAAATGTGTTGAGTCGATCCATAAGATATGTTGAGTGTCTCTGCTATCTTTCTAATGTCAACACGACGATTTTCGAGCACAATTTCCATCACTTTTTTGATGTTTTTGTCGTTAACAGAGGTGGATGGATTTCTACGATTTCACGACCCTCACTGAATGCTTTATGCCACTCAAATACTTGCGTTCTCGAGTCCTCAAAACACTTTCGTAACATTTTTTGAATGATTCCGTTGCCGTTATTCCATTGGAAACACAAAATTTCAAGCAAACTCGTTCAATTTTTATTTTTTTTTTTCATGTTAAAAATCGCCATACAAACGTTTCGCGTCGTAAACAAGCAGCTGTCAAACATAGGCTAATTATCGCATCCCGCGCAAACTTGGCATTCATGTCAATGCCAGTGACAGCCAACTTAAGAAGAAGAAAAATTACCAATTCCGGTTTACCGGTTCGGTTTAAATCCACCAGTCCGGGTCAATTTCGGTACAGAGGAAAATATAGTTTCCAATTTGAGCCAGCTATAATTCATACATAAAATAGAAACGAAAAAATTATGCATAGGCAAAAACAAATTTCGATGTAGAAATTTCCGATTTTTGACGAGTTTGAAAAAAAAATAATAATAATACCCTTTATAACACTCGGTCTGTAGTGTATTATATTGTCTACTTTCGCAATCACGTCAGCTACTAATTTCATATAATTATCGCAGTTTATTGTATATCAAATCAACGCCCAATTTATTCGTGCACAATAGAGAACGTTTGACGCATCATTTTCATTTGACAAATTAATCAAAGAAACGTGCAAAATTTCGTCTAAAATGCGCTTACACTATACAATCAACAACAAAAAAATAACAACAAAAAACGTTCTAATTACTATAATTAAATAAATACACATGCCGCTAATGCTGTCTCTATTGCACGCATATTGCATGCAGTTGGCAACACACTCGCTCTCTTTTGCTCTAACACATTTGCCATTCACACGTCAATATGTAATTAACTGCGCTTCATTGTTGTTAAAGTTTGTTTACTGTGCATTTTTTGCATGTCAAATTACTAATATTCTTATTTTGTTGTTTACATAAAATTTACACAAATTTTTTTGCAGCAGCTGCTTTCCGTTTTAATTTATGTAAGTAATAAATTATACTTTTATCGTGCAATACTCGTAATAGCGGTATATGATGCGGGCGTCGTTGCTTTGCATGCACTCTCAATGCAGTGTTGCCAGATGGCTTGGAATGCGGAAATATAGAACGCAATTAGAAAGTCGTTTTAGCTTTCTCATGCGCATTAATTGTTTTCAAAACGTTTTCATTTATTTTAATTTTATGCAACATTGAACATTTTAATGTGGCCTTCACACAATTACTACAGTCTGGCTGTAGCATTTTGTTGTTTATTTATAGTAGTCGTTTAAAAAAAAAAAGATTTCGAAATACTAGAAAGAGAGAGAAAAGCTTCAGCAGTTGTGCAAAAATGCCCGCTGGGTGTGTTTTTATTGACATAAACATTTAACTTGTCAATTAAACCGACAAAATACGCCACCGCGTACTTCAAAGCGAAAAAAATTCGGTAAAATTATTTTAATAAAAAGCGCAAATAAAGACAAAAGCCATGGCGAAGATGTGTCATTAATGCGTAGCTTCTTCGGTTTTTTTTTATATATATTAACAGACATTTTGAACTGGTTAAAACCAAATATAAAAAAATTCAAAAATAAAACCAAATAATGCTCTGAGACTAAAGTATGGCTTAATCTGCTTATTTTTTTTTTTTTTTTTGTTTATATGAAGCGTGTTCTGTGTCAATAACCGCAGAACAATGCACATTTTGCGCAACGGATTTGACAAATGTTTTTTAGAAGCATTTAACTCAAAGTAGTTAACCTTAAATAAAGTTTTTGGAGGCTTCAAATTTGAATTTTTTATAGGTCAAGATTTAAAATTTGCGTAGTTTTTGCTAGTTTTTGCTTACCACGGTATGATCTAAAAATAACCGAACTTTTTAGTTATAAAATAAAACAAGCTGGGTATTATGTTTCAACGCGAATATTTATTCGAAATACGATCCATTTAACTCAATACAACGTTTAGAACTCTCAACCAATTTATCCATAGACTTTCCAAACTAGCTTTTTGGTATGTTCTTTAGCAACTGTGTCACAGCTGCTTGTACGGCTGGAATGTCAATGTTAAAAGTTCCTTTCATTGCAGTTTTCATTTTTGAGAAGAGAAAATAATCGCCAGGTGATATATCAGGCGAATACGGGGGCTGATCGATGAGTCAAATCTGGTTTTTCATCAAAAATTCATTTACTTTTTTGGTCTTGTGAGGTGGAGCTTTATCATGCAATAAAACTAGCTGCTTTCCTTTGGAATATTCGGGCCTACCCGTAGAAATCTCTACCACAAACGACGTAAAACTTGTAAATTATATTCTCCATTGATAGTTTGACCCTCTGGAATAAGTTCCTTGGAATCATAGAAAGTTAACCACATTGTATTGATTCCTGACTTCTGGAAACGCAATTTTTTAGGTTTTTGGCTCGTCTTTGGACTTCCAATGCGCAGATTGTTGCTTAGTTTCAGGATCACATTTAAAATACTATGTTTCATCAGCAGCTATGATCGCATCAAGAAAATCTGAATCGTTTTCAGCTGTTGAAATGATGTCTTTGCAATGCTCTACACGAACGATTTTTTGATCATCATTTCACTGTTGTGAAACGAAACGTGCACACACCTTTCTGTTACCCAAATCTTCAGTTAATATTTTGAAGATTTGTTGTTGGAATTAATTTTAAAGGATTCATAAGAGATGGCGCAACTAGCACTAAATTGCATCGGATAAACCTGTGACTATATTCATGTGAAATCCTACTTCATAAGCTACAATTTTCAGTATGTGTCATTCCACTAAAGTGTAAACAACATACTTTTTTTGCTCTGTGACCATGTCGACTTTTGTGCTTTCATTTGATGAAAAAAGCAGCTGAAGCCCATCGTACGCTTTGTGAGGCTTACGGGGACTATGCTCCATCGATTTGAACTTGTGAGTACTGGTTTCGTCGGTTTAAAAATGGTGATTTTGATACGGAGGACAAAGAACGTCCCAAAAAGTTTGAAGATGAAGAATTGGAAGCATTACTTGACGATGATCCTTGACAAACCCTTCAAGAATTGTAAAAATCATTGGGAGTTGACTTGTCAACAGTTGGCAAACGCCTCAAAGCCATGGGAATGATTCAACAGCAAGGAAATTGGGTGCCGTACGAATTGAAGCCAAGAGACGTCGAAAGGAGATTTTTCACTTTCGAACAGGATCCATTACGACAACCCAAAGCGAAAAAAAAATCATGGGGACCACCCGGCCATGCATCAACATCGACGGCCAACCGACGAATATTCATGGTGCCAAGCTCATGCTCTGTATTTGGTGGGATCAGAAGGGTGTTGTGTACTATGAGCTGCTGCAACCTAACCAAACCATCACTGGTGAACGTTACCAACAACAATTGATGCAATTGAGCCGAGCATTGCAGCAAAAACTGCCGGAATTTGCCAAAAGAGACGTGAAAGCCCCTTCTGACTACCACTTGTTCAAATCGATGACCCACGCCCTGGCTGAGCAGCGCTTTACTTCTTACGAGGATACCAAAAAATGGGTCGATACGCTCAAAAATCGAAAAAATTAATTTCAACACCGCAATATTTTCGCAGCACTATTTAATGCTTTGGGACTTCCAGGTCTTGGATCATCATTTAAATGATCACGATCGTTTTTAAATCGTGTAAACCATGTGTAAACTTGTGTACGACTTATACAATCATCATAAACTTTTTTTAAAAAAATTTTTAACGAGTTTTAAACCAAATTTAATATTTGCTCTTTGTTGCATTATGATTTTACGACATAACTACAAAAAGTGCTGTTATAAAAACGTGTGTCATTTTGTAATCTGTCAGACGATTAGCATGAACTTAGCTGCTTTCGAAAGAAGAAAAATATACCTTTCTAACACTACCAGCATATAATAGATGGCGCTACGTGTTCTATGATTTAAATTAAAAGTTCCGTTATGTTTAGATCGTACCTTGTATGTTTGTCTCCAGAACAATTAAATCAATATTTAAACTGCTACAATATTGATTCATAAGATTCGCTTCAAGAAAGACCTCATAACAAGATAAAAAGCTTTTAACAGAAAACTAATTTAAGTTGCGCACTGAAGACGCACAACGAATCGTTCAGGCAAATTCCTGGAAATAATGAAAATATCACGCAAAATTTAAAAATAAATTTCCATAATTTGCAAAAATAAAAATCTCGTTTATGTATGTTAGCTATACGAAAGACGTCAATGAACACAAACAAAAAATTCTAACAAAATTCACAACAAACCAAAAAAAAAAAAATAATCTTAGCAATAAATTTGAACTCAATTAAAATGCAATGCATGTTGTCGTCATTATTAATTTAATCCGAAATGGCTCATTACAATGCGATATTTGTATATGATATAAGCTTAAAACGTTAAACTTGTTTGCATTATTTAAACAAAGTAAGCAACAACAACAACAAATATAAACAATACTTTTTTTTTTTTTTGTTAGCTATATTTTACTTCCGTATATTCCGATTTCCGATTTGTCATACTCAGTTACTCAGCTTTCAAGTTAAAATATTTATTTGAATATGCTTAAACAAAAAAAAGGTGTATCGTTTATAAATAATCAAATTAATATGCAATGCTTTAGTTTAAGCATGATAAATCAATTGAAATAATAAAAAAAGTATATTTTATACATAAATAAAAGATCTTCGCAACAGTTTTAGAATTTTTTTTGTTTCTTTTTTAAGATATTATGACCTTGTTCATGTCAAACACCTTAATGCATACTAATTTGGCAGTTGTAGTTGTTTAAATAAAAATATATTTCTGTATAGGCGGTTTTATTAAGTAAATAGGTCACGTAATGCTGTCAAAACGATTTGTGAATTCCCTGCGCTTAATTGCGATATCGTTTTATGTGTAAATTTATGCATTTGAGATAGAAAAGTTTTAAAAGATAAAAATAATGACAAGAGTTTGGCATGCTTGATATTATATCATAATATTTTTTCATTTTACTGCGAGTTTTTTATCTCTGACCTCTCAGTTTTTTTCAGTAATTGAGAACACACTAAAATTCGGAAAATTCTGCAATATTTGAAGTTTAAACATGCCTGCAGGCTTGCAAATCAATTTTGTGGCCGGGTTTTGGTTTATAAAAAGCGAAGATCAGTTCTTGAATTAGCTTCTGTTCAAATCTAAAAAAAAACCTGTTCAAAAAAACTTTTCTGGAACTATTTTATGTACCTCACAGAATTTTTTTGTAACAAGTGTTTTGGCTTGTGGAAATCGATTCCGAGTCAGCAAAAAAATTTACTCGCGTCGGCAATATATTTCATTTTATTCAAGGTCTGGCGTAATAATATTAGGCGTAACCGTGAAAATATATAGAAAAGATATAGCTTTATGTATTGTGTTTGGATAACTTTCTATTTTTTTTTTTTTTTTTGGTGTATCAGAGGATCAGAGCGCTTTTTTGTCTTCTTTTCTCTTTTTCAGCAAGGCAACATACTGCTACACTTCACTAAACGAGTGCAGGAAATGCTAAAGAAAAAAGCTTCGTTGAGAGTTTGTGTTGCTGTTAAATATTTAGAACAACGCAATCAGCGGGGTATAGTGCACTATAAGCAAGTTAAATCACCGGGGATCGCTACCCGCAACAATTGATGCGTTTGAGCCGTGGGTTTTCAGCACGACAATTTTCGTATCCATGTTGCAAAAATATACATATAAATAGACAAGCGCAAATCATTCACACCCATTTTAACTCACTTAAACACAACATATTTGCATAATTTTTGGTTTGTTGGCAGGAATGTGAAGACGAGCATGGACGCATGTAATTTTGTTTTTAAAGTATTACGTATAAGTTAGGTAAAAACCAGGTAATGCTCTTGACCAAGCACAAATACTCTCTCTCCCTCTATCCGCTCTCTCAATTTGCTATAGCTGCAACATTTTTTGTTTCTTTCGGTTCCTTTGGTTACAGTTGAAAGAATAGAGAACAAAATATCTCTGTCTCTGTCGTGCTATTCAAATTGTAGAACATGTCGATCAAGCTCGACGATATGCTCGATACTTGTTGTGGGCACACTTGCAAACATGTTGGCGAGCATCAGTTGAGTGTGTTTTTGATAGGATTTTAGTTGGTAAAATTTTAAAAGAAGTAGAATCAAATAAATATTTAAAACAAAAAAAATATTTTAAAACAAGACAAAGAAAAAGATTTGATACACCAACAAAAACTCTTTTATAACTGTGCATTAATTATTGCAAATAAATTGGTCACTCATTGCCGCTCTATTTCTGGACGGCTCTTAGATTTCAACGATTCTGTATTATGAATATTTTTTTATTATTTTTTATTTATAGGCGACAACTCTTTTCTTGTGCCAACCCTCTGAAGTAAGCTAATTTATCATAACATTTGCTTGTGGAAATTAGTGCGAATTGTTCGTTGTGTTGGAATAAAGAAAATTTAAGCAAAATGTCTTTAAATTACGCAAGTTTAGTATGCAAACCGACAGTCAAGGTATGTAGAATATGTATATGTTTACGGTCATAAGTGAAAATATGTGTGTGTTGTTGTTTTTGTGTACTGTTTTGTTTCGTTTTTTTTTTTTTAGCTAGATTCTAACAAATTGAATTGTGGAGTATTACTTTCGTTGTCCATACACTTGCAAGCAACTAAAAACGGCAAGTTATTTGTAAAAGTCCCCAGTATATAGTGTTAATAATATTTTATGCGCATTTTTGCGTTTTTTCGAATAAATTGCATTTATAGTGACATTTGACATCTATGGGATAACAACAAGGCTGATGCAGATGCCACATCTCATATTAATCTTATAAAGCCGAAAGTATATAATTTTGGCAATCATGTAAAACGGTATTTACCTAAATGCCATAGAAATCTGACGAGATTTAAAATTTCGCACTAGGAGTGGTTTTCTAAAATTTGTTCGTTGTACTTGATGAGGAAAGTACTGCAAGCCCATCACTCTCTAAAGCTGGCCGTTCAAAAGTAAGCTATGCAGGGGCAGGGCCTCGGTTAAGAAAAATAAATTGACTTCAGAACTTGCCTTACAGCATAATTTATCCACACCCTTAGAAGCCATGACAGAGATAAAAACTGAAGGTCATAGATTAGAGAAACGGATTGGACAGGTTCCCATCAAAAATGATGAAGCACTGGAGAGTGGACTAACAAAACAACAATACATTAATAGAATTGCATTATCTACAGACATAAAACAATTAAACAAATCTCATGGCTGCGATATATATATCCTGGATACGATGAGATAAGAAAGTCGTAATTACAGTGCAGGCCCTCTGGAATTAATATTACAGAAACTGTGGCAAAGGTTTCTCTACAGAACCTGTTAAACCATACGGCGGAACGGATATTGACTCTGTAAAAGAAAGTTTTAGAACAAAAAATGAAAAAAAAAAAAACGAAAAAAGCAAAGAATATGGAAAGAAATGGGTTTACAAATTAGCACGACGAAACAGAATGGGAACGGAGTCTTTGCAGATACTAAACTTTTTACATCAATTACGAAATTCGACGAACCCAGAAAAGTTTCGACCTCTTTGTGGACAAACTTTAACTTATTATATGAAGATATATTCATGGTTTCCAATGTGTTCCACCAACTGTCCACAAAACTCTGGTGCACGTTTCGGAAATAATAAATTTCAGCCTAGTTCCAGTTGGATGAAAATGCTTCAGAAACACGCAACAAACTATTCAAAATTGACCGACATTCTCACGCCCAGAAAAATAGTAGAGTAAATAATCTGACTGATGTTTTTAATAGAGCTATGTACTCTTTAGATCCGTTATTAGCAAGTTTGTGCTTATATGAGAGACTAAAACAGAGCAGAAGTAATGAGTCTTATAGAGTTGTCGACCTCAAACGTAAATTATTCAATATTGAGTCTCAATAAAAATGATTCTGGCTCGACAGCTGATTCTGAGGATGTTTAGAGAAAGAAGAAATATAAAAAAAAAATCGATTTAATTATATACTTACACGTATAAAATAAATGAATGCTTGCTGCTCTTGTAACTTTATCTGAATTTGGCATCCAGGAACCCACACACCAAATTTAGGCTATCTAGCTCTTATAGGCTCTGAGATCGATATGTTGATACAGATGGTAGAAAGGGTGGGGGGGATGAAGACGTGGTTCAACTTTAAAAAACAAATCCAAAATTCTACTTTAGTCTTACGAATGTAAAATTTGAAGTCTCTAGCTTTCAATTTAGAATAAATCGACGAATCGCCCATAGTGCACTGGAAGACCTCTAGTCAAATTAAATACGCTCAAATGAAAGGTCCTACACCACACTTGTTTCGATCGAAGATCTAGCTGGCCAGCAAAACCAAAAATTTGGTTGATTCATCGATAGCAACTCAAGAACAATCGTTTGAATCCACATGCTGTCAGAAAGATGGGAAAATTTGTGCTTAGCGTTGTACAATATTTGGCCTAATTTTTTTGTAAACATTTTTTTTTTTCACCAGAAAGAAAAAAAAAATTAGCACTGGAGATGCCGGGGATTGAACCCGGGGCCTTTCACATGCAAAGCGAACGCTCTACCACTGAGCTACATCCCCCTGTGCACTTCCGTTGACAAGTCAGCAATTCGAATATCGCATGTCTGTAGTGTGCATTAAAACAGTTATCCGACAACCAGATGGATAGACGGACATGGCTAAAACCACTTGCCTTGTGGAAACGATCAATAATACTGTGTATGTATAAGCATACTTTATGGAGTCTAGGATGCTTTCTTTAAGGCGTTTAAGTGACAAAATTAGAATGCTATACACACTATGTGTAAAGGGTATATACAACTTAGACACAGAAATGCAAATGTTCTCATACTAAAGATATAAAAATCAGGGGCTGGAAATCAGCTCGGCAACGAAACGGTTCTAACATGAAATCTCTGTTTTTTTTGTTTTTTTTTTTTTTTGTTAGCCTTTTTGAACTGGAGTCTGAAACTGAAATTTTTATTTTTTTAATTTTTAACGTTTTAAGCAACATTGTTTAAAGAAGTTTTAATTAACAAGAAGCTTATTCATCTTGAACCATTATCAATCTACTAATATTAACTATTTTACTCGTATAGCTTATAACAAATACATAATCATAAATCATGTTTTATATACATATATACACAATATACTACTTTCGCTCTCATTATTAAATACAAAATCATCATAAGTGCAAATTTCCTTTACCACGAATAATGTTTACAACAGTTTAGATGATGTAATATTATATGTACGTATAGGGTGTCTCAGGATTTACGCCGGATTTGATTTTTAAATAAAAAACTATTGTTTTTTGAAAATTTGTGAAACTTTTATTGAAACATAAAGTAGACATCATGAAGTTATGTATGGAAAAACACATCGGGTAAATGGCCGCCTCGGCTTTGCTGGCTCGTATACGCGCTCTTTTCGTGAAATTTTTCATAACCATTTTGCATAAATGTTGCGGTATTTCATCGATGCACCGTGTAATTTCTTCTTGCAATGCTTGACGTGTCGTGGGCTTATTCACATAAACCTGTGACTTCAAAAAACCCCAAAGAAAAAAGTCTAGAGGCGTCAGATCACATGATCTAGGCGGCCAATTCTGGTCACCAAAACACGAGAGGACACGAACGGGAAATGATTGATGCAGTAACATGTCCTCCACATCAACATCTTCAAGTTTCGCCAAAAAAAAAACTGGTTAACATTTCACGATAACGAACTCCATTCACGGTTTGTGTTTGACCCGCCTCATTTTCGAAGAAAAATGGATCGATGATGCCTCCAGCCCAAAATCTACACCAAACAGTGACACGCTGCGGATGCATTTGTTTATCATAAATCAATCGTGGATTTTCGGAGCCCCAAATGCGACAATTTTGCCTGTTAACGAAGCCATTGAGATGAAAATGAGCCTCGTCACTAAAGATGATTTTGTCTTCAAAATCGGCATTTTCTTGTTGTTGTTTTTTAACAATGCGCGATGAGCTATTTACCCGATGTGTTATTCCATACATAACCTTTATGTTTCAATAAAAGTTTCATAAATTTCAAAAAAAAACAATAGTTTTTTATTTAAAAATCAAATCCGGCGCAAATCCTGAGACACCCTGTATAACTAGTTATAAGTACTGCAGAGTAGTTTAGTACTTTGATAACTGTCGTCAATGTCGAGCATATCAATGATCCCCCAACTCATACCCAGTATAACTAAAAGATTTACAATCAACTCGTACGCAGATTATGGCATGTGCTGAATGACGTATTTATGAATGCTTCAATATACTCTTCTATATACGGGTTAGCTAGCTATACAATACCTATGTACATAAAACATCATATTACTAGTCATAGTTCAATCAAACAGTTATCAACTTAGTTAGAATTGCATTATCTACAGACGATATGTTACATTTAGTATTAATGAAAAGTTCTTTGGCATCAATCGAACGAATGACATGATGCAATGGAATAATTGTGCGCTTATGATATTTTTTATTAGGCAATTGTTTTATATTATGATGAGTTATAGTTTCTGATTGTGACAGATAATTATTATTAATTTTTTTTTTACTTTGTTTTATGCAATGTTCTACAAATAAGTGCGTTCGATTTTCTAGGCTATGACTGGCATTAAAAGTTTCATAATGATTAATTAAAAAGTTTATAAACCGCAGAGCATGAGTTTATAATTTAATTTTTTTTTTTTTTTAGTCATCAGGTTTTTTGATTAAAAGCAAAGTAAAAACGCAGGGGCATGAGTCTTCGTTACAGGAATACGAATTATGGACAGACTTGTGGAGAGACTCATCAGCCAGGAAATTGAGTAGCTTTTCAAACAGGGAAATCCATAATTTTTGTCATGCTATACAGAAATAAATAAATCATAGTGAATTGCAAACACACGTTACTGAGGACGAGAATAGCTGCGAACCAGCGTGAATAATATCAGCATCAGGCTACAAATAGTTAATTTCTCCAAATAGTTACTTTCTCCCCTTCTATGGAACCAAGCAATAGACATCCTACTATGTAGACTAACTGAGATTGACATACGATGTCAAAGTTATCCGGATGACATAGTTATAATGACAAGTGGGAAGTTTGAAGAGACACTCTGTGACATAATCAACAGTGTATTCAGAGGTCAGAAAAGTCTAGAGGTGTCAGATCACATGATCTAGGCGGCCAATTCTGGTCACCAAAACGCGAGAGGGCAAAATTTACTAGGAAGCACAAGATCCCTAGATTAAAAGAAACTAGGCTCGGAGGGGTTGCAGTGAGAGAGAGAGAGAGAGAGAGAGGAGAGTGAGAGCGAGCAAAGTGACGGCGACTAGGGCGCTCCACTCCCTAAAAAGACTAGCGTGTGTATGCATCACAGGGCAATGCGCACGTGCCCAACATTAGCGTTGGAAGCTATTCTGGATTTGACACCACTTCATCTAAAAATCGAACCCAAAATCAAAGAAACACTTTTAAGACGAAGTTCATACGTACTAAAACCACACACCATCAAGTGGTATACGGATGGAACCTTGACGGAAAATGGTACAGGATTAGGAGTTGTAGGCCCTAGGACTCACTATTGGCAGTCAATGGAAAATAAACCATTCTGTGACCACGAAGAGGAGACCCCTCTTCACATTCTTGCTGAATGTGAAGCTGTAGCTAGGAGCAGATGCTAGGTAATCACTTTATTAGAAAGGCGCAATAGAAAAGTTTGGATCCTAGGAAAGTGGTATGATTCATTCAGCACATAGGCTTAGTGCAGGACATCTAACTCAGTAGGACAAACAATAGATTTTCCCTACCATAAATAAGTATAAATAAAATACAGAAATAAATGTGGTACAAGTTTAAAAAACCGACAACACTATGCAACACCATTCGAGATAAGTATTTTTGAATTTTTCTCCATTTTTTTTCATTCGAAAAGGATAAAATTTGTAATTTTTTTATATAAAGAAGAACATTTTACGAAGCAATCAAGCTAGTTTTTAAGGAAACACATTTAAAGACAACAAAGTTATGTGGGTAATTGAGCAAAGGTATCAAAATTCGACTTTATAGTTTTTGGCCTTTTCAATTTTAAAAATTTATATTTATAACGAAATTTTAATTAATCTGAAGTTCATTTTGTTAAAGTATTTTGATAAGGTATATCATACGAATGCATGAATGGAACTTATCTTTGTAAGCTCTCTATAAAACAAACCAAATTTCCTAATCTTTGGATAGAATTCTTTATTATTCCATTACACAAGAAAGACAGTAAATTTGATATCTCGTATTAGAGAAATATTGCTAAACTAAGTGATATACCTAAATTGTTTGAAAAAATTATTACTGAGCAATTGCAGCGATCGCTAATGTCAGTTGTTAGCCAATTTCAACATGGATTTGTCAAAGGGAGATCCATTTGTACAAATCTTCTCGAATTTTCTTCTATCGTCAATAAGGGTTTTATGCCTGGTTGTCAGACTGATGTCATATACATTAGCAAAACTTATATACAAATTAGACTTTCTCCTTCTTTAGTAAACTGTATACTGTCCTACCTCTTTGGAAGCTCTCAAAAGGTCTTATGCAACAATTGTTTATCGAGAACTATAGTTGTATTTTCTGTTGTTCCACAAGGTGGTCACCTCGGCACATGACTCTTTGTAATATTTATAAATGATATCTCTTTAGCAATCTACGCTAATGAAGTCAAACTATGTTTGGCGTATTCTGATGGTTCCCAGCATAGTCTACTACAAGCAGATTTGTATTCTTTACAAACCTAGAGTTTAACAAACTATCTTAATCTAAATATTTCTAAATGTAAATGTATTACTTTCCATTGCAGAAAACCTAATATTATGATCTACTATTTGATATTAATAGTCTTATGGACCTTCTTATGGACCCTAAATTGAACGGTAAAAATACTGTTTCTATGCTAAATAAAGCTAAAGAAGTTCTTGGTTTCATAAAACCACCAAACTTCTGTATACTTCACTAGCTCGTGCGATCTTAGAATTTGCGTCTTGTGTTTGAAATGCACATTATGTAATTCTTGAAGATCGTATCGAGTCTGTTCAAAAACAGTTTCTGCTGTTTCCTCCTTTCAGAAAACTCAATTGGGCTTCTGACATACATCTCCCTCCATTTGTGGTTCAAACAAATGATCTTTCAATTTTGTCTGCACGACGATCGATGCTCTCTGCAGTTTTCCTTCATAACATGCTAAGTGTTGACGTGTTGATTCTTCAGATCTGCCACAATCGGTATTTCTAAATGTTCTCTCACGCTTTACGAGACACTATGTGCGTTTAATGTTGTCTTGTTGCACAACAAATTATGCCTGCCATGACTCATTGCGGTCTCTTTGCTATATCTATAACAAATTCTCATGCCTAATTTCTTTCGATTTTTCTTTAAACTGCATAAAAAAGTTATTCTTAGCTCTATACTACTTACAGTGGATCACGGCCTATTTGATGCAGTGCCTGATTTGATATGTAAATCGTTATTACTTCAAAATTGTATGGAATATCTAAAAAATAATAATGGCATTTTAAAGATGAATGTTTCTAGATAAATACTTTTTAAAAATTAATGTTAAGCAAATTTTTAACTTAAAACTAAAACAACTGATACAATTCATCTCACAGCTTATTTGATGCAGTTCAATTGAGATTTCGAAAAATATTAAACAATTCTTTTTTGGTGTGGTAGCCCAAATTGTTTAGAACATCCTTGAGTCTATTTGACATTGAATTTACCCAGTTTTTGCTGTTTATGGCGAGATTTTCTAATACTACTCAAATAGAGTCTATTTTTGCGTCTATTTTGTTGGATATCCTGGATATGCGGATGCAATGTCAAGCAGCGAACACAGATTTTTAATATCATTGGGATTAGTCAACTTTACCGGCGATGTCATTAAATGAGAGCTGTTCCAGATGAGCCAGGACTGCTCAATTCCTGTCTTGGGTCGTTGACTTTATAATACTGAAATGCCTCACTTACTTTGGACTAAATTATGTTATAAACTTATGAGTTACACATTAATGTACATTATACCCTCAATAAATTCATAGCTACAAAGGTCGGCTGCCGATTTGCAGGACCAAACAATATTATATTGTACACCGAAAAAAATTGCATTGCGATTTTCATGTTCAACAAGTCAAAATCAATAAGAAAACAAGAAAAAACGTTAATTTTGGTTGAACCGAAACTGTAATTCCATTCACACGAAATTTTAAATAGCATTGCAAAACATAAAAGTGGAGGTTTGTCTGGGGACTACCCCAAAAAGTGGGCGTAACACGCCCACTAATAGATCTGTATGAAGCGGTATCCACTAAAATCCACCAAATCAAATTTCAAGCTAATATTTATTTAAATGAAGAAATTTTTCATAAAAAACACCAAATTGCATGGTTGGTTTGTGTGGGGGCTACCCCAAATAGTGGGCGGGTCACACCCATTAATGTATATGTCAAGTATCTGTCCACTAAAAGTTACCACATCAATTATTGAGTTGATATTGACTACAATAAAAAAGTTTTTCATACAAAATATCAAAAGTGGGCGGTGGGTTTGTATGAGGGCTACCCTAAAATGTGTGTGTGGCGGGTCAATCTTGATACTCTATTAAACTGCAATAAATATAAGTGTATATACTAAATTTTAACTGGATAGCAAAAAAATTGGTCCCCAAAAAATGCGCAACAACATACAGACAGACGGACAGACAGACAGACGGACATGGCTAGATCGCATCGTCTCGTTGAGCTGATCAATAATAAATACTTTATGGGGTCTACGATGCCTCCTTTAATGCGTTACAAACTTTCAGACAAACTGATAATACCATTTCACAATATATGTGAATTAAATAGGGGCCACCCCAAGAAGTTTATGAAGTCTATAAGATACCATCATATATAATTTCAAGTTGATATTAACATTTTTCATACAAATGCAGAAAAGTGAGCTGCGGCTTTATATGGGACTGTTGAAGCGGTTGTCCCCTAAAACCCATCAAATCGTATTAAGTACAAATCGTTGAGTACTATAAAAAGAAAATATTTCAAGGTTGATCTAAAAATAACCGAACTTTTAATTTAAATCATAGAACACGTACCGCCATCTATTAAATGTTCGCAGTGTTAGAAGGATACATTTTTCTTCTTTCGAAAGCAGCTAATCATTTGATGGTAATCGTTTGACAGGTTACAATATGACAGACGTTTTAATAATACTAGCAGTTTTGGAGTTATGTCGTAAAACCATAATGGAACAAAAGCAAATATTAAATTTTGTTCTCGTTAAAAAATTTGATGAGACTTGTTAATAAAAGTTTATGATTTAAATGATGATCCAAGATCTGGACGACCCGAAGCATCTAATCGGTGCTGGGGTAGTGGAAAAAGTAAGTGAAATAACCGCTATCGATGAAAATTTCACTGTGATAATGCTGGCAGAAGAATTGCATTCAACTTACTGTACAATCTACAAAATATTAACTGAAGATTTGGCTAAAAGACAGGTGTGTGCACGTTTTGTTTCACTTCACTTAAATGATGATCAAAAAATACGAATTTTTGATGAAAAAACTGTTTTTGACCACCCTACGTATTTGCCTGATGTATGACCGTGCGATTATTAAATATTAGCTTTGAAACATAATATCATGCTTGTTGTTTATTTTATAACTACAAAGTTTGGCTGTTTTTAGATCAACCGTGATTGCATTGTATTTTGCATATATTTTTAAACATTCTGGTTTAATTATTTCATATATTCACTTATTAAAATTTTAATTTTATTTCAACAAACTTCTCCAAACAAAAAAATTTTAAATAGCTATATGCTAAAATTATGCGCAAAAAAACATTTCCGTACAAAGTAAAATGTTATAAATAAATCTTTTGTAATTTAAGATACTTTAAAAACTACCTATCAACTAGTTACATAAATCAACTCCCAAACAAACAAAAAGACAGATGACAATATCTATCTAGTAAAACAATAACGCTTAAGTTGTTTTATTTTGTATTATATATTTACAAAATTTTAAAACTAATTACACTAATTATTATTTTTCTTTTTTTTTTAGGTTTTTAACCATTCTCGCGCTCTAATATATCAATGCAAACGACGTCAATCATAGTGATAAGATACAATGTCATTTTTTTTTTTTTTCATTCAATAGTTCATTAATTTCGACGAGTTGCAGCAAAACTTTAAATGCACATCACGTGAAAAGTGCGTTAAAACCAAATTGGAGTAGAGGCAAGAAAATGAATTTCAATTTTATAAAAAATTTTCCACTGCACGCCCATTGAATGAACATATTAAACAGATAGATAGATAGTTGGATAGACAATCTGACAGATGGACGGACGGACGAACAGACATAGCTGAACAAGTCAATCACAATAATTGCCATAAGCTGCCGAAAAGAGTCTCAAGGCGACAACTTAGACAACCAACTTAGACGACCAAGATACACTCACTTAAAAATGCTTACTACTACTACCAACAACAAAAAACAACAACAAAGTACTGCAATTACAAAGTGTGCCTCTAATTGTTGCAGATACAATGCAACCAATCAAGCAAAGCAGGTTGTCAATATCTGGTTCGTACATAGCCTGACTGGGTAGGATAGTTAGATATTTTGTTAGATGGTCATCGTTATTGTCTTTTTTTTTTTGTTTTTTTATTTCGTACGAGTATTCTTGGAGAGTTTTTCTTTATATTCCAGTGCGCAATGAGTTGCATTCAGCTTGTTATGGATCAACATGCTGGCGGAAGATGTTTGTGTATTTGTTGCGGTTTTTTATGCTATTGATAAGACTTGAAACTCTTAAATTCTGAATTTATATTGAGTCGCTCAATATCGTTTCCAAAAAATCCATTTGAAAATACACGTAGAACACCTATAATGTGTAGAAATGGAATAAATTCCATTCCTTTGCATTGAATCGATGGAAATAATTTTATGATCTGCGATTATTCCACTTTCTTTTGCGATCAAGAGATCTATTTGTATTGGCGCCTGTTTTATAAAAAATAAATAAGGAAGACAACTCAAATTCTGATCGATTATGTTGAACGTTAAGCTGTTGCGGTGCACACACTAACTTATATTGTAGATGGTTTTCATAAAAAGGGTGATTTTTTAATGTAGCAACACTCAAATAATGTATCGTTTATCGAAAAGGCATTTGCATATTTACATACATAATCGATTGGCAAATCATCATGCAAAAACGTCAATTAGAAAGAGTTCAATGAATGGACGCTTGAACGGTTGGAGTTGATCCACTTTTACACCACCAGAATTTGGTCAGTGATGAGGCTCACTTCTATCAATAAGCTAAATTGAAACATTGTGTTACATCAGCTACCGACACTCGAAATGCTACCAACGTCACGCTGCTGCAACAGTCAAACGGCTAATGACAGCGTGCTCTTGATTTGTTAAGGTCTGTCTGTTATATTGTTTACAAGCCTACGGAAGAATATCGTTTTACGTCGCAGTTAAATAAAGTTATCGAAATGGAATTCATACGCACAACAGTGTTATTGCTTTGCATTTGGCTGGAAAACCGCAACCAGCCATTGTTAATGAGCTACGTGATTTACGTGTGAACAAAATGTTTCTATATCGGATCATTGCATGTTACAATGATACTGGTAGCATCAGAAAACGCCATGAAGGTGGACATCCAAAAACATCAACATCGGCACAAATGGTTAGAAAGTTGAAGGCCAAAATTAAACGTAGTTCACGATAAAGCGCAGTTTAATTTGCGCAAAAACTGAATGTGTCTGCTCATAGCATGGGACACATATTAAAGAATGAACTACGATTGAAGCCCTACAAAATACAAAAAGTAAAAGATATAACACCTGTCCAAAAGGCAGTTCACCTAGCAAGAGCACATTAGTGGCGAGCTTGAAAATGTGGACTTTTCTGATGAAAAAATTGGAAATTGGTAATGTATAAACAAACAAAACGTTCGTGTATGGTTAAAGTGCAAATCAAAAGACAATTTAGACCAGCGAATTGCTCTACGAAAGCTAGGGCCTGCATCAGTGCAGGTTTGGGCCGCGGTAACTGACACAAGACGCTCACCACTCGTTTTCATTGAACAGGGCGCAAAGGTAAATCAACAAATCTACAGTGGAAAGATTTTAAACGATGCTTTGTTACTTTGGACACGCGTAAACAATTCGGTGGAAACCGTTGGATGTTACAACAAGACTCGGCATCATTCCACGAAGCCAGAGAAACACAACGTTTTTTACAAGATAACGTTCCCAGCTTCATTTCTTCACAACAATGGAGACCACATTCGCCAGACTTAAACCCAATGGATTTTTCCATATGGAGGCCAAAGTATCAACAAAAAAATATGAGACGGTCAACGCCCTAAATATTACTCTTCTTTTTCTCTCTCTGTCTCTCAGCTCTCTCAATTTGCTATTGCTGCTACCTTTTTGTGTCTTTCGGTTCGTTTGATTACAGTTGGAAGAATAGAGTACAAAATATTATCTATCTCTGTCGTGCTGTAAAAGGGCGATTTATTGTATTATGGATTTATTTATTGGGTACTTTAAAGGCATATGGTTTCTTTTATTGTCGAGCGCTGCGACAATTTTTACGCTATTTACGTAACAAATTCTAGAAATTTGTACTATACAGAGTAACGAAAAGCTAGAGCTACACGAAATGACAGCATAATTCTTCGATCGCATCGTACACTTGGGTCTGCGTTATATAATGTAGACGGTGGACATCGCGCTGTAATTTTCGATCGTTTCAACGGCATTAGACAGGATGTTGTCGGCGAGGGTACACATTTCTATATACCCTGGGTACAACGTCCAGTTATCTACGATATACGCTCGCAGCCACGCAATGTGCCTGTGATAACCGGCAGTAAGGATATACAAAATGTGAACATTACATTACGATAGAGAAGCATACCTAGAACTACCAATTGATGATGGCTCTCTTGTAGAGCCACCGGATTATAACGAGGTCAACTCAGTAATTAATAAGCTGAAGAATAATAAAGCGGCAGGCTCCGATGAGTTGCCAGCTGAGTTTCTCAAGACCGGTGGCGAAGAGTTGGTAAGGTGTAAGCACCAACACTTATGCAAAATATGGTCCGATGAATGCATGCCCAACGGTTGGAATCTCAGTGTTCTTTGTCCTATCTTCAAGAAAGGAGACCACGCTGTCTGCGCGAACTAACGGGGAATAAGTATCCTTTCAATAGGATACAAAATTCTGTCTTGCGTACTCTGTAAACTGCTGGAGCCATACACGAATGCACTGATAGGCCAGTATCAGTGTAGCTGCAGACCAAAGAGGTCGACCAGTGACCAAATTTTCACTTTACGCCAAATCCTGGAGAAGACCCATGAGTACAATAAAGACACACACCACGCCAATCAGAACGAAGTTCTTCAACGCCCTATATGAAGTTGGTATCCCAGCAAAGATCGTTCGTCTTTGCATGATGACGCTCTCACACACCCAAAGCGTCGTCAGAGTAGAAAAGAACCTCTCCGAACAGTTTGATACCAAGAGAGGTTTCAGGCAGGGTGATGCTTTATCGTGCAGCTTTTTCAATCACTTGATTGAGTATATCCTACGCCAATGCCCATACGTAGAACGTTCGGGCACGATCTTCCATAAGGAAGTGATGCTACTCGCATATGCTGATAATATAGACATCATAGGCACCAACGAACAGTGAGCAAGCAGGGCATTCTCGGAGATAGAGAAACAGTCACTTCTCATGGGTCTAGCGATGAACGAGGACAAGACGAAATACTTGGTGTCCACTCGCAGACCATCACAGCGTCTTGGACGGTCTGTGAGTATGGAGAATTTCAACTTCGATGTTGTAGAAAACTTCGTCTATCTGGAAACAGAAATTACCAGCGACAACAACGTTAGCCGAGATATCAGATGCTTGCTAATCGGTGCTACTTTGGCCACAGCAAACAAATTAGAAATAGAGCCCTCTCTCGAACTACGAAGATAAAAATCTATAAGACACTGATAATCTCGGTACTGCTGTACGGCGCAGAAGCATGGACACTGACATTAACGGATACAGCGTCTTTAGGAATGTTCGAGAGAAAGATTCTTCGTAGGATTTTTGGTCCCCTTAGAGTTGGCGTCGAGTTTAGGACCCGTATAAACCACGAGCTGTATGAGCTGTGTGATGAGGTTGACATAGTCCAGCGCATTAAACAAAACATCAAAACATTAAATCATGCCACTTATTTGTATGTGTTCTATATCAATTTAAAGTTCTGTACCTCTTAAAAAACACACTGTATTAATAATATCTATTGCACACTCACTTTCACTGCATTGGTTTATCTAATACAAATTTATTGAAAAGCTTCTTACCAACTGCAATCCTAACTAAAACACAAAAGATTTTTGTTTTCCTAAAATTCAATATTTTTTAACTTGTATCTACTTAATACTACAGTATAAACTATATTTTATTTGATTAAAATCTTTTTAGAACAGCAAAACTACTGATTAACTAGTTTTATTTTTAGCTGCAACATTTTACATACTGTATTTGTAGATTAGTATAAAACCTTAATTCTCGCATACACTTCTATCTTATCAATAGATAAGTAGTTACGAATCGTGCCAAGAATAAGAGCGAAGGAGCAGGAGAAAGCAATACACTACACTGAAATACTTCACACAACAAAAAAAGAAGACCCTGTACAGTGCATTCAATAGTGCGTATAAGTGTTAGATACTATTAACAAAATGCGCATACGCAGCGTTTAACCGGGCCGCGCCGCCCCGCACCACAAGCGCTGCCAGCAGTCTAAAAACTTGGCCAGTTTAGTACGCGTAAATCACCAAAGTTGAAACGAAGCGTCAGAAGTTGTCATGTCTAACAATGCCCAAAAGTGCGAACAAAAAAGAAAAAATCGCGCATAAGTATGAGATAAATGTGCGACGAGATGCTTGACAGACTTATAGACAACAACAGCGGGGCGTAGGTAGGTAACATGTCAACTGCCCCCAACATGCACACACACACACACACACACACACACACATACACAGACAGACGGGACTGTTCCACACAGCTACTAATTGTTAGTAATGCTTGTCGTTGTCGTCGTTGGCGTCGGCGTCGCATCGCGTCGCGTCGTCGCTGCCGCTGGCGCAGTTGATGTCGTCGTCGTTTATAGCGCTACAAAAAAAACAAGCACAAACATTGGCTTAATATCAGTCACTAAACGATCGCGAAACAGTTAACAACAAACTAAATTAAAAGGCGCGCGACTTCAAACACACAAAAGAAAATAAATAAATAAATATTTATTTAAAAAAAGCAACAACAAAAAAACACAGGCGCTAAAACTTGCCCACACGCAGTTCTATACTTAAGGCTAACTATAATCCTTGCCAATACTGAAATTTTCAGAAATTTTTTGAAATTTTATTTCGAAAGTTTTTTTACATGAAAGCAAAAATTGTACCTGATTGATTGAAAGCTAGAGTTAAAAAAACTTAATTGAAAATATGTTAATTTGTATTTAAATAAATATATGCTTGTTGCTATATACAAATCAAAAAAGAAAAAGAAGAAGAAAACAATAAAGGATTATAAATTTATATTAGCACAAAGTTGCTAAAAAGTTCTTTAAATATATGACGAACTTATGCGAATCTATCTATAAGTCATTAGCAGCAAAAACAAAATAAAGTGTTTGTTTAAACATAACTAATTAAAGTACAAATACAAAAGTTTTATTTATTTGAAAATTCTTAAGTAAAAATTTAATATTAATAAGAAAGAAAAGAATACGCGTTATTTATTTAAATTTAACGAATTTAATAAGCCATATTTAAATATATATTTTGAAAACACACATAAAAACGCTTATAGCAACGTATTTAAAAGGTAAGTGTTTCAAAATCTAACTACAATAATACATTTTAATGCATACTACTAAATTATAACAGATTTAAAAATGTATATTAAACTAAATATAGTTCCAGTTCCACCTATCTTTAAGATACCAAACTAACTATTTAAAATTTTTTGTTCTTTATTATCTTTTTGTTTGCCAACAGTTCGATGCAGGAACTATAATCAAATTTTCTGAGTATTTTATTTTCACGTTTACGTTTTACGCGATTTTACTAGGTACTATTATATCATATACTAAACATATATTAACCTAATCTTAAACTATGTCCTTGGACATGACAGATCTAACGGGTGCACTCGCTGAAGCCGCCTCGTTGTTGTTGAGTTATCAAGTAAATTGATAGCCAGATTGTAACTGTGTTCATAAAGTTTTTCTATGTACTTATCTGGTGCTATGACTCCTGATTTCTTCAGCTATACTTGGCATCTGAAGATCGTTGTGTATAATATCATTGCGCATATACCACGGAGCTCGAGTAAATTTCCTAAGGGTGATGTTTTCATACCGTTGAAGTATTTCGATATTTGATACAGCCTATAGCCACACCCCATAGCTGAATGCCATAACTAGAAAAGTCCAGACCGGTTTAAGCATAGCTTTCTATAGTCCGACTCTGTTGTCCAGACGCGTTTTTAGGTCTAGTTGCTTCCTTTTCGCCAGTATGGTATGATCTTTAAAAGTCAACCTTTTGTGAAGCCAAAAGCCTAGATAATTGACTTTGTTTCGTTTAGTAATCACCACACCATTGAAACGTGCCCGATCGTCACCTTTATGTCGAAGTGTGAATAAGACATGGACGGACCTGGCTGTGTTTTCTGCGATATTCCACATGTTCATCCAGTCTTGGGTTTTGTTCAGTTGGTTTTGAAGCAATTGTGTTGCTGCTTTAGCACAGGAAGCTGTAGCAAGAATTGCTGTATCGTCAGCATATGTCGCTATAGTTACTTCATTTCAGGTAGAGTCGGGCATGTCAGCTGTATAGATGGTGTAGAGTAATGGACCTAGCACGCTTCCTTGAGGCACTACTGCCTGTATGCTTTTTAACTCAGATGTAGCGTTTTCATGTCTCACGTAGAAGCTTCTGCCCTGTAAATATGATCGAAGAAAGCGGAACTGTGTGCAGAATAATGTCATTTTTATTTTGTATAACAGCCCCTTGTGCCATACGCGATCAAAGGCTTGTTTCACATCAAAAAATACGGCCGAACAAAAGAATTTTGTATGACTTCAACGATTCTGTGAACCTGCACTGAAGTTCCATGGCTTCGTCGAAACCCGAAAGCGATACTCTCGGGGAGAATATCGCTTTCTAGTGCCGGTAGCACTCCACGAAGGAATATTCTTTCGAATATTTTCGAGAGTACCACCAGCAGACTGATAGGCGACTGAGGGCGATAGAATGATAATTCGTTCTCGGGTTTGCCAGGCTTTGCAATTAGCATTACCTCTGCGCACTTGCACTGGCTAGGGAAGTGGCCAAGCCTGAAACATACGTTAAATATTTCCACTATCAGTTGTAGACAATTATCAGGAAGTGCTTTGATTATTACTATGTCGATTCCGTTGTATCCAGAAGACTTTTTCTTTGCCAGAAGTCTTATTTCATTTATAAGCTCTTCCAAACTGGCTGGAGTTATCGGAGCATTGTCACTGCAAGGTGCTTTGACCACTCTGTCTACCTCTGCTGCAAATTCCAAACGGTGTAAATTGTTCCTGAAGGTGTGCAGCGAATGAGTCAGCTTTTCCTTGCTTACTGTGACACCAATCCCCATTAGGCATTTTAATGGTAATTAAACATTGAGCTGGACGTTTTAAATATTTGTAGCTCTCCATAAATCGCATTCAGGTCCATTAGGCTCAGCATTAATCCGAAAGTCTTCAATCGCATCGTTTTTCAAGTCAATCAGTCTTTTTTTTAATTTTTTTGAAACTCTGTTTAATGCGTTCTTGTCTGCCGGGTAGTGAAATTGTTGCCAAATACGTCAAAGCATTTTTTCTCATTAACAAATTCACGAATTTCTCAAGAATATATCGAGTAGTTGCGGTATGAAGATTTAAAAATTTATAATTTGTTTGGAGCCTTTTTTCCCAGTTGCCAGAAATGTAGACATATAATAAAATTGTAGTTTAGGATTTGTGTAATTTATGCCCCTCCATAAATCGTTCGATTTTTTTAGTGGTTTCCAGCGTCTCGCTGCCAAACTTAATATAACAATAAATTGTTTCTATAAATAGTATATCATAGAAAATTCATAGTGTTTTGTTTTGAATAAACTTATATCAATTAATTGGTGACCCCGACATAATATGAATGTGCTGCTTTATGTAATTTTGGGGTTCCGTACCAAAGGATAAAACGTAACCCTATTACTAAGACTCCGCCGTCCGTCCGTCCGTCCATCCGTCCATCCGTCTGTCTGTCCGCATGTCACCAGGCTGTATCTCATGAACCGTGATAGTTAGACAGTTGAAATTTTCACAGCTGTTGTATTTCTGTTGCCGCTATAACAACAAATACTAAAAAACAGAATAAAATAAATATTTAAGGGAGCTCTAATACAACAAACGTGATCTTTTAGCGGATATTTCATATTCTCTCTCTCTCTCTCGCACATACCTATCAAGGTCTGTATGTGCGAGAGTGATAAATGCAATGCTGCATATTTATAGGACCCTTCTGTATTTAGTGTCTACTTTTAGGCTTGAAGTAATATCAAATATTATTCGACGCCTAAACCCTTGTTTATTGCATACATGCACCCTTCTTATGCTAAACTAAAATCTATCTGAGTCAAATGACGAAAAATGAAACGCTGAATTTGAGAAATGTGGAAAAAGTTAAAATAATAAACCTGCCAAGTGCGAGTCAGACACGCGCACGAAGTGTTCCGTACCATTATATATACAAAAAAAAATCATGTCTTTTGTATGGGAGCCCCAATTAAATATTTATTTTTATAGAAAATGGTACGGAACCCTTCCTGCGCGAGTCCGACTCGCACTTGGCCGGTTTTTTTTTAAATTAATTTTGGAGAAATCACACAAGCATTTTTCATTGTTTTTGTCCACTCCAACAATACCTACAACAGGTTGATAGTCTTGTGTTCTTTGGTAACCACAGTATTGCTGATAAGCTTAATATGAGCTGTAAACAAAAACACTTCATCACCCGTGTTCCGATCAGCGAATTCGAATATTTTGTGCGGAATTGGTTTCGTTTAAATTGTAAGTATTTCACTTTCTTTTTCGCTAATTGAATTCACTTGAAGAGTGCAGTATGCAATTCATATTCTCAAGATCTGGTAAATTCAACTAGCGAAATTCTTATGAAATTGAAATACGGAACATTTTAACGAAACCGAATTCTTACAAATTATTCGAATTCGAAACCGGAACACGTTGGTATAAATGTAACTTTCGGTCTTAAGTGATAACTAAAATTAGCTTAATAATATTGATTTGTATCTTGTAGATTGTAGATTGTACCAAAAAGTACTCAGCTACTGCTTAAGATAGAACAAACTATTTTCACTATATTCAAATAAAATTAGTAATAATATTTAGCGGAAAAATTAAATTCAAATGTCAAGTGCAATAAACTTCAAGTTCAGTTGAAAGCAATAACACGAAAGATGTAAACTGCAATAAAAAATCACTTCAAGTGCTATCATTGAATACCAATAAGCTAATCAATAAGCTTTGTAAATAGTAGGTAGTCCTCGAATACAATGAATTCAATAACTTTTGCATATAGTATCGAGTACCAGGTGAATTACATAAATGTATATAGGAGATGATATATTGAGCTAAATATCTTTTTATATTAACAAAATTACTTAATATGCATTACGAGTTACGAACAGATTGCATTGCACACAGTCAAAAACACAATTAATAAATTTAATTTGCAAAAGAAATGCTGCGGACAAAAAACTGCTGCTTTCATTAACTCGTCTCCGAAAACGACTATACTAACTGATGCATTGATTGATATATTGAAGGCACTTTTTGAACGTAGACATTTAAACATTTTTTTTTTTTTAAGGTAGTGAAATTGCAAAAAAGGCTCTTTTTTTGCTGCTGTTGAAAACAAGTTCGCTGCACGTGCGACAAACTGTGACTAGGGGCTAAGGCGGGTTGTATGGACTGAAAGATTTCTCATGCTTTTGACCTAAAAACTAAAAAGCAAGAAAATAAAGACGATTTTTTACTGTTAGCCAATTTGGAAGATACATTTAATGAGATACACAGTAAAAGGTAGTTTAAAAATGGGCACAATTAAACTTTTAAAGACATAACGGTATCATTTGTGTGGTCAATGAAGATTTCTTGTGCAGTGTGCATTTATTACATCAATATTAAAAGTTTTATATAACATATACGAGTATGCACATACATAAATATTTGCAAACATTTCAATTCATTTTAGAAATTCGTGCCTGCCAAGGTATTTCATTATCTGTAGCTACATATTTAAAGTCAAATTAAGCAGCAAGTCTCATATTTATCGCTCGACAAGAATTTACAGCGTAAACGCGAAAATTGAAAAGGTTTTTTTTCTGTTTTTTTTTTTTTTTTTTTTTGATTTAATACATAATATCGTATAAGGGAAATCTGAGTGTCTAAAGTGGCGCGTGTTTGAATTATACTAAAATGCATTTAAACACACAAAAACCGAGCATGAAACGCGAGTATTTGTTGTAGAGATTTGACAATGTAATTACTGTTTTAAAAGTTGGACTTAGACAGCCAATCGACAGATTTTTGTTTGAATAATAAAAATGCCAATAAAAAATATAAGCAAGAATATATTTATTAAATTAAAGAAGTGAGAGATTATGTGGTTAGGTTCAGTAATACCCAACCTGATGTTGGCTGGCGCCTGTACTATTTAAGCAAGTTTATTTGTGAGAAGTAACTCCTATCATTAGACTACGAAAATTTTAAAAAATTTTAAAATGCATCAGAAAAGCTTTTGTAAAGTTTAACGCTTTCGGTATATAATGTATCTTTAGTTCAAAAGTCTACAAAATCCATTTTTTTTTGTGGACCACTGAGAACTTTTTATAGGGGAATGAAACCGAAACCTATCAGTTTCGGTTTTAATAACGGTTTACCGGTCACCAGAGTTTATTCTCTAGGTTTGATATTTTTAAATTATCGATTACTAACTATTTTTAACGAAATAGATTCATGTATATCAGTTCATTCCGATATGAATAATATTAAATAATTTAAAAAATGAAACCAATAAAACGAAAATTGTAATAATTTTTGTGCACAATAATTAAAAATTATGTTCTCGTCTCGAAATAACAGAAACTGCTTGGTCGCTAACTTAAGAAAAAGTTAACAGACTAACATTTAAATTTTCTTTGCAACAGGGCAACAATGGCTTTATGGACTGGCAAAAGCCTGTTTGGCCGAACGTGGGGCCTCTCGCCAAAGATGATCCTTTGGATCTATACTTCAATGGTGAGACCTATAGTAACTTACGCCGCACTTGTATCGTGGCCTAAACTGCTGCAAACATGTGCAATAAGGCAGTGCGACAAACTGCAACGGCTTACTTCGGTTTTAATAACGAGTGCCATGCGAACATGTCCCACTGCTGTAATGGAGGCGATCATCGGTCTAGCTTCGCTGTACATTTTTATTCAATCCTCAGCAGCAACAGAGGCTCTGAGACTTCAGATTGTAGACTGTAGACAGTCGGACGCTAAGTGTACTGTGTCACTCTTGTATCCTTAAACTCATCCCTGGCATCGGTATCTGCAACTTTTCAGATTGTTTGTCTACGGAACTGCGTTTCGTCAGACGCTTCTCAGTTCTACTTCCCAGTCGATCAGATTGGGAGTAGGGCAGCCCTGATACTGGACCATCTTCAATCAATTGATTCACTGATGGTTCACTTGCCGATACGGCCACAGGTGCGGGTGTCTTCGGTCCCAACACCAGGATCTCTATTTCCATGGGTGCGTGGCCCACGGTCCACGCCATCGAGGTCTGCGGCCGACATCTTTTTGATAAAAGTCCTAAAGGGGCCAAAATAACCATCCTATCAGATAGCCAAGCGGCTACTAAAGCATTATACTCTACTGGTTCTTCAATGACATCCTCCAACAACTGTCAATTTAAGTCGCTATTTGTTAGGTACTTGGCCATAAGGCTATCGCGGGCAACGGTAATGCTGATAAACTAGCCAGGACTGGTTCTAACCCGTCCTATATACCCTAAAACTAACGCACATCTCAATAGATCTGACCTGTGGTTGCATTTGGGCTACCTGACCGGCCATCATCCACTGAGATATCACTTAAATAAACTAGGTCTCTTCTCAGAAACAGAGTGCAGACTCTGTCTATAGGATGACCAGACTAGCTTACGAAACTGGCCAGGCTCAGAATTGAGCAGATGAATAGACTCTTCATTACATCTGATGAAATCAGAAATACCACGTGTAAGGATATTCTACGATTAATTAAAGAGACGGATAAGATCATAGATAAATTAACTTAACCATATCCGGTCTAGACTACAAAAGACAGCATTTTCTGCCGCAGGGCCCGTTTCCTTTAGGATGGCTCCCAGTTGTTCTACCTTTGACACTGAGTCTTAGTTAGCGTTACAGGCTGATCGAGCCTGATTCGCAGTGACCAATTGCTTGTCAAGCAGCTCTACGTCATGCACTGGTTATGGTTAACATTTAACATTTAAATATATTATATCGTATATAAAATCATATAAAATGAAGTAACACATTTTATTAAAACAGAAAAATATGCTAAATTTGTTAAAATATATAATATAAGGAGGTAAGTTAGATTCCAAAAATCATGTAAACTAGGCCTTAGAATTCCAGTTGATATAGACATGTCCGTCCGTGCGTACGAGAGAAAGAACAAACCAAACACACAGACACATAGTTTATGAAAAAAATACAAATATAAAGCTTTTATTTAACTTACAAATTGTCATTGTTTCTTGAGTTTGTGTATTATATACAAATCTTGAAACTATACTTTTCTTTTATCTATTTAAAATCACGCCTTCTCTACCAAAAAATACTCGCACTACTAATGGTGTACTAGCACTTTTAGTATTATTTTATTAATACAATACTCCATACTCCTTTTTAAAAGTTGTAAAGAACCTTATTTAAGCATAAATAGTTTAATTAATAGGTACAAAATAAAAAAATAAAACCAGGAAATAATAGGAAAAAAAATTGGTTGTCTGTAAAGTCGGTTTACGGACGATAATTTTACTTGATAACGTCATAAGAAAACATTGATGAAAAATTGCATACTTTTATGAATTTTTTGAATTGAATTATTATCACCGAATTATCATTATTTTGTATAAAACAAAGGAGTTAATTGAAAAATACAATTATTTCGATAAATTCACATTTATTTGCACTCGTTAATTCAAGTATAGTGAGCTTGCTTTGCACGTTTGAGAAGTGCAGTTTGAGAAGTACAGTGAGTTTGCTTTGCACGTTTGAGAAGTGCAGTTTGAGTAGTATAGTGATCTTGCCTCTCTATCGCTTGTTCCGCGCTCTCGCTTGCACGCACGGCTCAAATGTACGTGACAAATGAGTCATGCTTTTTTCGTACGTGCAGCCGGCGTTCTTCAATTTATAAGACATTATCACGTCAAAAAAGCTTTCTGCTTACGAAATATTTTTATTATACTAAACGAAGCGCATCTAACAACATTATTTATCATTACAAAATAAAAAAACAAAACAACAAAAATGCTTTTAAAAAAAAATTAAACTAATAAAAACAAACTTTAATAAACAAAAGTCAAAAACCTTCAATTGTCACTAAAATAAATAACATGCGAGTATTATAAATAGATGGCTTAATAAATGGCAACACACACATTCTACGCGTAGACTATTCATTCATTACAATTTAAAATTTAAATTAAAAAAAAAAATTCAAGCGCAAATTCAAAAAGAGTCATCATTATTGATGCTAAGTATAAAGTCTAAAATGCACTAAAAAAACTCACAGCTGAGAATGATGAATGGAGAATGAGAACGCATGACGTGATGTGACTCTGAATGGAATATGGAATAAAATTAAAAAAAAAAATTAATGCAACATTTTCTGAATATTAAGTCTTAATTTTTAAGTGAAAGGGTTGATATATATTATAGACGTAAAATGCGTTATGCATGAAAACATTAATTAAAAATACAAATTTAGTCATAGTCTGGGAAGTGGTTCATTTAGAAAAAATATTGACTGAAAGTGAGAGAATTAAAAAAATAAAAAAATAGAACATTTATTATAGACGAGATGGTCCCCGCGACGTTGTACGCGACCTTGCTGCGAGAGAAAGAGATAAAACGCATTTCTATATAGTTCCCTATCCTTTTGTCTCCTCTTTGTGCTATAGTTCGTACGTCCACACTACTCTATCGTCATATACGATATTTTTGTTGTTGTTGTTGCTGTACTCTATCATCGTCATACACGTTCTTGTTGTTGTTGTACTTGTGGCTGCTGTTTCTGTTGCTGTAGCTGTTGTTGTTATTGTGTTTGATGCCAGCAATGCCAAAGAAGAGAGAGAGAATGCAGCTTAGTCACGTCATGAACTACTTAGCCACGGCAAATGCGGATACACTAATAATCAATACCGCAATCAGCGGTTCATCCACATTCGATTCCGTAATAGTTGTCGGCGAAGATGTGGATCTTCTTATTCTTTTGACGGCTCTACCTACGCGTTCAAACATATATATTCTCAAACCAGGAAAAGAAAAAATTCCGCAACAAATGGAAATGAGTTTTTTTAACAAAGCGTATCACAGATAAAATAGCCAAAGATCACATATTATTGCTGCACACCTTTAGGGGCTGTAATTCAACATCAGCACTCTTTAATAAAGGAAAAACAAAATCTGTTAATGTACTCCGAAAAAACCCAGAACTAAACGAGGTAGTCGTGGATGTTGTGGATTAAACTGCTCTGTTATATGCAAGAATTGCAGTGGGGCCTGTGATAATTCGCAAGTTCCATCGCATGATACCGATGAAAAGGATGAAACGGAGACTGTTCTCGAGCAAACGTACGATGAAATCGAGGAAGAATAGGATTACGAAACTGATAATCCCACCGCGGATGATGTGGAAGAAATTTCTATCTGTGACGTTTCGATCGATACTAAAGACAATGAACTTGCAACACCTGCCCCATCAAGAAGATCGAAGCGAAGGAGAATGCACTAAATTTTGCAATAGTGCATTGCGAGTAGATTAGGCCTACGGGAGATACCACAATAAAAAAACGCGCCAATTACTCTACCTCATGGTGGTGTGGAAATTAGTTTTTTTGGCCAAAATTCGTGTTCGAGTAGACTTTGCGCCACTGGTACGCTAAAACTATTCATTTTACAAAAAAAAAAGGTTACTACATAAATTATAGGAAATTTTCTCTAGTTTAATTTATTACATAACTATTTTCATCGTAAAAAATGAGTCGGAAAGGAGATATTATCAAAAAACTTCCAAAATGGCGGCGCAAGCGGCAAAAATACGAGATGCAACGTTGAAATTCGGAAAGAGCATGTCGAAATCTATAAAATCGCCAATTTGCAAAACTCCCGGAAAACTTTCCAGGTAAAACTACCAAATGACTGGACTATTTGTAATTATTAAAAAACGATTAAGAATCTTGTAGCAATTTTTTTGGTTTTTTTTTTTTATAGAGATCAGTCATAGGGTTCTTAATCTCAAGAACACAGTGTCTAAAGTGCCCTGTCTAAATTTTTTTGTCCACATTTCTGGCATAAATTCTAATTATTAAGATATTTTCCACAAATTTGGATTGTACGCATATTTTGGGCCCCTACGACGATGTACAAAATTTGGTTCGATTTGAGCCCCAATTTCATATAGCTGCCATATAACCGATCTGGCCGACTTGCGCCAACTTTGTTGTGTTTTACGCTACCAAGAAAAAAGTAGTTTTTTAACCTTCTCCTTTGCTTCTCACCGCACCGCTGAACTTAATTTTCTTCTAATTCAAAATATTCTTCTTTTCAAACAATACCATCTAGCCCAAGTTCATCTTGATCGTCATAAAAACCATACTACTAAAAATCTACTAATTCAATTATTATTATTATAGATCAATAAAGCCAAACTAAACA
Organism: Leucophenga montana; assembly: GCA_035044765.1. Lineage (NCBI taxonomy): Eukaryota > Metazoa > Arthropoda > Insecta > Diptera > Drosophilidae > Leucophenga > Leucophenga montana. The sequence goes on from JAWNNQ010001138.1 coordinate 786,805, forward strand.
CATGAACGAAAATCACGTGATAACAATTTGATACAAGTCAATTTCTTTCGACCTTCCGGATATCTAACTATCAATGACTAATGGAATTTTATAAAACAGTCATTTAATCAATGAGGATGTTAAAGTTTATATACGACCATTAAAAATTTATAAACCTACCAAAAGCAATACTGCAAAAAAAGGCGCGTGACTGAAAAAAATTATCAAAATTTATGAGTACACAACAAATATTATGATTTTATAAATTCCCAGCTAAATAACCATTAAGATTTATTAATAATTATTTAAGTTGAATGCCATAATCCTGATCAGAAGTATGACTATCAGTTTGGGGAAAAACATGTAGTAAAAATTTTTATATAGAATTGTTTATAGAGATTTCTATTTATTACCAATTATATTAAGACACATGTGAACATACTTGTATAAAGAAGATACTCGTATACTATGTACTTGTAACACTTAGATATGCTGTGCAACAAATGTAAGTAGCTCAAGTATTTTATCTTATCAAGTAACACAAAAAATATTAATAACATAATTGAAAATAAATTTATTAAGCAGTGCAAAATAAAAAATGTTATGAAAAAAATATGTGTTAAAGTCCGTGTGAACCAATATTTGATTTACGCATTTAATGTTTTTGTTATGGTTTTTTTTTCGACTAATTAAAAAGTTGTTAGCAATTGAAGTTATTTCAATTACTGTAATTAAATTTGATTAATTGCGAAATCTTTCTTGGAATTTTTGACAACTAAGAATCAGTTTAAGTAATTTGTACTTGAAACAAATACAAATGTGATAAACATGGTCTTAATCAATCTTTTCACATATCATTTATACGTAACATGGTGGAAGAAGGTGCGGAAGAGTATATTTTCTATACAGTATAAATGCGAGGTTTATTTTAAAAACTAGATGGTCCCCGCGACGTTGTACGCGGCCCTCCACTTTCTCCTTCCACTCCTTCCCCCTGGCACTCCTTTCCCACCTTCCACATGCTCCTTTACACTACCTCCAATTCTATTAAAATTAGAAAAATCTAAAAAAAAAATTTCTGTTTATCCCACGGGACTATTTTGAATGACGACACAAAATTTTATCAAAATCGGTTGAGAGGTTTCGGAGTCTAAATGGAACGAACATATATACTTCCATTTTTATATAAGAAGAAGATAAATTTTAAATATAATAAAGTCATGACCATCTGGTGCGACATCTAGCGTTGAGTAGAACAACATCTAGTTCACTTGCTAGCGCTTATGTGAAATTTTGTGGTCATCCCCACCTTCCACATGCTCCTTTACTCTACCAAAAATTCTATTAAAATTAGAAAAATTAAAAAAAAAATTCTGTTTATCCAATCTTCACAGGATCACCCACGGGACTATTTTGAATATTGACATAAAATGTTGACAAAAATCTGTTGAGCGGTTTCGGAGTTTATAAGGAACATACATACATACATACATACATACATACATACATACATACATACATACATACATACATACATACATACATACATACATACATACATACATACACACATACATACATATATACATATATACATATATACATACATACATACATACATACATACATACATACATACATACATGCATACTTCTTACCTAAGTTACTCCTTATTATATTTGCCAGTGAAAGTCCCGTCAAAATCGGTCCAGCCGTTTCAGAGATTAGCCGGAACAAACAGACAGGAAAAAATTGTACAAAAAATTGTTGTTTTTGGAACAGCTCCCATATAAACCCACCGCCCATTTTTGACTTTTTCTATAAAAAACTTTTTTATTGAAGTCAATATCAACTTAATAATTGATATGGTAGCTTCTAGTGAATATGCATTACATATGCATTAATATATGGGACCCGCATCGAAAAAAATTGCATATATATATGCTACTCTTTTGTTTCTTCAGTCTAGTTAGTTGGTCTACGAAACTACATTAAAGCATAATTTTATAAAAGTTTTAAAATCTGTGTAAATGTATGTTTTTTTTATAATGGGGCATAATACAGAACTGCTTTGTGACTCAAAAACTAAAAACTTCATCAAATAAAATTTTATGTATGGATTTTAAAGATTTCAAGGCTCCGAAAAATCTTTTTTTTTTTAACAAAGTTTGAGTTTTAAATTATTTCTGCATCACCCCCGAAAGATCTTCTATTTTTAACAAACTTTGCATTTTTTAATTTTTTTTTTTTTTTTTTTGTAAATACTTACTTTGGTTTTTTATCAATGAAACCCTACGCTGAGGACTCAATGATTTAAAAAAAAAAGATATATATATATATATATATACCATTATTACCAGGTTTTTTTGTATTTGTAATTCTACATTACGTTTCCAGTTGTGGTTTCTTTTTTTCTTATCAAAATTATCAACAAAACAAAGCGCAATGATATAAAACACGACGTCGACAATGTTATAATTGATTTTAAAAGTAGCTTTAAGTATTTTATTATTATTATTATTATTATTGTATTAATTTGTTACCTGGCGTTATCGATATCTCTACGCTAGCTGGCTACATTCAATATATCATCGGACCTATGTACTCGTACTTTATTAAATAGTACCTTCAAAATGGCGTTAATAATTCAGTTGCTTTTGGTCTTTGAACGCGTACGGTTCGATTGATCGGTTTGGACAGATTTTAAAAGCTAATAACAAACGTCAAGCAACGCAAAGCGTTAATGCAAAAGTAAGTTTTGTAACAAGCAAGGACAAAGGATTAATGTCTGAATACGATAAATAAATGAAAGTGTTTTTATAGTTAACAGAAAATGACATACAAACATAAATAAAATAATTAGTGAATTAATAATAAAATATAACTATTAACTGCAATGCAAAACAGCTTATTGTAAAGTGTTTAAAAATCTGCTATACCAGTTTTGGAGACAGTTTCCAATTCAAATTGATTATTGATACAAATTAACAAATTGTTTAAAATACCAAATTTTTTACGTGGTTTCAACAATTTTTGTTGAACAAGTGTTGCAACTATACTCTTGAAAATCGTTTACAATAAAACAAAAAGTTCAACAAATTTACATCATTTAAACCATGAACCCATAAAACGAACGCCAATAAGTTATTCCTCACTATAAAGCTCACTAAAATTTTGCATTTTCCCTTTGCTTCGATAAACTTCAATAAACAGTTTTTTTTATGACAGTTACTTGGAGACATGGCAACACTGCAGGGACTAAAATAATAAAACAGCTGATTCCGATGGGAAAAAAATTATAAATTATAGTTTTAATTTATTTAATGCTACAACATGTCAGAAAAGCACTACCGCAAAAATTTACGTACAGCGGCATGCCAGACGCATGGTAATCGAAAAATGTGCGATTACCGTTACCTAGAAAGATTTTTAAAACTCCTTATCGCACTTGGAGTTTAAATTCATTCTTTTCCAATCAAATGGAGTGGATGGGGGTAACATTATTTTAAAGCTATATCTTGTGGGAAATCCTATAGAACAATTTGAAAAGTAGTGGGCAGAGCTCACTCATCAACACAAAGACTTGTAACTAACTACACTTCAACGGGTTCCAACCTACCAAAATCGCGATCAGGTCGTTCATCTCTCTTAACAAAATGAGAGAAAAAAGCGACATTTAGTTAGTGGGACAGAATCCAAGCTCACCAACTGAAACTAGAAGTAGAAGAAAGGTATTCAAAACTAATTTCCGATATGTTGCAGTTGCCCGTACGAAATCCCATATCTCAGCTATAACTAAGCAGTAGCGCATGGAGTTGGCAAATAAGTACGTTTCCAAGCCTCCAGAGTTTTAGAACAAGCTTCTTTTTTCGGATGTGAGCAAATTGTCTATTTTTGGGTCAAAAGGAAAAAAAGCTGGTATGAAGAAAGAGCGGTACGGCCTTTGAAAAGGCAAATTTTCAGACATTTTCGAGCAAGTGTATTTCTCGATAAAGTAAGCTTATAAAGTAAAAGATACATTTGAGAAAGTGTGGCTAAACTCACAACTCACATACAGCTTAGCTCATCAAATACAAAGCTTCATGCATAAAATAATACCCCTTAAGCTGTGGTTAATCCATGATTTTACAACTCAGTCATATGCTAGCATCAATTTTAGTAGCTCTCATCAACTCATGGTTAAATACAATAAATACACGGTTACGCTTCTTCTTCTTCTTTCTTGTGGCAAAACACCAACAAATGCCAGGCAGCTTCGTTATTTCTCTCTTTTGCTAAAAGCAGACAACTGTTATGTCACGATTATTTCATTCCAAACAAATGAACGCTTGTGACGATCTTCGCTGGAAGAGCCAAAAAGTTGCACACTTTGAACTAGTTGTGAATTACAAGCGACTATAAATTTTATCTATAATAAACGATGCTTTCAGCTTATATTGTTATACCATTCACACATAGTGTGAAATGGTATTATCAGTTTGTCTGAAAGTCTGTAACCCCATAAAGTATATATATTCTTGATCAGCTCGACGAGACGAGTCGATCTAGCCATGTCCGTCTGCCTGTCTGTCTGTATGTGTTGCGCATTTTTTGGGGACCAATTTTTATGCTATCCAGTTGATATTTTGCACATACGTTCCTTTTTAATGCAGTTTAATAGAGTGTCAAGATTGACCCGCCACGCCCACTTTTTGGGGTAGCCCCATACAAACCCACCGCCCACTTTTGACTGTTTGTATGAAAAACATTTTTATTGTAGTCAATATCAACTTAACAATTGATATGGTAACTTTTAGTAAACGGATGCTTGACATATAAATTACTGGGTGGGACCCGCCCACTATTTGGGGTAGCTCCCATACAAACCTACGGCCCACTTCTGACTTTTTGTATGAAAACTTCTTTATTAAACTCAATATTAGGTTGAAATGCGATGTGGTGCCTTTTGATGATCAGCCGCTTACATACATAGACAAACGGGCGTGGACCACACTTTTTTTAGGGTAACCCCCATACAAACATATTGCCCACTTTTGAATTTTTGTATTAAAAACTTCTCTATTAAAGTCAATATAAGGTTGAAATGCGATGTGGTGCCATTTGATGATCAGCCGCTTACATACATAGCCTAATGGGCGTGGTCCGCCTACTTTTTGGGGTAGCCCCCATACAAACCCATTGTACAATTTTGTGTTTTTTGTGAAAAAATTCTTCATTGAAATCAATATTACCTTGAAATTTGATTTGGTGGATTCTAGTGGACAACCGCTTCATATACATATACAAATGGGCGACATTGGACTTAGTCCCATATAAACTCACAGCTCACTTTTATGCATTTGTACGAAAAACGTCAATACCAACTTTAAATTCGATATTGTGGCATCTTATACAACTACTACATCGGTTCATACACATCTACTAGTGGGCGTATACCACCCACTTTTTGGTGTAGCCCATATTTAAACCCCTACTTTTATGTTTTCAATACTAGATCTAGACATACTATTGTAGACAGTTGTTAGCCTATTATTACTCAAGTAGTTTATCTATCAAAATGTCAAATACTATTGTCGCTAAGATTTATAACCAAACTGAAATGTGTCTATATTATACAACAAATGTGTCAATAAAATGCCAACAAATCAAAATAGATTCACAGCATTGATTAATTTATTGCAATCAATTTTTTTGCAAATCACTTAACAGTGTTTTTGATCAATATACAAGGAGAGAAATTAGCTAATTAAATTAAACAATCGGTAAACAAACTAGTAATAGTAAAAACAATCATATATATACTTTCTGAATCAAATTACAAGTAGTTTCTAATTTATGCGAAACCGGCCACTTAAGCAACATTATTAGAGGGCAATTTTGTATAAATTTGAACTAAAAGTTGCATTTCGTCATCCTAAATCAATACTTTATCATTCTAATCTAATCGAAATCAATAAATACACATCTATGAGGTATTTTATATGTAATTATATACAAGTTAATCTACGAAATCTTTCATTTTAATCTGTTTCACGTTTTTCAAGTTAGAAATAATAATAATCTATGAATTTTTTTTTTTAGTTAAACTGAAAATACTCGTAACTTTTGAAAACCGATTGACGTATGGATTATATTAAGACACGTTCATTAAATTTGAAACACATTGTTTTTATTGTATTTGCTGGTCGAAGCAAGCAGTTGATAGCTACTATGGTGAAAATATAAAATGTTTGTAATCACTGGGCATCGATTTAAGTATCTAAACAGTGCTCAGTATCGCTCGGTCTGCTGGTCATACTCGTAGGCGCTAGCGATTTTATCACAAACGATAAGATATCATTGGCACGCGGCTTGATATTGCTTGATCTTGATGTGGTTTACACTCGTACTATCAGAACGGCTATTAGTCCATTAATGTGTTTGTTTTCAGGGCTTTGCTGTGGGTATATGATTTAATGAGTCAAGTTTGCATACATTTTTGGGTATTATACTATACATATTATAGTGAATTCAGTATACGGCTATATGCTAAGCTTATCCGGCTGTAGACATTTCCGGTGTTAGATTGATCTGATAATAATATGGATTGTATTTGATTGGAGTTATTTCAGTTTTTAGTCAGCAACGAATGTATGTATAAATGAAGTAAAAGCAGTAATATAAGATATGCTCAAAATTTTTATGAGTTTCGATATATAAAATTCAATAAAACAAAAATGGCGCAAATAAAAGCATCTGAGTTTAATTGAATATTATAGCGCAATGTTTTCAAAATATGAGAATATAGTTTTCAAAGTGGGTTGTTGTGGATATTTTGACTTCTGTGTATATATTAATTTTATCAATTTACGTTTTTAGCGTTTTAACTAAAAAAAAAAAATTTACTTTTTACAAATTTTAAATATTTATTTAGCAAGAAAAATGCTACAGTCGTAAGTTAACGACTTCGAAATACCCTGCATACACTAATGGAAATAATTAATTTTTTTTTTTTTTTAATACAAAATAAAAAATTTTTTTTGAGTGAAAAAATTAAATAAAAAAGCCAAAAGACAAAAGCCTACCTGCACTCAGAAAACTTCTGATATCAATTTTGTGACGAAAGATTTGTATTTTTCATTTTTATTGTTAGGATTGATTGTAAAATGTATTTGAGCGTTCGTTATGTTGCGATGCAGTTCTAGATTTTCCAGAAGAAGCTTTCCATTAAGTATAGAAACGAATTTAATTTACTAGAAGAATAACTGTATTTATAGCATAACAAATTAGCAACATGAAGAATGCTCAGTTACATTTTACGAACAATCCCAACAATACAAATCAAACATACATATGAACAAACAGATGGACATGGCTAGATCGATTCAGCTTTCGATACTGATCAAGAATATACGGTATGATCTAAAAACAACTGAACTTTTTATTCATAATAGGAACCATTTACCTCAATGCAACGTTTGGAATGCTCAACCAACTTATCCATAGACTTTATGGGATGTTCTTTAGCAGCTGTGTTACGGCTGCTTGTAAGCTCTTTTCATTGCAGTTTTCATTTTTGGGAAGAGAAAATAATCGCACTGATAGATTAGGCGAATACGGAGGGTGGTCGATGAGACAAATCTGTTTTTTTCATCAAAAATTCAGTGACTACAAGAGCAATTTTTTGATCATCATTTAACTGATGTGCACACACATTTATATTATCCAAATCTTCAGTTAATATTTTGTAGTTTGTACAGAAAGATGAATTTAATTCTTCTGCCAGCTTTCTCACAGTGAAATTTGCATCGATAGCATCGATAGCACGTCCACAACTCCCACAATACGGCTATATAAACCGAACCGGTAAACCGAATCGGTTATGTTCGGTTCTTCTTCTTAAGTTGGCTGTCACTGTCATTGACATGCATGCCAAGTTTGAGCGGGATACAAAAATTAGTCTATGTTGAAAATTTGTGTTTCCAATGGAATAACGGCAACGGAATCATTCAAAATGTTACAAAAGTGTTTTGAGAACTCGAGAACGCAAATATTTGAGTGGCATAAAGCATTCAGTGAGGGTCGTGAAATCGTAGAAATCCATCCACCTTTGTTAACGACAAAAACATCGAAAAAGTGATGGAAATTGTGCTCGAAAATCGTCGTAATGACATTAGAAAGATAGCAGAGACACTCAACATATCTTATGGATCGACTCAACACATTTTGGTTGATGTTCTGGGTATGAAACGCATCGCCGCCAGACTCGTACCAAAAGACTGCAAACCACATCAAAGTCGGTCGAAAATTAAGCTGATGCTGATCGTTTTCTTCGATGGCCGTGGTGTATGTGGTTCACCATGAATTCGTTCCAGGGTGGCAAACGGTCAATAAGGTGTACTACGTGGCCCTTTTGTAGCGCCTACGTGAAGCAATTCGTCTATTCATGGATTTTTGGATGTTTTGGGTTAAGAGTTGAAAAGGGTTGTGCGCTGGGCAACACAGTTTTTAATGTTTAAAGAAAATGCAAAATTTTTACACTTGAAATTATCCCGTTGCACATGGAATATTTCTAACTCAACGCCCCCCTTCCAATAATATTCTAATTAAGACAAATTCAAATACAAACATAAAATCACGTCTAATGAGACATAATTTTTTTGTGCATACAATCATACTTACAAAGTTTCATTTTCGAACGCAATTGTTTATCATTTAATTATAATAAATGAGTGCAAGCTGAAAAAAAAAAATGAAAATTCGATGCCCTAAGCACTTAATACCAATGAAAATGATGCATTAGCGCCCCTCGATTATATAGTTTGATTACGATATGAATACCTACTTATGTACATACGTAATATATGTATCTTGAACAATCAATCATCGATGTCTAAATTCATTTTTGTGGGTGTGTTATGCATAATTAACAAAGGGTTAGGGGTGGTCCGGCGCTGTTGTCTAAATATGATTTTAAGATATGATAATTTTTTTATTTTTTTGCTTTGTTTCAATAAATTAACTGAAAAGGTGTTTTTGATGTTGGCTAATTATGAAATTGAGATATGATAATTTTTTTTCAAACTTTTCCAATCGCTCTCTAATTTGAGCTTGGCGCTTTCCGGTAGCTGATTGCACTGATATGTGTATACTATATGTATGCATGTTTGTATAAACCAGAGTGAGAGAGAGCAGCTGTCTGTAGCACCTTCAACTCATCTGATCTTGATTAACTCTAGTTCTTATAAGTAGGTACAGCGTATTAAAAATCTTAATGGAAAATATTAAAAAAAAAAAATCAATTTCTGTTTTTAATTACAGATGGCGACAAACGGCAATGAAAAGGATAAATCAGCTTCAAATTTTACGCTGAATTTTAACTCTAGGTAAGTTTCAAAAATCTTCTAAAGTTTGGTTTTTGTTAGTTGCATACGGGGGAAAATGTTCAAGAGAATTCGTATCAAAACTTTACAGAAACCAATCTTCATAAACTGTATATTTAGAAATTATGTTAGGAACAAATTATTTATCGTATAATTTCTCTCTTCCAGAACCAATCTAACGGAGAAAATACAACTAAGTATAGATGATGACTACGATCCTGCAGATCATCGTGATCAGGTTGATGGCGGCAGTAGCGTTGGTGCACTGGCACATTTACTCAAAAGTTCACTCGGCTCTGGTATACTGGCAATGCCAATGGCCTTCTATAATGCGGGTCTTGTATTCGGTATGGTGTGCACATTGGTTATTGGATTTCTCTGTACGCATTGTGTGCATATACTGGTAAGTTTATTATAATAAATAGTATAACGAAACAAAAATTCAAATTCAAACTGCACTATTGAAGCTTTTAATTAACACCTACGAAAAAAGAAAAAAATTACCGATTGTATTTAACAAACTTATTTTACACTCAACGCATGGCTGATGTAGATTTCTATATAGCAACTAACTAGTTCAAGGTACACAGTCACAGTCTTATACTAACTTATGTACCTAGTAACATCGTCGTTATAACAAAACATAAATATTTTTCAATTCTTTTGCGATAAGCAGCTTATCTGTTAGTAGTTATTCCAAGTATTGATACGACCCGACTGTATATCATCATCAACATGCTTTCTAGTTTATAATGATAGCCGGTCATAATCTTAATGGTGCTGTCTGCAAATTATAGTAAATCAATTCTTATGCTTATGAACAGCGTTCGCATTTACTAGCAACAAGAGCTATAAAAATATTGCTATGCTCTCGCCGTAACAGAGCCATAGCCGAAAAATGAGAAAGTATTTGCTCTGCTCTGCTTGTAGCTTTGTCGCGTCATAAACTGTAGCAATGCAACAGTAATACATGAAATGTTATGCTCTGCGTAGCCGTAGTCGTAGCGGTAGCTGAATTTTAACTAGTTTAGTTTAACTAGGCTAGTTTGCAAGTCAGCCACAGAGCATAAACATTTCCGTAGTGTAATTGTTCTTCTTGGAATTGTACTATAGTCTTTTGTAGTGGAGCCATAATAGTAATTTGGGAATCTATAAAGTCCCATAAAAAAATCATTCGCTTCGAAATTTTCGTCTTCTGTTTTATTTTCCACAGTTTCAATAAGGCTTAATAGATCTTTCGCTTTATTAAGTTGGTCAATCATGTTGCATGTTGATCCCCCATCTAGTTGGACAATCCAATTGAATTCAAATAAATCAAAAACACACGAGAGCCGTAGTAAATGAAAAAAATTTCATTTGCTCAACTCTCATCTCGCTCTCAGTTTTCAGCTACCGCTACGGCTACGCAGAGCATATAATTTCATTTTTTACTGTTGCTATTGCTACAGTTTATGACGCGACAAAACTACAAGTAGAGTAGAGCAAATACTTTCTCATTTTTCGGCTATGGCTCTGATACGGCTCTGTTCAAAGTGAGAGCGGTAGCGAGAACAAAACCAAATACTACGGAGTAGCGTAGCATTTTCAAACGCTGCTTATGAAAAGAGGTACATGTTTGACTTGAATTTGTTCTAGAAAGTACTGAAGTACGGAGCACATTTTTTAGCTTAATTTTTTATGGATCCATTTGCTAGACAACTCAATTTAAGTTTTTTTATAAGTATTGCTACTAATTGCTTCATTTATGCAGAGTTATGGTATTATTTATGGGCTATTTTAAATCATTCTTTGAATTTCAAGGGAGGAATTTAAGGGAAATCAACATTACGAGTATCAGTTGAGATATTAGCCACGAGATTTATTCGAATTGTCAAGTTAAAATTCTTTATTGTATACCTTGTGACCAATTTAGTTTAAACATTATCCGAAGATAAGGCTAGGTCAGGCTAGGTACAAAAGCGCAGAAATCATATTTTTTTATATTTTATTAATTAAATTATTTAAAATTCATTAATCAATTAAAATTAACTTAAGCCAAAGCTCGCAAAATATGATCAACCAAATTTTTCTGCGCGGTCTGGTCTGCTCACTCAAAAGACTGAAAAAAATGAGACGGAATGGCTCAGTATCTGAACATCAACCCTCTTTTTCGTTTCGTTCGGGGTTTCGCGTTGACACGAATTGGTCTCTTACTAACCGGTAGATACGAACAGAACCGTTCGTCGCTCAGCTACTGAGAGTCAGTAAGTGAGCAATGCAAGGTCTTTATTTTTATTGTTGCGTTTGCCTTATGTTGTTGCCTTAGATATTTCGTCACAGCCAAAGCATTAAAAAGGAAGGGAGAAGAGGATAGGGCGTATTTCTTTTGTTTTGTTTTTACTCATGCAGACTCGCTGTAAATGTTTACCTATCCGCACGCACAACACACATATATACTCAGAAAACAGTTTGCCGAGTTTTTACGAAGCAAAGGGTCTCGAGTGAAAAACGCTCGTTGATTGAGCGAAGAGCAAGCCAAAGAAGAACGAAATTTGAGAGTTTCTTCGCGACAGTTTCGCATCGTGTCAGTGGACGAGTAGTTTTTTTCTGACAACGAGTACTATAGAGAGCAATTATTGCGAGTTCTGCTTAAAACTAAAAGAAGAAGTTTGCGATCACTCAGACCCATTGGAGAAATTTTTTTGCTGAGCTAGAGAGAGTTTGTCAAAATAATTGATAATGGTGGAATAAAAAACATGCGTTGGCAATTCAATATCTGAACAGCAGACCAAGCGGTACTGAGTTTTCTTAAAAAATTATACACGATGCAAGAAGAATCTTCAGCTTTCAGATTACTGCATACCAAACATTAACTTCGTTAAAAACCATGACGTCATAATACTCACCAGACTACAATGGGACAACCTTCCTCACTATAGCGAAAACGATATTAACATCTTTACAGACGGTTGTAAGCTGGATGGTCGGGTAGGAGGCGGTGTATTTTCACCGTATCTGCGGATTAGAGAATCCTTTACACTGCCCGATAATTGTACCGTTTATCAGGCGGAGATGCTAGCTATTCAGGAAGCAACGCATTTCCTAAGGCTCGCACAGTCAGGCTGCCCTGAAAACACTGAACTCTTTCAGCTCCAACACTAAAACCACAACGGAGTGCCGTAAATCTCTTAACGAGGTTGCCGAGCACTATGTTATTCATCTCATCTGGGTGCCTGGTCACCAAAATATAGAGGGAAATTGTGAAGCGGACAAACTAGCCAGAGAGGGTACCACTGTTGATATCCTTCCAAGGAAGGCATCAGTAGGTATACCCATTGCTAGAACATGTAAATTACAGATCTCAGCAGGGATGATCGGTATAGCAACTAATAGATGGTGCAACCTTGGCACGTGGCCAAAATATAATCTCAAAAGAACAATAACACTACTTAAACACAAGAGAGATCAGATAGCTGTTATTGTGGAAGCCCTCACAGGCCACTGTATAATAGGTAGACATGCCACAAGGCTAGGAGTAAACACCCGGGACTTCTGCAGAAGCTGTGGAAATGCCGAGCAGTATGAGACAGTCGAGCACTTGCTATGACACTGCCCGGCCCACAGTAGCAAGAGATTGACGTTATTAGGACGCCCCTTACTGGGTAACTTAACTGAGATCTCAGAAAACAAGATTAAACATATCTCGACGTTCTTGACACTGACAAAGTTGTTTTCAGAGTAGCTGTGGTAGACATAGAAAATACATATGGTATCACAAGGGACATATGCTGGCCTTAGTGACAATGTGGGGTTCAACCATGTTGGTCATCCTAACCTAACCTAACCTAACCAACAAATATTTTTAAGGTGAAAGGAGACTGCTAAAGTTGAATGCTGCTTACCTTCAAGTATTGTTAAACGAGGAATCCTATTAATAATTATGTCAAAACTAGTGTCAACAAAAACAAGATTTGACTTAGTAAATTAGGAGAATATGGAATATTTTTCTTCACACAAACAAAAGTAAAAATTGCTTGCTTTCATTGGCTGCCAGATACCACCTGTACGGCAAAACCGTCTGAAAATTTGACATCAGTCAAAATTTGAAGGCAACCAAGGTCTATTAATTTTCTGTCTTGTTCTTTTGATTTATATTAATTAAACAGATCTTACTTTTCCAACGTAATAAATATAGTTTTAATATAAAATAATGCTTCTAATACAGCTACTTATGATTTAATATAATGCATTTTTTTTTCTAATGTAACGAAACAAAGTGTAGTTTTATCTATTCATAGCAAAAAAAAAAAAACAGTGTTCTACATAAATGGAATTCTGAATAATGAATTTTGAGCATAAGACTTAAGTAAACATTAAGAAATACCTACTTATTATGTATAAGTTTTTTCGGTCTATGAGTTCTATAAATCAGAAATATCAAATCTGGAATGCATAATACAATACATAATAAAGAACTTCCATTATTGTAGAATTACAGCAATAACCTCTTAGTAATAAAAAAAAAACAAATATGTACATAATTGCGAAATAAATTGCACTTGATGGAAACGCTAACCTACTCAATTAGAGTTCAATAAAATTTATTGTACACACGATAATACTTCTAGATATCTACAGCACACATTGTCTAATGGACAATTGCACAATGTATTATTAAAAAGTGCTTACATACGTGTAGACTATACACTTTACAGATAAGGATAAGTGTACAAATGACTGAACAAATTAAATAACCACAATAAATCAGACGAACACCAACAAGTATTGCACAGCTAGAAAATTAGACATACTTGAGTAGTTTTAAACTAACTCAAACTAGGACATAAGGAATATAGATAGTAAGAATTTATGAATTTTCGATTAATTGCATAAACAATAAACTTCAATCCTGAGCAGAATCCAATGAAACAAATATATATATATACCTTGTACACGTTGTGATCTAAAAATAACCGAACTTTTTAGTTAGTTCCATTTCACTCAATACAACGTTTGGAACGCTCAACCAATTAATCCATAGAACTTCTAAACTCGCTTTTTGGGATGTTCTTGAGCACCTGTGCTACGGCTGCTTGTATAGCTGGAATGTCAGCGTAAATAGCTCTTTTCATTGCGGTTTTCATTTTTGGGAAGAGAAAATAATCGCACGGTCTGGTGCTTTATCATGCAAAAAAACTAGCTGCTTTCCTTTGGAATAATCGCGCCTAACACGTAGAACTCTCACCCACAAACGACGTAAAACTTGTAAATTATATTCTCCATTGACAGTTTGACCTTCTGGAACAAATTCCTTGTGAACAATAGCCTTGAAATCATAGAAAGTTGTAAAACTTAACTTGATTCTTGACTTCTGAAAACACAATTTTTTAGGTTTTGGCTTTTCTTTTGACTGCCACTCTGCAGATTGTCGCTTAGTTTCTGGATCATATTTAAAACATCATGTTTCATCACCAGCTATAATCGAATGAAGAAAATCTGAATCGTTTTCAGCTGTTGAAATGATTTCTTTACAATGCTCTACACGAGCAATTTTTTTGATCATCATTTAACTGATGTGGAACAAAACGTACACACACCTTTCTTTTACCCAAATCTTCAGTTAATATTTTTTAGATTGTACAGTAAGGTGAATTTAATTCTTCTGCCAGCATTCTCACAGTGAAATTTGCATCGATAGCGATTATTTCACTTACTATTTCCATAGCACGATTAGATGCTCGGGTCATCCAGGTCTTTGACCATCATTTAAGTCATCATTTAGATTTTAAATCGTGTAAACCACGTGTAAACTTGTGTTCGACACATATAATCATCATCATAAACTTTTTTTTTTAACAATTCGTAAGACTCAACAAATTTGTTATCAAGTTTAAAACAAAATTTAATATTTGCTCTTTGTTCCATTATGTTTCATTTTGTAACCTGTCGAACGATTAGCATGAACTAAGCTGCTTTCGAAAGAAATGTACCATTCTAACACAAACACCAACATTTAATAAATGGCGTCAATTGTTCTATGCTTTAAATTAAAAGTTCGGTTATTTTTAGATCAACCTTGTATACTACAATAAACAACAAAATATATTCAATTTAATTTTATTTTATTTTATTACAGGTCAGAACATCACAGAATATATGTCGTGATGCTAAAGTACCTGCACTTGGCTTTGCCGAAACAGCCGAAAAGGTTTTCGAACTTGGACCACCAAAACTGCGACGATTTTCTAGATTTGTCAGGTAAGCCATTTATTGTGTGCAGTTTGCAGTGGAATATTTTTGAAAACAATATTAATATGTCTTTTTTTTTTACACACTTCACAGATTATTTGTTGATTTCGGTCTGATGGCAACCTATTTTGCTGCCTGTGCTGTATACATTGTTTTCATCGCGACCTCATTTCAGGAAGTTATCAACTACGATACCGGCATCAAGTGGAGTGTACGCATTTATGTTGCATTGGTATTAATACCATGCCTGTTTGTTGGACAAATACGTAATCTTAAGTGGCTAGTACCGTTCTCGGCTTTAGCGAATGTCTTTATTGTGGTAACATTTGGCATAACGCTGTACTATATGTTCGATGTACCACTTGTCTATGATGATAAACCATTAATTGCCAAGGCTTCGCAAATACCTTTATTCTTTGCTACTGTAATCTTTGCCATGGAAGGCATTGGTGTTGTTATGCCTGTGGAGAATTCAATGAAGAAACCAAAGCAATTTCTTGGCTGTCCGGGTGTATTGAATACTGCAATGTTTGTCGTAGTAATGCTTTATGCGGTTATTGGATTTTTCGGTTTTGTGCGTTACGGTGATGGAGTGGCGGCATCAGTTACACTTAATCTGCCAAAAGGTAAACCGTAAGTATTACTATGATCTTTGCTTAAGAAGTTTTTAATATTTATTATTGTATATATAATTTTTTCCAGACTTGCCGATTGCGCTAAATTGCTAATGGCTGTCGCTATACTATTCACCGTTGGCTTACAGTTCTATGTACCCAATGATATATTGTGGCGTAAAATTAGTCACAAATTCGATGAAAAGAATCATAATATAACACAAATTTTACTGCGTACCGGCATTATGTTAATCACGGCTGGCATTGCTGCAGCTATACCAAATTTGGGACCCATCATTAGTTTAGTGGGCTCTGTTTTCTTCTCGTTGCTTGGCATTTTTGTACCAAGTTTTGTGGAGACTGTCTATTTGTGGCCCAATCGTTTGGGTTTCTGCAAATGGAAATTAATCAAGAATATACTATTAGCTGTATTCTCGATATTGGCGCTTATTGCAGGTGCAACTGTTAGTATTATGGAAATCATTGAAATGTATTAAAGGGCCTTATAAATACATATGTATGTACATACATATATATATATATATATATAGTACATAATGTACATATGAGTATTTCGCTTTAAATGACAATTACTAACTAAATCATCGTAGAGTTCAATAATATTCTTTAAGCATCTACATTCGCGTTAGTCTGGTTTTATTTGATTTCTACATATATATATATACATATATAATTTCTTTCTTTTCACTATCTTTACTACAAACAAGCCATGTTGAACATGGTAAAGCGATTTTATACTTTAAATCGCTGACTGCATGAACATGATGATATTAATTTATAAGTTATGATTGATTTGTTATAGAGTTTCGATATGAAGAAAAAAAAAATGTTAAATATACTAATCTAATCTAAGTATCTGTGAGTACTTAAATCGAACGCATTAAGCAACTGCAATTTATAGAATTTATTTATAGTTTTGTAAGTGAAATTTTGTATACAAAAAACAAAAATTATAATTAATAAAAAAAAAAATTGTAATAAAAATTTTATTAAAAAACGAAAATATATTCAAGACGTTAATTTTTAAACAACTTATTACAAATAACTTATATTTATGCAACAGGATGGGACAAACGACCACTTTGGCATTTTTTCTTATCTTATTTTATCTTATTCAAAATGCCGTCTATATAAATTTCAAAACTAAAGAGTGGATGATCTATACCAGCGGTGCATCAAAGCCTTGCTCTCGTTGCTCTGAGTGCTCAAACGTTACTTTTGCATGCTTGCGTTTTTCGACGAGACAACAACAAAAACTTTCGGCGCAGCCGAAAACGAAACAACAACCACACACGATTTTCATTGCGACGCGGGCCGTCATAAAAGCGTTCATTTTGCTATGATTTACGAGGGGTACTATTTATATTTCGGGAATAGCAAATAATAACAAACATTTTTAAATTAAAATGGCTTTATTGTTTTTCAAAAAATTCCCCTTGATGATCAATACACTTTTGCATTCGTTCAAACCGTTTGTCATAGCAGTTTTTCCATTCCTCTTGAGACACCTCCAAAACATGCTTCTTCGGCGCTCGTAAATCGTTGACCACGCAGTTTTCCTTTGATACTCGGGAACAAGAAGAAGTCATTGGGTGCCAAATCAGGACTGTACGGAGGATGAGTCATTAATTCGATGTTTTGACTGCTCAAAAATGCACTTGTTTGACGAGATGTGTGAGAGCTCCCATTGTCATGATGGAGAATGATTCGTCTTTGGCGGTTGGTCTTACGAATTTCTCCGAAGACTTCCGGCAAACAAATGGTCGTGTACCACTCAGAATTGACCGTCCTACGTTGCTCCAGCGGAATGGTGGCCACATGAACCATTCGGCCGTAGAAACAGGCGTTCATTTGCTTCGCTGTGATTCTTCTACGAACAACTTTTGTTAGATTTGGCTCGTCTTGGAATACCCGGTCGATTGCTGTTTTGTTTCCGGCTCATACGCATATATCCATGATTCGTCACCTGTAACGATTTTATACACGTCTTTTGAAACACCACCGTCGAATTTGTTAATCATTTCCTTACACCAATCGACGCGGCAGAAGTCATACGAGGACTGCTATTTATATTTCGGGAACTGGCAACACTAATGTCAAAAGCTAAAATCTGGCAACACCATAATAAAGTTTGACATTTTTTCGCATAAACGTGTTCACAAAGTTTTGATGTACAATTGCTATTTGTTTTGTTTACAGTGAGTTACGATTTTTACTAAGTGATTGAACTGCGGTTTGTAAATTTTTCAAAAGTAAAATTAATAACGACTGAAAAAATGGAATTTTCCGAGTTTGAGACTCAGTATTTTTTTTCGCAATTAAGTAATTTAGAAATGTTTAAGTGCCTCATTTGCGGAACTGTAATAAGTTCAAAAAGAAATTACAATGTTCGACGATATTATTTGAGTCTCCATGCAATGGTTCCATTCTATGGTTCTTTGAGTGATATAGAAAGGATGCAGCAAATCGCTTTGCTAAAAAAATCAGCAGCTAAGTACGAATTACAACCGGCATGTGACTATGCGAAGAACGTCTTACTCGCATCATTTGTTGTAAGCTATAATCTGGCCAAAGCTCAAAAGCCTCTACAGGACGGTGAATTTTTTAAATCGACGTGTATTGACATGCTCAAATGCTTCGACGATAAAGGCATTCAAATGAGTGAAGTAGTCGCACAAGTACCACTCTCTCGTCGAACAGTCACAAGACGAGTAAATGCCATTAGTCGACAATTAAAAGAAAATCTCATTATTAAAAGAATAAAATGCAGATATTACTCCTTGGCTATTGATGAAAGCACTGATATCAATGATGTGCTAATATTTATAAAGTGCTAATATTTATAAAATGCATTGACTCTGATTTCAATGTTCTGTGAAGAGGACCTTCTAAACTTGTTTTCTCTATATACAACAACCACAGCGCTGGACATATTTCGTGCTATTGATATATCAGTCAACGATATCGGTGGTTTTGAAAAACTTTGTGGTATTTGAACCGACGGAGCACGGAGTATGCGTGGCGACATTAAGGGTCTGAAGGGACAGTTTAAGTTGAGGAAAATTGATGTCCCATTTTACCAATGCCTCATTTATCAGGAAGCATTATGCGCGAAAACCTTGCAAATGAACAAAACTATGGAGTGCGTGGTGAAAATTATAAATAAAATAAGAGGAGGTCATAACGCCTTAACCCATCGGAAGTTCCAAGTTCTTTTGATCGAACTTCAATCCCAGTGTGGAGATTTGATAATGTTCACCGAAGTTCATTGGCTCAGCAGGGGCAAGTGTCTTGAGAGGTTTTTCTCCTTAGAAAGCAAGTTGCATTCTTTCTGATGGAGCAGGTTAAAAATTCGGAAGAATTGGTTCTTAAACTAGAAGACCCCAATTTTCTCTCTGAAGTGGCATTTTTAACGGACGCGTTACTAGATTCTTAAATATTTTGAATTCACAGCTTCAAACACCGAAGCAGTCCATGGTGACAATGCTGTCAACAATAGATGGTTTCAAAAAAAAATGGCTCTTTTGCAAAATGATTTAAGCAATAATTGTTTGAATCATTACCCTTCTTGTCGTGAACTATTAACAGAAAATCCCACTCTAAGTTTTGCTTCCTATTGTGACTCCATTCAACAAATGAGGGATTTATTTGCAGAGCGATTTAACAATTTCTACGAAATCAAAACATATAGAATGGCGCTTTGCGATTTGCAATCCGACTACCAAATACTTGCAGTGAAGGAATCTGGAATTGAATTTTGAAGGCAAGTGTTAGAAGAAAAATATCCAATTTTAAAATCTTCGATGCTTAAGTTGGAGTCAAGTTTTGCCAGTACATATGTGTGTGAAGCTGCTTAAAAATGTCTATAGAAATAAGTTAAGAGACGTAAATCTTGCTGATTTATTGCGCACTTTCGGCGTAAAGAAAAAGTAGACATCAAAAAATTGATAAATGAATAAAATAAATTTTTAAATGGTTTCAATAATTTTCAGTGTTAAATTTTTTTTACTTTAATAAACCAAACAACAACAATACGAGAAGGCTCGATTTTCTTCGCGACGCATAGAATCATAAAAGTGTTCATTTTGCTTAGATTTATGACTTCAAAAAATCTGTTTGTTGTAGATGTTGTTGTACTGCTCCCGATTCAAAATTTCATGCCTACCGCTGATCTACACAAATACTCGGCGAACATGCATCGCAACCCCTTGGAGAAGGGCCAGGGTTGTCTTTATCCTTACGGCCTTGTGTGCAGGAAGTTGGCCGGAAAATCGTGGGCATGCAATCCATAGGCCAATCTCTGGCTATAAAACGTGGTAGTAAAGCTGATGTTACTATATGGCCTAGTCGCATGGGCAGAGAAGGCGAAACAAGTTACAGTCACGAGGGAATTAAACTCCCCACAAAGACGAGCATGTATGTACATACATATATGCATTGGAAGCAATTCTACATCTAACACCACTGCATCTAGAAATTAGGTTTAAAAGTAAGGAAACACTCCTGAGACTTTTAGTTGACGGAAATAAAGTTACCTCAATTTACTGTCTGAAGCGTCTCTCTACATGGACACAGGATGAAACCTTAGTGTCCATGCCAAGGGATGAGATGACACGGAGGAGTGTTTTCAATCGGAACTTCACCATCAAATGGTCCGATAAGAATGGATCTTTGACAACAGAAGGAGCTGGTCTAGGAGTCTTAGGACCCAGATTATACCACTGGGAGTCCTTGTGCAGATATACCAATATTTCAATAGGGACAGTGTAATTTAGTTAAAGGCTATCGCAATTGTGAGATTACTATTCTATCAGACAGGCGGTGTTAAAAGCACTAAGCTCAAACTCCATCAAGTCCAATTTTAGGGCAGGAAGCACTTATAATATTGGAAAAACTCGACGAACACAACAAAGTTTACTTGCTGCGAGTCCCAGTACAGAATAATATAGTAGGAAATGAGCTAACCGATAGGCTTGCCAAGAAAGGAGCGACAACGTCAATGGTAGGACCGGAGCCTTTTCGTGGTACTCGGAGACACACTAACCTGGAATTAATCCACAATGAAATAAATAGGGCAAGGAAGCAGCACTGGTCCATGAGCGAAGACCAAAGGCAAGCAAAAATATTCCCGCGCAGAGCGATAAAAATGCTCCAACTAGGATGAAACCAGCTGAGGACATTGACAGGAATACTAACAGGATACTGCCGACTGAGGAAACACCCCAGAAGCCACCATGTCAAGTCTCATTTTGATTTTGCCTGAAATGTTAAAGTTTTAAATGAAAAATCCAAAAAGAGGGTGGAGGTTCTGTATGGGGTTTTCCTAAAATGGAGAATCCGTGACACACCCATTGATATTTATGTGAAGAGCCTATTCATAAGAAGCCGGCATATAAAATTTCCTATAGATATTGACTGCAAATAAAAAAGTTACCCATATAAAAAGGCAAAAGTGGGCGTGTGGTTTGTATGGGGGCTACACCAAAAAAATGGGCGGATCATACCCATTAATATATATGTGAAGAGTCCTTTCGTTTGAACCCACCATATCAATTTTAAAGGTGATATTGACAGCAATAAAAAAATATTCATACAAAAAGTCGAATGTGGGGGGGACTGGTTTGTATGGGGGCTACCCTAAAAAGTGGGGGCTACTGCAATAAAAAGAAGTCTATGTGCCGCCTTACAACCGGATAACTTAAAAATTGATTTCCAAAAAATGTGTCTTGTCAAGCTAATCCAGAATATATACTTTATGGGGTCTACGATGCCTCCTTTAAGGCGTTACAAACTTGTGTAAATGGTATAAAAAACAGCTAATCTGTTCGTAAATATTCGTGGTATAGATAAAAATGTACGTAGTTCAACAGTTCAAGACGCACTAATATTCCCATTGACTTTATGTCGGAAGAGGCTCACGAAGCTAGCAATAAAGTTTATAGGGAAGCCCACCATAAACACATCCGCATCCGTAACCACATCAGCTGCATGACAACTACTTTAAAGTTAGATTTCACAATAAAAAGAAAACAATTCATCATAATCTTTAGCATGTTTAGTATGCGTATACGTATAATCAATATCAAATAGAAGTATAAAGTTAAAAATAATATATAAATATAATTTAAACTTAATGTTGGTTGGTGGAATCGGCAAATTTTATAATGACATGATAAGACAATTGTTCTGAAGCGCTTAAAACATATTAAGTAATACATGTCTGCTGTATATATTTCAGTATTGTATGTAGTAGGTAGAGTATAGCGATTACAAATGGAACTGGTTACATTAAATAGCTTATATAACGAAATATAGTGCTTACTATTATTGTTGTTTGTTAAAACTATTTTGTTTTTCTCTCCTTTTTTAAGTATAACTAATGCTGTGCGCGGTCTTCAAAATAAAATTGATAGAGCATATTGATATTAAGGATCTCTGCCCTAACAATCTTGGTACGCGTTAATGATATTATTACCAAACTAAATGTCGTTTAAGACCAATCTCATGCATATGTATATTATGTAGATTATTTGTCTGTTTAGTTGCCATTATGTGCCTTTTGTCTGGTCTATTTCTTTTTCTTCTTGGCATTCGAACTGGTTGCGACCACTTCCGATTTACGCTTCTGATTTGATTTAGCTGCGGGCGTCGTGGTTGCCGGATTGGCGCCACTAGCACCAGTGCCGCTGTTGCCACCGCCACCACCGCTCTTGACGGACTTCTTTTTCTTTTCAGCGCGTTCCTTTTCCTCCAATTCGAGATTCTCACGCTCGATGAGTGTTATGAGCGTATTGCAACGTCGCTGTAACTCCAAGGCTGTACGTGATTTAATGAACCAATCGAAACGGAATTGCGGCGAGGCGCTGTAAGTAATATTAAAAAAAATTTAATTAGGGTTTATATTATATACTATATGTATAATAAAGACTACCGTATGGCTGCACGAAGCTCCTCGTAGACATTCTCCTTGTCGAAGCCCAATTTGTGCAACATGCAAACCAAAAAACGATCTTCAATTTCTGTATAGTTTTTGCCTTTATTATTGCCGTACTGTAGACGTAGCTGATGGAATGGCGCACGATAGCGTGACATCTGCAAAATAAATAATTGTAAACGTATTTTTGTATTATTTAGCAATGATTTATTCCTACCTTCTGATCCAAAGCCTTCTTGATGGACAAACGCCGTTGTATTTTTGTCTCACCGCGCTCAATCTGACCCATTATGCGTTCAATATCCTGTAGCTCATGACAACGTTCCCAAAAAACTGCATTATATTCAATCACCTCCTCTGGTGTCTTGCCCTCGACATCTTTAGCTATGTTTTCGATATCATCACGTCCATATTTCTCATTGGCCTTAATAAATTGATTGAAATCACGCTTGGTCCACGTTGTAAAACCTTGCGTCAGCAGCGACTCCTTTTCGCCCACTTCTTCTTCGGACAGCATTTCGGCCTCGTCAATTTTGCGCTGTTCCTCACGTTGCACCTTAGTAGCCTCTGAACCCAATTCGCTGTTTTTCGGCACTTTATAGCCAACAGTTTTGCGAAAATAGTAAATCTCCTGATCGAGCAGCTCAAAGAGACGTGGCGGAAAGAATTGAAAGTCCTGCACTATTGGCTGCTTTGGCGGACGTGGTGCTTTCGGTGCTTTTGGTTCCGATACGCGCAACGCCTCACGGAAATAAGCATCTACAGCATAGTTCGCTTTACGTTCACGCTTTGGTGGTTCAATCCAATTACCTAGTGCATTCAATTTCTGCTTCTCGCGATAATCTTCACCCTCAAATTGATATACCGACGAAGTGCCCGATTCACCGTTTGTATCTACCGTAAACGAACGCAATGAACTTTCACCCAATTGATCGAGTTTAGCCTTTTCTTCTTGTGTCTTGGCTTCACCACGCTCCAAAATTGTATCAATATCTTCATCGGTTAGTTCCGAATCCTTCGATGAGAAAACTTGATTAGCGCCGAAACGTATAATATTCAACATTTCATCCTTATTCAACTGATTGGTACGATTATCCACCAGTCGTCCTTGCTGTATAACCATCTTATCGAGCCGCAATTTTACCTCGGCACGTTCAACAATCTTCTCTTCTACAGTGCTTTCGGTAATGAGACGAAAAACACGCACTTGCTTCTTCTGTCCTATACGATGTGCACGATCCATAGCCTGCAAATCCATCTGTGGATTCCAATCCGAATCGTAAATAACAACCACATCAGCAGTAGCCAAATTAATGCCCAAACCACCAGCACGAGTGGACAACATGAATATGAACTTGGTGCTATTTTCCGCATTATATTCCTGTATCTGACGATTACGATCTTCATGCGGTGTCTGTCCATCCAAACGGCAGTAATTGTAATTACGCCAGTGACAATAATCCTCCAATATGTCCAACATGCGCGTCATTTGTGAGAAAATCAGCACACGCGAACCTTGTTCCTGCAATTTTGGCAACAGTTTATCGAGCACAACCATTTTGCCAGCATTGAAAACCAAATGCGTATCCGTTGTATATGGTGGACCGGGCTCAGCACCATCGAACAGATAAGGATGGTTAGTACACTTGCGTAACTGCATAAGAATATTCTGTAGACGCATCTTTTCCATTTTGCCAGCGCCATTTACAATATCAATATCCTTCATCAGCACCTTCGTATACAATTCGCGTTGCATTTTCGCCAAACCGACAAAGATTTTCAATTCTTTTTTAGGCTTTAGACGCTTCTCCACCTCCGACTTAAGACGACGCAATAAAAATGGTTTAAGCACTGCATGCAGACGCATAATGAGTGCATCATCACCGAGGCAGGTGTTTGTATTAAACCACTCATCGAAATCTTCCGAAGAGTTAAACACATCGGGCAACAAGAAATTCAACAGCGCCCACAATTCGTGCAGATTATTTTGCAACGGTGTGCCAGTTATAAGTAGACGATTTGCGGTCTTAAATTCACGTAAAATTTCGGACAATTTCGATTTCTCGTTTTTAATGCGATGCGCCTCATCGATGACCAAATAACGCCAGTTAAATTTCTTAAAAACTGACTTTTCACGTATGCACATTTCATACGAAGTAACACAAACATCCCATTCGCCCGGCAATAACACATCACGTATAAATGTATTACGTGCCTCCTGATCACCGATAAGACATACAGCGCGCAGTGATGGACACCAACGTTCGAATTCATTTACCCAATTCTGTAGCGTTGATTTTGGAACAATGACAATATGTGGACCAGCTTGATTTCTGCAATTATGCGAATATTAAATTATTTATTTCATAATGCAAAAATTTAAAAAAAAAAAAAACTTACTTGAAATGTTTTAGATAGCCAAGCAGTGAAATGGTTTGTAGTGTTTTACCCAAACCCATTTCATCGGCCAGTATGCCATTAATACCATTCTCATATAATGATATCATCCAATTTAAACCGCGTATCTGATAATCACGCATCTCACCGCCTTTAATGTAGCTGGGTGAGCTTTCAAAACGAAATAACTCCTTTGTGGTTGTATCCTCGGCCAAGAGTTCTTCATCCTCCTCCTGTTCGGTCTTGCGATGACGATGACTGTTGGAAAAAATCCAGGGAATCAGTTAGTATTGAAAAATAAATTAGTTAATAAACAAAACAAACTTACTCTTGATTTGCATCTTTGATTTCCTTTTCTTTGTCCTTGTTCTTCTTAGGACGTCCCTTAGCCTTGACGGGACTTTTATTAGAATTGTTCATGAAATGCGTAAAGATTTCTGTTTGTTTAAGCAGAAAATCAAAGCGTCTGCTTCGATCTGCTTCAATTTTATTGTCAAATTCAACTTCTTTTTCGCCAGAAGAACTGGTGGCCGTCTCCGAGGTGGTTTCATTCTGTAATAAGTGCATTTAATTAATTTTTACGTATTTCAACAACGCCGGCGGACTATGATGCTATTTTCTCTTTTAGCGGCACGCAGCTCCTTTGTTGTTGTAAGTTACGGCGCGCGCTAATCTTCATCTTGTTGGTTTGTTGTTAGATTAGTTTCTCTCTTTCTCTCTTCCGTTGAGCAGCACGCTTGGGTATTTTTTTTTGCAGCTGCCATTACCGCCGCCACCGATGCTGCTGCTTCTTCCTCTTCTAGATTTTTCTTTCAGCTCGCTGCTAATTTGTGGAAAAATTTTTTCACTTACCGAATTTTCCTCGTTGGCCTCCAATGGCGCTGCTTTATTCTCTTCTTTCGACATTATTGCAATGCAAATTAATGCCGTGTAATATTTTTATTAAACTTCTTGCGTTTTTATTAATTCTTTTCTACAGTTTTCTGCGCTGATACTAAAAACTGCCGACTGCTGAGAGCGTGTCTGTGTGAGTGAGAGCGGGTACAAGCGCAGAAAGAGCGACAAACAAATCGACATGTTTGTTTGCTCGCTCGCACACTTTTCTTGGTACGTCTGTACAGATATGTCTGTACATGCATTAAATAGATGTATTCGATTACTTTGGTATGTAATCTTCAAATTTGCGCGCCAAATTTAATAAATGCAAATATTCCGTTAGATTTAAATAAATGTTTACGTTAATATTTATTTAATGTAAATAACATTTTTATTAAAATTTTTTTCGAGTATTTCTTTTGTTTTTTGAGGTAGATTCATTAAATTTTATGATGGTGGTACGTTTAATTGTGCGTTAAATTTCAATTTAATCGAGGTGCTCCGTGGAATTGATAATGGTGAAGGTGAAAGTAGCGGGTGTTTGGGGATAAAAGGGAAGAACGTAGGGTTAGTCTTGAGCACTGAGTAGTAAGTCAAGAGGCTGACGACGCTTGAGTCTTCTGGTGAATATGCTGTTATCCAATAGATTTAACGCCAGATAGTTTGGGTGAACAAATAACTTTTGCACATAGTCTGCTTAACGCCGGGTATTACAAAGAGCTGAACGCCGGACGTCCAGACATGTTTTATTGTGGCCTTGATGGAATGATGTTATTAAGTATCTTTTGTTTTGAAGGACGACCGAGAAGCCAGTGCCAAGATATTTGACGGAACTGTATGATGGGATAGTCACATCATTTAATTTGCAGAAGGGTAGTTACTTTTTATGTCTGTGAAAGTTATGTGTGAAGATTTCTCGGCCATAGATTATGTGCTTCGAGCTGGTTTTGTAGTATATTTAAAGCATCGCAAGAATTGCTTAAAACTGACAACAAAAACAAAAGTAGTCCCATCTGCGTATATGGCGACAGTGAGCTCTTGGTCGGAGATGATTGACATGTTCGATGTAATTAATTATGGTATAAAGAATGTAGCCTAAAACACTGCTCTGATGTCTCTTAGATGGGAAACTTACTCCCCACAACTTCAACTTCAACAGTAACCCAGTATGCCAGACTCTGTCGATTTGAAGTGAACTAATTTTAAGCTAAATAGTTTAAATATTTGATGCGTATATTTAACCAGCGCAGTCCAGTAGAGATATATGACGTATTCTTACGACTTTTGCGTGCAAAAGAGACAAAAAACCCGCTACATTGAAATCATATGGTGAAAACAAATTTTGTTTACAACAACAAATGAGCAAATTATTTTGTTTAGTGGTCACACTGTTTGCCGCAAACGCAGAGTTGCATTTGTACAATTTGCACATTAATAATATTTTATTAGCAATGAACGACAACATAAATAATAATTTGCTTATTTTAACCTTCGGTGCTGCTGCTTTATATGTACTCGAGGAAGAAGAAAAAAAGAAAAAGAAACCACGCAGCACTTGGGTACGTCCTTGGATAGCATGCCGCGACGCAGAAGGCTATTGTGTAAAATTAATAAACGATTTGCAATTGCAAACTCCAGAATTGTACCAAAATTTTCTGCATATGACAGCAACAGATTTTGAAGAATTGGTAAGAAATTCTATTATTTTATACAATGTTTTAATACATTTGTATGTATGTATGTATATTATTTTAGTTGCAACTCGTTGGTCCAATTATAAAAAAAAATGACACACAAATGCGCACATCGGTATCGGCAACCTGCCGCTTAATAGTTACGCTTCGTTTTTTGGCTACCGGAGAGAGTTTTCGTTCATTGCAATACGTTTTTCGTATACCGCATAATACCATCTCAACCATTGTACCAGAAGTATGCGATGCTATACAACAACAACTGAATTCCGATTATATGACGGTATTTACATACATACATATTTCAATTATAAAAGTTATCCGGGCATGCCGCAGAAAACTCTTTCGCTTCAAAATCTTAAAATTTCTTTCACATAATTTCTTTGTTTGAATAAAATTTAAAGATTTTGAGGCGGACGCAGCTTCAGTGGCACTCCTGATTATTTTGTGTGTGTGTCTTGCCAGTTTCCAACAAGTGCACTGGAATGGCAGCAGATTGCCGATGATTATAAACGTTTGTGGAATTTTCCACATTGCATAGGCGCTATAGATGGCACGCATGTGGTCATGAAGGCGCCATCTAACTCCGGTAACAAATTCTATAATTATAAAGGTAATGCTGAATTTATTTTGCTTGAAAAGCAGCACACCTACATTAAATTTTTCTATTTAAGGTTCACATAGCATTATACTAATGGGTGTGGCTGATGCACATTATAAGTTTATTTACATTGATGCTGCACAAACTGGGCGTGTATCCGACGTAGATGTTTTCCAACACACTGCCGTAGGCAAAGGATTAGTTGCAGACAAGTTTAATTTGCCGCAGGATAAGCCACTTCCACAACGTGTGCTTGCAGTTCCATATTTAATGGCTGGCAATGAAGCTTTCGCAATGCATCGCAGACTATTGACACCATACGCGACGCAAAGTAATCTAACTGATGTAGCAAGCGTATTCAATGAACGCCTTTCCCGTGCACAACGTGTAATAGAAAATGCTTTTGGTATACTAACAGCTAGATTCGGTGTACTGCGTAAACCTATTACTTTAAATCCAGAAAAGGCCAGAAAACTGACCATGGCATGCTGTACGCTACACAACTTTTTAATAATGAGGCATTCAAATTACTTTACACCAAGTCTAGTTGATCGAGAAACATCGAATGGGCAAATAATTCCTGGCGAGTGGCGAAACTACGCTGTGGAAAATACATTTTTCGAACTGAAAGCACTACGTACACAACCAGTTAATCATGATGAAGAGATACGTGCTGAGTTCGCTGAGTATTTTACAAGCGAGAATGATGCAAATAAAATAAACTGATGTGTTGAATTAATTAACTATAATTACATATTATAGACAGAACTTATTTGCCTGCTTTAAAATTTATTAAAAACTAATTCAGCTATCTGCCCACGCAATATTTTGGCATGATTTTCGGGTAATTGCTTCAGTTCCGCATATAGATATTTCGAAAATGCCAAATTTGTATCGCTGCTGTCGTTACTGGCATGTATTGAGGTTACCGCTTGGCGCATTATATCAACAATGGCTTCAGTTGCAGTTGATGGTTTCGGTTTGGGACGACGTTTTTCCATTGAGAACTTTGTCGAATTCGGCGTACACGAATCACTGTCACTGTCTGTGCTATCTTCTATATGCACAGTTGATGGCTGTTCCTCTTCTTCACAATGATCAATGAAATTCATGGCATTATAGAATTTCCATGTCACTTTGGAGTCACCTTTTTGGCGGCCTGCATTCGTACGGTACTGAGTGCGCAGATTTGACCATTTAGCGCGCAGATCTGATTCGGTATGTGATGAATCGAAAGCTTCGTAAATTTTTTTCCAAACATTACTACGTTTATTTTTATTTGTATAATCTATATCGGCAGCGTTCCAAATGCACTCGTTTTCTTGAACCAATGCAATTAATTTTATTGCATCTTCGTCGCACACGGATTTTGAGATTTTTGGACGCCGACGCGCCGTCTTTGCTGGAGGAGCGCCATCGTCCGAGCTTTGACTATTGTCCATCTAAAATGTAATTTAATAAATTCATTATAATTCAAAGAAGCGAAATACAAAATTATACTCGCCAGTAAAATAATTTAAAATGCAATTGTTTACAAACAAAATATGTGGAAGATGTTTGCGGGTTGGCAGTCAGCTGTATTAGTGATGATTAATATTACACAGTTGGTGGTTTTTTCACTGTGATTGGCATATCACAGTGCTTCTAAATCCTATTGCACCAGGCGTTTAGCTCGCCCCCAGTCTTCTAGGCAAACTTTTTTCATTAGAAGCGTCATTATCTTCTCTAACAGTTTTCATTTGAGAACATTTAATCTTAAAAATATTTCTCTTTCGTTGATTGATTTCGACAATTTCAGACCACTTTTTTATTTGCTCATCAGTTTCAACGATCTGTCTTTTCAAATTATTATCGTCGCGTTGAAAACGAACCCACTCTTCGTCCTGACACTTTGGTTCAACATTTCGGGCTTTTGCATCAATAAGTGTATCATCAAAGAATATTTCAGGCAGTCCATCGGTATTGGAATATGAATCATTCACTACATCCCTTTGCAAGTTTGAAATGTGAGCAATGAAGACATTATGAGCCGACTTGTTGAGAAGTTATATGCGATACCGAAGCTAGTTGAGCAGTAAAATTTTCTTCAGATTTTGATGTTTTAGTACTAAGATTTTTTCGTTATAAGTTTGCGTTAAAGTTGATTGTAGTTTGGCACAATCCAGTTGATGTGTACTTTAAAAACTTTAGCTGATTTTACGATGCTGTTGCAATCAATGAGATTTTTCCGCACTACTTTACTGTTTTTTACTTAATTCAATGTATGCTAATCGGTTATTTTGATCTATTTTGTGCTTTACGAATTTCTCGACAGTATGTCGTCCTTACTTGAATATATTATACCCTATACGCACAATATTGAAGCTATAATATAAATTTGATATAAACTTGTAACAGCGCGTTGAATAGAGAGTCTATAAAGGTACTTTGGTTTATTTAAGTTTTAAAGAACCAATTTGTCAGACACACATGAAAAAATCAACTCGTATATATAATTTATGGGGTGTCACATTTTTCCTTCGTTGTGTTTTGACATTTCAAAACAACTCAATAAACCCTACAGGATATGAAAATATAACATTATTTTAAATGTTTTTCAGATGTTCTTTCGAATCAGTATGAAATACATACATCGGCTTTTTTCACACGAAATTTTAAATCGTACTGTAAAACATAAATGTGGGTGGGTTTAAATAGGGGTAACCCAAAAAACTTTGCGGTACATGCCCAGTAGTAGATGTGTATGAAGCGACCATATAAGATGGTCTATAAGATGCTACCATATCGAATTTCAAGTTGATATTGACGTTTTTCATACAAATGCATAAAAGTGAGCTGTAGGTATGTATGTGAGTACCTCAAAAACTGTGTGAGACATGCCTATTTGTATATGTATATGATGCGGCTAAATAAGTTTTTCTTACAAAAACACACAAGCAGGCGGTGGGTTTGTATGGGGCTACCTAAAAAAGTGGGCGAGGGACACTACATTGCATTTCAACCTAATATTTGGCTTTAATAAAGAAGTTTTTCATACATAAAAACACATAAGTGGGCAGTTGATTTGTATGATGACCCCAAAATGTGGGCGGGTCCCATATCAATTATTAAGTTGATATTGACTACAATAAAAAAAGTTGTTTATACAAAAAGACAAAATTGGGCGGTGGAGTTGTAGGGGGCTACCCCAAAAGGTGAGTGTGGCGGTTCAATCTCGATACTCTATTAAACTGCAATAAAATAAGTATATGTATGTGCCAATTTTCAACTGGATAGCATAAAAATTGGTATCCAAAAATGCGCAACAGCATACAGTCGAACATGGCTAGATCGATTCATTTCGTCGAGAATATATACATATATTCTTTATGAGGTCTACGATACCGAATTAATAATACGTAATAGTATTTCACACTATGTGTGAATATTATAAAAATATTAAAAAATCCAAAATATTTTCACTATTTTAACACGTAATTTATTTACACTGGTTCAATGCTTATACATAACATATTGCTGTTTTTTTTTTTTAAACTTTACTACCAAGTTCTTCATAAAAATAGTAGTAGAATGTTAGACAAAAATAAGTTAAGAACATTTTGAAAATACCGAATTCAAGAAAAATTTCTTTCAAAATAATTTTTTGCCAAATAAAAGTCTATGAAGAAAATTTTAAAACTGCCTAAAGGCTTGAGAGTATAAGAAATGCAGCTAGTTGATGTACATATATAACATAGATATATTGTAGAATAATCTTAGGAAATAAGTTATAGATCTTATACAATTGGAATTATCCGTACGTTGGCAAACATAGCAAACGAACGTTTGAATATACATAACTTCTCAAAGAGCGTTTTTAGTGCACAGTTTAGTTTTTTATATTTCTATTTTTTTTTTTTTTTTTTTCATACATATTACCGCTTATGTTACAGACAGAAAATATATATTGTATATATAGAAATTATTTAACAATCTGTAACAGATTCTTTCTTTGTTTGTATGTATGTGTGTGTATATATATAAAGCTAACAAAGTGCATCACCGTAATCAATGTATTGAAAACAATTGCGCAATTTTACTCGCATGACATTTTAAGAATTCATAACTGGCTTTAGTTGCCTTTTTGAAGGCTTCCGTTTTGCTGGCATTGACTGCAACTGCAGTGGCGCTGTTAGTGTTACTATTAGTAATGCTGTTGTTATTATACGCTTCACTCAGTTTGGGTGCACCCATTGCAGCTAAAGGCATCCTTGTTGCTTCCGTCAGTCCAGTTGAAATGACATTGTTGGGAAACATCTTACGTAGCACATAGTTAAAACCATTCGATGCCTTAGTGCTATTCATTTTAAAGCGTTCAATACCAAAAGCGCGTATGGCACGGCTAAAACCAAAAACCTGTGAACTAATGTACGCATGTCGCACTGCGAGTGTACGTCCATCTTTCTGTTCGCTATAAATAACGATCTCATCGACTTTCTGTGTGTGGAATGAGAGAGAAAAAAGACTATAGTATTAGTAGTTTATAGAAAATAATAATAATAAAGTGAAGTAATGTGCAAGGTCGGCTGTTAATAATTAAACCAAAGACACCAAAAAGGTGATTAAGATACCTAAGCACAATTGACAGAACAATACGCATTTTCAGACAGCTAGATCTACCATTCGCTACCATCAAAACTATCAATAGCAAAAAGCACAATTTGCAGGACACATAACCTAATAGACATATTCGTGACAGCTTAAAAACAAAAAACTCCCATACTAACTACAAATTCATCTTCAAAGAAGGTACCAAATCATACCAAATCACAAGCTATGGAACCTCAACTGCCACATAAACACTGAAATCTGGTCGAATACCGCACTACTGAACAGTAAACTCAGCAGAAAGCATATCAATTCATGAAGCTTTAGAAATATGTATAAAAAAGTCACTTAAATAAGCAATCTGTACAGACGCTTTGGATGTGGATTCCTAGTCACACGGACATGAAAGGTAAGAACAAAGCAGATTCCATAGCCAAACAGAGAAGTAAACTCTACACAACACCATTAACATCAACTATCTCAAAAGTAAAATATCTTACATGCGTGTTGAATTCTATTTCCAAGAAATTGTCCCAGACGTATGGAAGGTAGCAAGGATTGTAGCTCTTTTGAGTTTTGGCAGTGAAGCTGAACTTGGGTCCTCTTATAGGCCCATTTCACTTCTTTCAATTCATTGCCTCCTAGCGGATTACTAGCATGGTTTCAGAAAGGATCGCGTAACGAATTCAGCATTGAGCGAAATCACCACTTTTATCGCTGATGGACTCAACAAGCCGAGGCCATGCGAACGTATAGTGCTGGTGGCTCTAGACTTGAACAAGACTTTTGATACAGTTGATCATGCAATCTTGTTTCAAGATCTGGTCTCCATCTCGCTACCTGTCAAAACAAAACGCTGGCTATTAAACTATCTTAATATTAGAAGGGCGTACTTTGAGTTCAGGTGGTGAGGTCGGGGTATCGAAATCTAAAGTTAGGTGTACCGCCGGGTGGATTTCTCTTCCCTCTCCTGTTCAACCTGTATTTGAAATATGTATATACCTCTACCTCCTTCCTATATAAAAATGGTAATCTATGCGGTTGATTGTACCATTTTATCCTCGGGCGTTGATGAAATTTATGGGAGAATTAATATCTACTTAGAGACTGTTAAATTTTTTCAATGGTCGCAACCGACAAGTCGTCGGCTTCCATCTTCAACTTCTGAACTAAGGAGGTTAGGATGAAACTAGATGTATTTGGTGGGGGTTTGAGTACCCTAGTTCAGTACCCTACGATACTTGGTACAACTTTCGATCTCCTGCTTACATTCTCCGCTCATGCCACCAAGACGAATAATCAGTTTAAGTAAAGAAAGAAAGTGCTGAAGGCGCTTGCTGGGTCTTCTTGGGGTAAGGACAAAGAGGCAATCATTACCACATACAAAGCTATTGAACGAAATGTCCTATATTAAGCTGCTGCTAATGCCTGCAAAGAGCTCAGAATAGTGCTTTCAGGACTGCTACTGGCCGTTTACAATTGTGTCATGATGACCAACTGCATGAAGAAGCGATGATGCTTTCAGTTCTAATAATGTGCGTATAGGAGCAATCATCCCAAACACGACACCCTCACGAGAACTGTTCCAACTCGTATTAGAAATTACATCAGAAGTTATAAAACGAGTATATCTCGATTCGCACCTCACAATCATATAGAGGAGTTTGTTTATATATCCGATAGGGCCCAATTGCATAAAGATGCGGTTCAACAGTCAATTAACTCTCTCAGGGGCAATATTGTGTTTGGTGGCTGCCGCCCCCTATTGATGAGAGTGAAAAACTTCTCCCTCCTAACAGCCGAACTAAATTAGCACAGTAAAGATCCGGTTGGAGCAATATGCTTGAGTGTTAAAGGGAGCGGATCGGGATGGGACTAATGACTGCTATCCTGAGTGTTGTCAATCGCCACACAAAACGACCCACCTGTTCAACTGTCAGTCCCGTCCGACACGATTGAATCCTGTGGATCTATGGATACGTCCAATCAAGGTAGCCTCATTCCTGGGACTTGACAGCTAGGGTAACGTTTTGGTGTATCTTTCTCTTGCATTACTCATTACTTTGCACAATACTTTCATTTATATAATTAATTGTATCTACATACATATATCATATATATCCGGGTACAGACCAAAACATCAACAACCTCAAAAGCATACCAAAACATTCTAGAATAAACCACATAAAATTCACAAACATACGTCTTGACCACACAAACAATCACTAAATGATTCAGAACCTCAATAACACTTACCCACCAACCTTCCCCCCCCCCCCCCAAAAAAACACTAACCACATCATAACGCCTTGTACATGCCTAACGCATCTCTGATCCTCAAACTTTCAAAACCTCAATTCTATCTTTTTTAATGCCAATCTTACCCCCAAAAATTAAAAACTATTTTTAGATTTCAAATTCAAATATGTACTATAAAAAATAAGGCTCGAATCTACGTTTTATAATACACTAGTTTCCAGAACACACCATATTATTGAAGACCTCTCTAGCTGAAGGAGCTGGCAGCAATGGCAAGTTCTATACATTAGTTTATAATTTTAACTATAAGTTTATATATATATATATATATATATATATCTAAGCATTATATACGCTAAATGCACATATAAATGTAAACAAGCGTCAAGTACAAAGTCCATTTGAAACGTACCATAATCTTTTTCATGCCTATATTGCGAGTGAATGTAGTCAGCGTTCTTTCTTTGAGATCTAGTACTGAATCTTCGATAATTTTTATCGGTATGTTCTTGTAGAAACGTTCACCCCACTTGGGCACCGGATTTGTTTTGGATAGCAGACGTCGTGAATAAAGTTTACCATCGCGCACTTCACGTTTTATGGTGTCTTCGGTTAGTACGTGTGTGCTGTAGAGTTTATTGATGAGGAGCTTTAGTACTTTATTTAATAATTTATTGCGATATGTGTACAATAGTTACCTTGCAGGATTTGGATAACGATTCCAATAGGCTATAACAACCTGCTTCCATGTATAATCGAAAACAGTTTCAGCGCGACTGGACGAGACGCCAACCATGTTTTATATATGTATGTTTTTGCTCCGTCGTAGTTATTTGTCAAAAATTGATTTTTTCCGCAATTACTGCTGATAACAATGCCTTGCCAATTAGGATATTATATATGTATTTTTTTAGCGCTACACTTTCGATTTCTCGCTGTCAACGTCATCGGCCGATCTATGCGCAAAGTATGTCCTTGACGTCTGCTGCTGCTGCTGTTTCTACTATTTATATGCAGTTGGATGATCGCTACTCGGCTGCTGCTACTGTTACACGCATATACACGCCCCTGAACTGAAAATAAAATTAGGTTTAGAGGGTTTTTATTAATAGCTACATACATAGAATGCCGCTACATCTCAACTAACTCACTCACTCAATCACACCTAAATTGTTAGAAATCTTGCTCTTGTATACAACAGTGTCTGTAGTTTTTTATTTTATTTTTTAATATTTTGGGAGTTGTAGCGCAGTTGGTGTAGTGTATTAGTAGGATGTCATATGGCCGCAAAGAAAACTATAAATTTTGTTACACAACTGCGTAGACACTCACAATCAAAACCAAAGAAAAAGCATCTTTGACAAAAAAACAAACAACTATTTGGGCAGCATGTGAAGCGGAGTTCATGCAATCCAATGTTTTTTTCTTTGTTAAGCTGCTTTGTTGGTTTTTATAGAAATGAATTGTATTGCAGTTTATACACAAAACGCTGATTTCTTTACAAACAAAAGAAAAAAACAATTTGGTATCAGTTTCCTTTTTTTTTTTTTGTTTTGTTTTAATTGATTTACTTCTTATTTATTAGCACAACTGAAACACAAGAACAGCCAACGGCGAAGACAGCGAGAGAATTTTTATGAGAATTTTCATTAAAAATTGCACGAGTGAATACAAATTGCGATTGGTAAAATTGCCATTCACTTGTCAGCATAGATTTGCTTTTGTGTGGACAACGTGAGAAATGGCATGTAGTATAGGGCCAAATACACAATTCGCATATATAACGAATAACTTTGTTTAGCAAGTGGGCAGCGCTATAAAATGTCCGTTAATTTTAACCTTAAAAATTATTGAAATGAAGTTCGTATAGAAAAATTGAGAAACTATGAGTTTAATATTTTATTCTATTATGCAACCATTATTATTTTGAAAAATGTCTAAAATTAATTATTTTATTCATTAACTGAAAAAAAAATAGCTAGTTTCGGCTAATGTTCAAGTATAGAAGACTAGCTTGCAAAAAGCAAATAAAATTTTAGATATGGAAATGGCATACCTTAAAAATATAAATTAATAAGTGTAATGATTATTTTTTTTATCTTTATTATCTTTAATAATTAGCCTTTTTATATTGTTGTTTTAACGTTTAAACGTATGAAAATTTTAAAACTGTATTGCTTGCACACATTTTCATATTTTTTCTGCTTATTGTTTAAAAATAAATATAGCTGGTGATGAAACATGGTGTTTTAAATGTGATTCTGAAACTAAGCGACAATATGCAGGGTGGCAGTCAAAAGCAAAACCTAAAAAACTGCGTTTTCAGAAGTCAAAAATCAAGACTATGTTGATAACTTTCTATGATTCGAAGGAATTTGTTCCAGAAGATCAAACTGTCAATGGAGTAAATTATTTACAAGTTTTACATCGTTTGTGGTTGAGAGTTCTACGTGTTACGCCCGAATATTCAAAAGGAAAGCAGCTGTTTTTATTGAATGATAATGCACCACCTCACAAGATCAAAAAAGTTAATAAAATTTTGATGAAAAAACATATTTGTCTCCGTATTCGCCTGATCTATCAGCGTGCGTTTATTTTCTCTTCCCAATAATGAAAACTTCAATGAAAGGAACTTTTTATGATGACATTCCAAACGTTGTATTGAGTGAAATGGAACGTATTTTGAATAAATATTAGCTTTGAAACATAATACCATGCCTGTTTTATTTTATAACTAAAAAGTTCGGTCATTTTTAAATCAAACGCGTATTGTATATATTATTAATCAAATGAATTAAAATGGTTGCCATTCCAAAGTTTGGTAAAACATCCGACTATTCAGAAAACGAGTACTCAATTAGTATAATATGTTCAATACTAGTATATAAAAGCTTGTAAGAATAATTAAACATTCATTTAAATGAAAATAACGTACAAGTACATACCATGCTTCCTGTTGTTTAGTTTGGCTTCGGAACACAAGAATTAAACTAATTTATAAAAAAGAAGTTAAATAGCAAAAATTAGTGGGAAAGTATACACTGAATGTACAAACCGTCTGTGATGCGGTATAGCACAGTGATCTTATCCATAAAATTAAATGTATACGTGTTTCTGAACAAAACTTATCGAAAGATTAATATGTATATGGTGATAGTTATATGCACGTAGTTTTCCGTAGTTTATTTATGTTCCACCTACCTCATAGTATATGACTTTTGTATACATATAATACATATACTGCTGCTTAATATAATGTTATTCTTATTTAATATAGAAAAACTTAGTTACATTGAAAATTGGTCAAGGTTACAACAAATCTCGCTATTCCCTGTAAACTGTCGCACACTAAGCAAATAGTTAATCAGTTGGTTTGTACGAGCAACCAGCGACAGTTCTTTCACTTCAGTTGTTTATTTATATGTATATACGTATATTTGTGCGATAATTGCATCGATTTATTGATTACATACTAAGTTAGCCATTGTTAGCCGTATCGCGCGTTGTTATTATATGACCAAAGAACATGCCACACTTAACACAACACAACACAACACGACACCAGTCAACTAAGCGCAGCACAGCCGGCAAAATCATTACCAAGCAATATCAATAGCAACAATAACAATAACAACATCGACGACGACTCATCCATATACATCAGTCGCCATACAACCTCTGACGCGACAACAAGTTGTTAAGTTATTTGCATAATCGTCGGTTTTATTGTACATCTACATATATTAAATCATTCTAATTGGATAAATTTGTGTAAAAAACGATTACAGGTATGAATTCTTGTATTTGTAAACATATTTTGTATAAAAAAAGGACAAACTATTAATTTTTTTAACGAAAATTACAAAACAAAAATAATATTTATTTTTATTTTACCATTCGTTTTGTAGTAGTGCACAAAAAAAAACTACAATAAGATTCACTAAATCTTCTCCACTAATGTGGTAGCTGTAGCCTAAAATGTAGAACTTCACTGACAATAATTTAAAATTCTCTGATTCATCGATGAATAATTTCTGCTGATCGTAACAAGCACTGTAAATAAAATATAATATTGTTGTAAAAAAAAAAAAAAAAATCGAACAGTTTTTATTAGATTGTAAATAAGTGGTAAATGCGTATCAGCTCAATTGAAATTGTAAAGCTATTTTACTTAATTTTAATGCTTTTCGTATTAAAGTGTAAATTATATCACATGTTTTTTTTTTAAATATATTTTTACAGTTAGATGTACTAAAATAGGCATTATAGTTTTTCTTCACGTTTTTACAAGTTGTCATAAGATTCGATTAACTTGTTAATATGCGCGTTGTCAGCTTTTGGCTTTTTGTTCTTAGAAAAATTTAAATGCATATAAATATGTACATATTTAAACCAATCAAAATTGACTCGAACTGGTTAAAAAAAAAAAACAAAATTTGTATGCATTTTAACACAAATCTTTATTGTCGCCTTCAAAATACGCTCATTTTGAGTCAATACAAGTCAAATGCCAACGGTTAATCCAATTTTCCATACACTTGCTATACGCCTCGGCCGGGATAGCCTTTAGTTCCTTCAGCGAATTTTTGTTTATATCCTCAATCGACTAATGACGCGTTGCTCGGAGCGGATATTTAAGTTACGGAAACAGAAAAAAGTCACAGGGTGCCAAATCTGGTGAATACGCTGGTTGTGCGATGACTTTTGTTTCATGTTTGGCCAAAAAGTACGACACAAACAAGCTGGAATGCGACGCTGCATTCTCGTGGTGAAAAATCCATGAATAGTCTGCCCACAAAACCGGCC
The DNA here is from genome assembly GCA_035044765.1 of Leucophenga montana. Classification (NCBI taxonomy): domain Eukaryota; kingdom Metazoa; phylum Arthropoda; class Insecta; order Diptera; family Drosophilidae; genus Leucophenga; species Leucophenga montana. The sequence continues at coordinate 827,160 of JAWNNQ010001138.1, forward strand.
GTTTACGACGAATTGCTTCATGTGGGCGCTTCAAAAGGGCCAAGTAGTACACCTTATTGACCATTTGACCCTCTGGAATGAATTCATGGTGAACAACACACACCACGGCAATCGAAGAAAACGATCAGCATCAGCTTAATTTTCGACCGACTTTGATGTGGTTTTTTGGTTTCGGCTCATTTTTGGTGCGCTATTCGCTATTCGACATATTCATAAGCCCGTATCTCGTCACCAGCGTTTGATGAATGTAGGGTTATCAGCTACTTTGGCAAGTATCTCTTTTGCGACTTCTACTCGAAGTTGTTTTTGAAAAAATGCTGTCTTTTGGTACGAGTCTTCCGGCAACGCGTTTCATACCCAAAACATCAACCAAAATTTGTTGTGTCGATCCATAAGAGATGTTGAGTATCTCTGATATCTTTCTAATGCCAACACGACGATTTTTGAACACAATTTCCATCACTTTCTCGATTTCTTTGTCGTTAACAGAGGTGGATGGACAACTTGCATGAGACAAGTTTTCTATGATTTCACGATCCTCACTGAATGCTTTATGCCACTCAAATACTTGCGTTCTCGAGTCCTATAAACACTTTTGTAACATTTTGAATGATTCCGTTGCCGTTATTCCATTGGAAACACAAAATTTCAAGGAAACTCGTTGTTAAATTTTTTTTTCCATGTTAAAAATTGGCATACAAATTTTTCGCGTCGTAAACAAGCAGCTGTCAAACATAGATTAATTATCGTATCCCGCTCAAACTTTGTGTGAACTCTACTACTCTACTAAAAAAAAAAAAAATTATTTCATGGAAACAAAGCAAAAAAAAAATGTTTTGTACTGAACAAAAATGCTGTTGGGGAGAACGTTCCCCTTCCTTTGATCAGCCAAGGTATAGTTTAAACATGTAAATGGTCAGTTTCGAAGATATAGCGCGTCGAAGGCTGCATAATTACATAATTATCCTAACAAAAAGCATTATACCTTTAAAAAGTATCTGTGTGTTTTTATTTGAACACGGGAGGTGAGATATGAATGAGAATGCAACGGATTATATTAATTGCATGAAATTTATCTCTCATTTCCTAAAAACAAAACTAAAATTTCAACATAAACTAAGAAAATGTCTTAATCCAATTAAAAACACATACATATTGTACACGTATAAATCCTATGCGAATGGGGCCTCTTTTTCGCGCATATCCTGTTAGATTTGCACTCCAAAATGCAACATGTTTACTATCTTATAAGATTAGCAAATGCTTCATTTGATGATTTTTGGCGCGCAAAACTAATCCGATAAAATACGATTTGTAGAGCAAAAAACAAAAATCTGCAAAAGAGAGAAAAATTCAAACTGAAAAGAGCACACACGAAACGGGGGTGCAAAATCACCAAAATCAAATAGAAACTAAAAAACAAACCAATTCGAAATGATAGCAAGCACACAAGTTAGTTTAGTTCAGAACGCGGCTAGACGTACAAATTCAGGCAACGCGGCACAAAAATTAACAACAAATAAATTCGCAAAATACCACAAAAAAAAAATGAAAAAAACCGAATTAATTAAAAGTTAAATAAATAATATATACCATATAGTACGTTACAATACATAAAGAAAAGAAAAATAAAACAAAATACTCAGCGTTTAATAAAGAAAAAGTGCAAAGAAATGCTTATTGGAAATGTTAAATAGTTTAAAGTAAATACCAATAAGAATTTTGTATATTATACACCTATGCATTTACAATTAATATACAGATACATATATGCATGTGTATATTTATGCATATAATATGTAGACTTGTAAATATAGTTTGCCTTTAGTGTAAAAATAGTTTTAGCGCATTGCATTTGAAAAATCGAATATGAAATTCGAGAGTATGTCGCATGTTTTTATTTTAAGCCAAAACGGGCAAAGAAAATGTCAATAAGGAAAATTAATTGTGTTGCAAAAAAAAAAATAGTTTTGTTTCCTCGTATCTTCCGCTTACTCTATCTCGCTTCCACTTATGTTTTTTATTGTGTGCGCGTGCATAGTTCATTTCTTTTTTTTGGTTTTTTTCTTTTTGCTTTTCATTTTACACTTGTATTTCCGCAAAAGCCAACATGCCTGTGTTTTTTTTTTCGTGTATTTCCCAGCGCGTGACAAGTGCACTTTTTTAACTTATTAAGTTGGTCATTTCGGTGTTACACTTGCACACTCCCGCCTTTTTTACCGACAACAGTTCTCATTCTCTCTCACGTGCAGACATTTTTTTATCCTAGTTGCGTTGTTCTTGTTGTTGCTTTACTATTTTCACTCTGCTTATCTCTTACAACATTGCTCTTGACAATGAAAGTGCAGTGCAGTGCAGTGTACATAATGCGGTAAATATGAAAACATAGATACACTGACAAAAATTAAGGCGCAGCAGCAATAGCATTTTTAGTGCATTTATATGCTTTATTTTACTATACGTATTATATAAATAAGCAATTTGCTAAATTTTCAACAAGCATAAATCGGAAGTGGTGCTGGAATACATTTTTTATTTGATTTAAACACTATACAGTAGGGCGGGTTAATTTTTTTTCGCAACAAGCGTCCACCAGAATCGGAAACTACGATGAATTCTCAGAATATTTCACCAAGAAACTATGGGTCGAAAATGAATTCCTAGCCCCCGATGAAAGACATGAAGATTTCAGTATTGAAACCAAACATCATTTATTAAGTATTAGTTCGGTTTAATTTTGTGCTTCCATTTTATTAACGAAGTACCAAGTTGTAACAGAGCGTCTTAAAGTTTAAATAAAGTTTAAATAAACATTTTGAACCTGTATCATTGGGGAATATGCCTCCACCCATGTATAATATAGATGAAAAAATCCTTTCGACTGACGTTTTATACCTCTATCGAATAGCCAAAGCTGTATCGGAAGGTTCGTGTCCAGAAGATCTAGCCAGCATGAAACCCGAAAAAATTGTTCATTCACGCTGGGTAACAAAATCCAGCAGACTTTTGCGCCTTTATGTCACAAGTAGCTTACCTTCGAAAAATTTAAAAATATTAGCTAATTTCATTATGAAATTTTATATACCGATGTATTTTAATATTAAATTTTGTAATTCAGTGGTATAAGGGAGTAAACTTTTATATAATTTTATTCAATCAACGAAATTTTTGCCACAAGATTTTCGAAAAATTGTAAACAAAACAATTCAAAATAATGCATTTTTCGTCCATACTGAAAATATTCTGTTAGCAATGCTGTTCGATGAAAGGAAATCTGCCCGCGAAAGAGCTATTCAAAAAATTGTGTATTATTGCGAAAATTTATATGACCCTACTAAACTCAGAGCTTATATTTGAACCTCCATTATTATTTGAACCTCCATTTTCTGCAATCATTCCACACTAACACCTGTTGGAGTACATAAATTCTGCTGAAATTCCACTGCCTGATCCAGCAATTCCATCGCGCTTTCAGGGAACCGAGCGATGTATGCAGTTGCTAAAGCAAGTCTCACGACGCGTAATGCTAAAGAATCGAGATGATGTAATGGCAGAGACTCTAGAAAGTCGCACCAACAATCCTCGAATCGAGAGTAAAAAAGACTTCAAAATCTGACTTTCTATGCGCTTACAAATGTATTTATTTTACTTTAAGCGCTTTTGTTGTTTGATTTCACAAAATAAATCATGAATTGAATTTTGAAAACATTGTGTTCTTACTATCATTGCGATCATAAAGGTTGCTTGAGCGTATCTTGAATACTTTGGGGATTATAAGCCATTTTATATTATGGGAGCGGTAGAGGGCGTGGCAATAAGATAAACTTGTTCAATCGCGGTACTAGAGTAGTCTACATGTACTCTAGTAGATTTGCCAATTTGAAAGCTCTAGCTCTTATAGTCTCAGAGATCTAGGCGCGCAGGTCAGTCCGACTAACTTACATGGCTTGTTCGGCTCATCTCGTCAAAAAAAAAAAATGTAGGTTAACTTAAAAAAAAAAATTATAAAACTTGTTTTAAACAGATGAAACAGAATTAAGCCCAATATGATTGGTAAATGTGGTATTTTTTATATTTTTTAGTAAAACAAAGCAGATTATTAATATACCTCATACTGAAATCTTCATGCTTCTCAGCGGGGGCTAGGAATTCATTTTAGACCCATAGTTTCTTGGTGAAATATTCTAAGAATTCATCGTAGTTTCCGATTCTGCATTCTGGACCCGAACAAATTGACCCGTCCTACTACACAGTCCAGTCATAAAGCAAAATTAGATGCAAACAACAAATATGTGTACATAGCTTTAATTTTTTGCGCATTCTATTGGAGTAGGCATCAAACGTAGGGCGCTATTTATATACCTGGCAACACTAAGTTTTGCAGGTTCATCTAACGTTTCCATTGTAAAGTCAGAACGTTTAGACGTACGAGTTATATTTGTGTAGTTTAGAGTGGCTTGAAAAAATCACCTCGGGCAAAAAATTTATTTAAACCAAAAAAAAATCGCAAGTAAATGACTTGCGATTTTTTATAACTTTCGACCTGTACCATCACAAGTTAGAAGTACTTCGATGAAATCTTTTTACGTCGATCAAGCACCGCAAAAAAAGACAGGTGGGAATCATGGTGCGTATATGGCCGAAACAAAACAATAATCGACTGTTTGGGTGTTGCAAGAGAAGCCAAATCTAACAAAAATTCTTCTCGCGCGTAGCAATTCAAAGCAAATGGTTGCCTGCTTCTTCGGCATACATGGTCATGTGCCTACAGAAGCATTAGAGCAACGTAAGACGGTCAATTCTGTATGTTATACAACCATTTGTTTGCCACAAGTCTTCGAAGAAGAATCATTCTGCATCACGACAATTCGAGCTCTCACACATCGCGTCACATCATCAAGTTTTTGAGCACTCAAAACATCGATTTGATGGGTCATCCGCAGTACAGTCATGATTTGGCAACCAATGAAATGAAAATGCACTGAAAATTACGTGTGCATCGATTTTCTATGCGGTTGATGGTCTAAGCGGTTGATGCTTTCAAAACGCATGTTTTGAAGCTACCTCATTCAAAGTCCGGTCATCACGGTTACACGGAAAACTGTATAATTTTTCCTATACCTCGTATCTTCGCTCTTGGCCATATCGAAATTATAGTTTCGCGCGATAATTTTACAAAAAAAAAAGATTTTCCAATTTTTTTTTTTTTTTTGCATTTGATTGATACCTTTGTAGAATTATTGAAAATTTGTGAGACTAAAATTTTTTGCAGTATTTCGTCGGATTTGGACTAAATATAATGAACTACAAAAAATTTAAGAACTTTCCAGAGTAGTAGTATTTTAAAAAATTATAAATTTTGCAGGTTTTTATCAATGTCTCCGGCAATTTTTGACTAGATGTAAAAATCCAAAAATGAAATTCAAAGAATATTTAGTGCCTTTCATTTGATAAATTAAAACTTATTGATATTTGAAGGTTAAAAATTTACAAGTGTGTTTGTTTATTTATATATTTTTTTTAAATTAAAATTGAAAATCGCTCATTTCTTTGGTCTGGGACGTGTTTTTAGTATGCTAATGTTATGCTCAGAATATTAGAAGTTTTAACTTTAATTTGAGCCACAAAATATTACAAAATTCTTAAAAATATGTGCCTAAAAAACATTTGAAAGACAAGTAAAATGGACCTCTTCATTCGGCTTTTAACGATTTCTCTTTTTCAATTCCATTTCATGGTTTGGTGTTGAAAGAGAACTAGGGATTACCATTATACCAACTAGCATAAATTTTATTGTCTAGATTTTATGACTATTGATAAACTCGATAGTTGCAAAACAGCACGAATTCTTCAATTTTACAATGATCTGGATTTTTAAAATGAAATCATATGTATTATTCATTAACACTATTGCCAAGTATTATGCTATCATTAAAATAAAAACAATTAATTAAGCAAAGTTTTGAAATTACTTATTACTTATTTAAAATTAAAATTTAGCAATATTGTTGAGACTATATTCAAAAGTAATTCCCTTTTTACTTCGTAGTCCTACCTCTTATTGATTTTTAGAAATCTCAATTGTTAACTCGAAGGCTATCAAAACTTTTTCAAGAAATGAAAAGTTGTAATATTATACAAGTTTTTTTTTTTAGTGCAACGATAAAACTTATGTAGTACATAAATGTGAGTGCAACGCATATAAAAAGAAAACGTATATAACTGTATGATTGGATTTGGAGATGGCGCGTAAATATGAAATATGAATGTATGTGTGTGTATCTGTGTGCATGTGCCGCGTCCATGTTAAGCGATATGATATCTGTGGCAATCTGTGGGGACGCTGCAAACGCATTTTAAGTGCAACATTTATTATTTGTTAATGGTAGATTTTCGTATGTACATTTGTGCCGATAGAGCTGCATTGTACATTGCATTTAATTTTCCTAGAAGTTCAACTGACTCGACGGAACTGATTTCAGTGCGTCTGGACGACTTTCAGACAAAAAGTGCACCAACTGGCGAAATGTGACAACATTTTTTCTTTATTAAGTGAAATTGATAGCTATGTAAGTGAATAAATATGTACTTATATATTTACTTACCATGCTCAAGAATAAATACTTTGGCAGCTTTGTTTCTAATTCCGAAAATTTTTTAATACAGTTGATTATTTTAATTCCGGTTGCATTACACCCAAGTGTAGCATAAAGAAAATATTTAGTTTGAATGATTCAACAAGCACCATTGAAACCATTGATCGCCGCAGCTTGCTGCTGTTGTGGAGATACATCCTTGGTCATTTTTACGCCCACTAAATTAACAAACTGATGGTGATTTAGCGGTTGGCGTGTGTCCAAGTGCCAAAATACAGTGACTACAAAAAATTACAACATATTTCCAATTACCAGTGACAAATGAATATTTTAATATGAACTACAACTCTTCAAATGCTTCAGAGAAATCGCCTGTAATAAATCGAACATTTGGCTAAAGATTCTGGGTCGTAGAACGGTGTTCCAAAGAAAAACTTCAAGTATAATGGTTTCTTCGTACATACGGAAAGTAGGAATAGACTACCAATATTTTCTCTGTTCCCAATTTTTTCTGGGGCTCTAGCTGGAGCGGAAAAACATGTGCTACATAAAATTATATACACTAAGAAAACTTTTTAAGTCTATTCGTGGTATACTTTTTTGTTGAGTCACTGTCTATGCAGATATAATTGATTCGCATGCTTCGGTGAACACTTTTTTCTTTTACCTTGTTTATTACTGCTATTGAGCAAATAAAATTTTCTATAATTGGCAACGCACGTACTACCCATTCTTATACTTAGTAGTTTAAAAAAAAGGATACAGCAGAATAGAATATTTTTTTTAAACCACTTACCAGAAACTTTTACTCGAAACCGAACACGCAATGAAAACTATTAAACTAAACATTAATTTTGTTGATAACAATCAATAAAATGTCAATTTAGTGCATAGTATTTAGTTTAATATACATACACACAATGCAGTGGTTATAAGTTAGGGGTGTGCTATGCCAAAAAGTATCTAGGACTCAAGTTTGCGTGAGTTTAAACAGTTAAAACTAAAAGAAATTAAAAAACAAAATTATATATATTCAAGTACACACAATATATTAATTGAAACTTCTTTTTCTTCTTTTCTAACTTTTTTAACTTACAGAACACAACAAAGTATATTTAAAAATTTAAACAAACAATAAATTAAAAAAAAACTATAAACTGATCAAAATCTATAAAACTATGGACTGGGATTGGGACTGGGCGATAGGTGGTATTACCGATGAAATTCCTCGAACAACAGGACCTGAATGTATAAATTATATGACAAATCGACGTCGTTGGACGGAGGCTTTTTTGTTTTCACTACTCTTCATTTATATTATGTACACATCATGGAAACGTTTGGAGCCTATAAAACTGCCGCCATTACGTGAGTCGAAGAAACCACACTCCCCTGTAAGACTCTTATTGCTTGTATCAATGTCAACAATATTCGGCATAGAGATGGGCTTTAAATTAGCCGGGCGTTCGATGTTATTCGCATTGAATCCATGTCATGTGCAGACTTGTGTGCAGGTGTGTGTTTTTATAATTTTTAAATACAATAAATAAATAAAAACACAATAATTATATTAAAAATCTGCTCTCCAGATATATCTACTTGCTGCAAAGCCGAGTAAATTCACAACAGCAATGTTTCGCATACAAATGAATAATTTAAATGGACCCTTTTTAGCGTATTTATTTCCGGAAGTGGAGGGTCGAACATATGCCTTTGAACAGGAAACCTACTGGATACAGCATGCATTATTATATATAATACCAGTCTATTTGCTGAGAAGTGGTAAGCTATTCGATATTTGAAAAAAACAAGAAAAAATTGGTTCAATTATAAATATTCTTTTAACTTATAGGAGCCTACACCATTGAAGATTTGCCTGATTTTAATTGGGTGAAAATCGGTACTGCCTTTATGCTATTATATCATTTTACTTTACTGAATGGTTTATCGATTGTAAGTAGTTTTTAAAATTGTCTAAAATATTATATAATTAACTTGAATATTTTTCCAGCTAACTGGCATCAATGTGGACCATATGCTGTGTGCCGCTCTATCAGATCCTTTTCAGGGCCAAAACTATCGTATATGTGCATGTATACATGAATCCTTTCTGTGTCCACTGCTCAATAAAGGAACCGTCTGGTTGTGCAGAAGAAGAAAATATGATACCTACAGTGATATAGCAGATAGTCAAACAAATACTAGTAGTAAAGAAACTGAGTGTGAAAATAACAGTTGTGATAATATAAAGTGTAAAAATAGGCCTTTGGTATTGCTGCGTGATACATCTAGCGATATATATCATCAAATACCTCAAAAATCCATAGAGAACGGACAGGAATATTCAACGCCTGATATGGATCTGGGTGATTGTATGTTGCGTCAACGTTTTAGTAATTTTGAAGAATTAACCAATGGCTCGGGTGTTTTAGTTGATGGTGATGAAATTACTGCCATAACTGCAGAATATACAATGCCTACAACTAAAATTGACTAGTATACAATTAAAATATGCGCGAACAACAATAAACTTAGTAGCCAATTTAAAGAAAAAATTAACAAATTAAATAATATTTCAATACAAGTCTATAACTACTACAAGTATATATGTAAGTTTCATTTGCTAATTTGAGTCAATAAATTGTGTAGATTTTTTTTGAGTATAGATATCAAAAGAGGTCTATGTTGGAACAAAAATCAATATTTGGAAACTAACGTGTTTTTATATCGTATATATCAAACAATCGAACAATAAAGTGTTAAAAATTGTTATATTAATAAATAACTACTAAACAGTTCATAAGTCAATTTATTCGATTATTAGTACTTTTTATGTAACTATGCTCATCGAGGTTTTACTTTTACTTCAGTAATAATTTACTACAATATACATTATAAAAAAACTATAAATAACATACATAGAAACTTGTTCAATTAAACTGTATATTACAATAAAATTTAGCGTGCTTATGCTAAATTAATTACGAAATATGTACAATTAAAGATATTCTAATGCAAAATCAAATAAATACTATACAAATATATTTATTTATATAAAAACTAAAAATTTTATGGTATTATTATTTGTTGTACTGTTGTCAGCTAAAAGTTGTCTTATACTCTTAGTAAAACATAATTTACATGCGTGACAACAATAAAAAAAAACCGGCCAAGTACGAGTCAGACTCGCGCACGAAGGGTTCCGTACCATTATCTATACAAAAATCACGTTTGTTGTGTATGTGTATATTTGTTTTATTTTAATTTAATTATTTATTTTTAAAGTGATTATATAACTTAATATACCTGTTGCCGTTATCAATATCGAGCAAAAACAATCAAAAAAATCACGTTTGTTTGTTAAATATTTATTTTATTCTGTTTTTAGTATTTGTTGTTATAGCGGAAACAGAAACACATCATCTGTGAAAATTTCAACTTTCTAACTATCAATGTTCAAGAGATTCAGCCTGGTGAGAGACAGCCAGACGGACGGACAGCGGAGTCTTAGTAATAGGGTCCCGTTTTACGGAACCCTAAAAATGAAACATAAAACAAATGCAGCAAAGACAACAGCTAGAAACACAACAGAGTGTAAGCGAAATAATACAAAATCGATATTTGTCGATGAAATAATCAAAAAAAAAAAAGTAATTATGAATGAATGAATGAATCAGTTTACGAAGTTACATAATTTAGGGCCGTTTACATGACTTGCCTTTAACTTTACCGCTCATATTATTCCGCCTTTAGCATATCTTGCCGTTTCGTATTTTCTTTTTTATCGGTAAGTCGTGAGAACGGTCCTTAAGGGAGTACTCCTTTTGTAATTTGATTTTTTTAAATATTTGTGATATATTTTTTGCTAACGTACCACTGTATTATCGGCATTATTTTGCTTATCGGTTGTATCACTGTCGATTATTTTGTTAATCGGTTCGATCATTGTAAAATTACCAATCGGTCCGGTTATTAGTTTAGTTTACTTTATTTCGTTGGCCGAGTTTGCGGTTGTTGCGCCGCGCCGCTTTTCGTAAAGTTTTATTTTATTAATTGAACAAGTGTTTTGTGCGATATAAAATGCATTCAAATACTAAACCTCATGTTTTATTTAAATATATATGAAAATAAATCAGTTTAAAAACGTATAAAGAATTATAAAAACGCGTGTGCCAAAATAAAAAAAGTTCTATGCTCAGTGGAAATCAGCAAAGAGTGAGATAGAGAGCGAGAAAGGCAAGCAGAATTGCCTTGTTGTGTTCAGCTGTTATAAATGCTAAAGAGTATACAAACTTGTAAATATACAATACAATAAAAATCAAAATGAAGTGAAAGATAGTACAACAAGCTTAAATGTTAATTTGATAACAAAAACGGCAGAAAAAGTGATGCGCAACAACAAGAATAAAGAGAACCGCACCACACCATGTGAGAGAACAAGCGAGAGAGCATAAGACCGCCGTGCGCGCAAAAAAAAACAACAAAACCAAAGGTGCAAAAAAAAACAAGAGTCTAATAAGATTCTAGCTGTGAAGCAGCACAGCGTAAAAAATTCGAGCGAAGAAAAAATCAATACAATCAAAATGAAATTTTAGAAAATGTCAAGTGTGGTGTGCAGCGGCAGTTGTAATTAAATCATTTATGTAAATTAATTAATTGTTTATTAGTGGTTAAGTTGTTTGTTAGTGCTGATGCGCTTGTCAATGAAAATTGCGTAATTGTATTTGTGTAGAATTTGATACAGCTGCGCTGCACTGTATTTATGTGTATGTGAATGTGTGCGTGTTTAGTTCATTCTTTTATTTTGCACTGCACAGTGGTTTAAAAACGATGCAAAATTTATAGTTTAGTTAAAGTTTCTAATATGAAATTGTTATTGTGTCGTCTTTAGAACTTATGTGAAGTATTTTGAATCAGAATTAAAATATTGGAAAAATTTGGAAATAGTGTCTCTCGAAACAAGTCTCTGGATCGGACAACAATGCTAGCAACTCATTTCGCAGTCCTATTGATAAAAAGGCAGACTAAACGATAATTGTTCGCAAAGAAGTGCATAAACTCGTCCATATAAATGTTCATAAAATTTTTGGCTGACAAAATAATGGTGCAATCCACTTATGGCACTAGCAATAATTCATTGTTGTAGTGATTGAACAAAATTGGAAGAACATTCATAGTGGTAGAACTTATTCTTTTTATTTACTACGTTTCGATTTCATGTCTTAAAATTCCACTAAAAAATTGCTCCCGCTAAGATAGTTTACTATACAGTGTTTATATTCAGCTGTGGGAGTGTTGATTTTGAGTGGAGTATTCTATAATAAACGGCGCTAATCTATGCTGATTGCTAGCTCCAATTAGGTAGTATAAACAAAAACACTTACAATTCAAAAAACACTTTATTATAATGGTGCAACCGTCAATTTAAATTTTGATTTAAATTGTCCTTAACTGGTATAACTCGTTTGACTAAACTACTAACAAAATTTGATTATTTAAAAAAATTGTGGTAGTAAATTTGATTTAAATAATGGTAATGATTAGCTTTGAAATAGTCTGTATCCAATAAAGAATTTAAAATAATAGAGTGTATAATAGGGTGGATAGAGTCGACTATAAATATTTTCATTATTGTAGTAAGACTAAATATGTATATAATTATTTAATAATAAGGAGGGACGTTGGGTAGCATGCTACCAACAAGTGAGCCATCGACACAAGCACTAGTCCTGTTCCACAGCTACAGACTTACGTCATCTGCTGCTTTAACTTTTATTTAAATAAAAAACACATACTCGTACAATAAAACATAAATTAAATGTTAACGAAAAAGTTAAACGTTGAGTACTGATAGAATTTTTTTTTTTTAATAAGTATAATCGCTAGCCGAAAATGTTTTCATACAAATATGTTAGTAATTATTTAATTAATTTTTTGCCACTTCTAGCCCACTGTGCTATGTGTTGAAAATAGAAAATATTAACCAACGACTACGAAAAAAAAAAAAAAATTTGAAAGATGCAAAATTTAAAATTAATTTGCAAAAAAAGACGCAATCGAAATAAAAAATCTACTGAAATAAAAAATATACGCGAATTTGTGAAGGAGAAAAAATAAAATTAACAAAAAAAAAAAAGTGATTGCCTCATTGCCTGGCAATACAGATACACACATACAAACAGACGGACATATGTACAAGTAGATACATTTCACATCTTATTGGATTTTTTTCATTTCGCATTCTTGTCAACAATTTCAATAGGAAATATCAAGTTTTTTAGCGGGTGTGTGTGTGTGAGTGTGTTTTAAAAAAAACATGCCCGCCGCAACAGATGATGCTGCAGGTGCGGCAACAAATGGCAGCGGAAGCTATTTAACCGGCAACGGTCCAAAAACGAAAACATCAACGAGCGCAGTCGCAGCTTCATCAGCTGCTGCATCATCGCCGGTTACGACGTCATCATCGTCAGCAAGTTCGCCGGGTTTACCCGATTCTGTATCGCATTTCTACTATAAACACGGCTTGTTTCTCTCCTCTTATCCGACATGTGCTTCAAGTATTGCAATAATGGCGATTTTACTCTCGTGGTAAGTACACAATTAAGTCTATTTTTGAATTTTTTCTTTTTTAATTGGAGAAATATGTGATTCGTGGGAAATTTTTTTATCGTATAGAGTAAAACTTTTGTGTCATTCCGAAACAGATGTGATTAGATACGAGATATATATAAATAATTACAATACAAATACATACTTTCGTCATTTGAAACATAGGACACCTAAAAATCCAAATAGAATTCATAAAGGTAAAAAATACATTTTGAAAATTAAAAAATGCCTCAAAGTTTTGAGACACAACTTAAAATCTATTGAACAATTATGCTTTATAAGTTCTAGACAATAAAATCTAGAACCAGTGGGTTTTTACTCTAAATTGTCTCAACTGTCTCTTGCTTTAATCTTGCTTTTTTTATATTTGGTCTACATTTTTCTACGAGGCAACCATTAGTGTCCACCTAATTTAGACCTGAATGTTGCAGTTTGCTGTAGTGTTATAGGGAGCGGTTCGACACTTATGACAGCTGTCCTGAGTGTAGACAATCGCAATTGGCCCATGTGGATCTATGGATGCATTCTATTGAGGTAGCCTCGTTCCTGGGACGTGATACCTAGGGTTATCTTTCAGTCTGTCTTTCTCTTAACTTAACATATAAAATCGTTGGTGCGTATGTTGCTGCTCTTATAAGTCGTGAACCACTGAAGTTATTCATCTTATATTCACATCAACTGTTCGTCTGGCCTTCGGTTTGCATAACTTTTTTTTACCCAGTAAATATTGTCCGATTTGGCTCAAATGCACATTTTATATTATTTAAAGAAAGAATTCGATCCACTGCGAATGCCCGCAACTGTTCCTGGCCCAAAAAATGTTAAGATAGAAGAATGAATTGTTGTATATGGGATCGAAGAGGGAGAGGATAGTGTTCGGGAAGAGGCGAATGGGAAAGAGCCGGAAAAGAAAGAGATGGATGGTGAAGGGGGGAATGGGAGGTAGGGTAAGGGGGCATTGAGAAGGATGGGTAGAGCTAGTTGAGGCAGGGGTCGTGCAGCAACGCGTAGTGTACAATTTAAGATAGAGGGATGAAACGTTCTATACATTTTAAAGGAATCGAAATGAGAAGGGAAGGTATGGGTAGGGTCAGGAAATGGGTGCAGGGTAAAGGTTGGTAGGCGAAGGCGAAGGGGTGAAACGGACAGGGGAAGATGGGTAGTGGAATGGATGGTAGGGTAAGGGAGCATGAGGAAGGAAGGACAGGGGAAAGGAGTGGTAGGGGAAGGAGGGACAGGTGGTGAGACAGAAACGCGCCAGGTACCAGCTAGTATTACGTATTGCTCTGCACAATCTTATCACGTTTTACAATTAATTGTATATTAATATGTATATGTATAGCTTTGTACACAGTACATTCGAATCAAAAAAAAGTCGCCTTCTCTATTTAACCATTTTACCTTGATCTATTTTGAGACAAAAAAGTGTTTTGCAGAGTTAAGCAGCTCGATTTATGTTTTCTCATTAGCAAAAATAGTATTAAGCAAAAAAAAAATATATCTCGCATATAAATCCTAAGTTGTTTGATGAACAGTTACTCTTTTTTTCATATGTAATATTTCTCTTTGCAATTAGCTTAAAAACACCATAAACACAAACGGTCGAATATACTACATAGGTGCTAATTAAAAAGTGAGAATATGGTGAGAAAAGAAGTTTGCAATGGTTCGAACATATGAGACATTTTGCAGATGTTAATGAGTCTCTCAAAACCTCACTCTACCCTTCAAATTAATGTTGAAGGGTAGAGTGAGGCGATAAATGGCCAAAACTAAACTGGTACTTTGAAGCTGAATATAGATCAATTGACCGACATAAAACATTAAAGTGTTCATTTGTATAAAAATAAATCAAAGGCATCTTGTTAAATGATTTAATTGAAATTCTAATAAAGATTCTTCACCTCTACTGAAATATTTAGAAAAATTTGTTAGTCAAAGCTCGTTCAAGCACACATTTGTATACTACCACATCAATCAATTAGTTTACGAACAAGGAATCTGGTGCAGTCATTGATTAAGTGTCATTGAACTTAAAGTTTCCTTTCAAATTAATAGTATTACAAACAAATTGTCAACTAATTACATGGCTTTCTCCATAGCAACTAGTATTTTAGCCAAACTTTCGGTTAAATTTTTTTTTTTTTTTAATTCACAACGTTTATTTGGGGCGTGGAAAAGGTCGCACATGGGTTGTTATTTTTTAAATAATTTTATTACGAGTTCAATAACGTAATCAAAGATAAGAACAAGATAACATGTAGTATTGTATATGTAAATAATAGTTGGTACCCGGCGCGTTAATACCCTGTACAAAAAACTTGCAATGTAAAAATGGCCTTCAGATAGCTAAAATTCATATATACACTATATAGGATGCTAAATGAAGTGAGAACTATGATATAAATAACACACTTTTGCAATGTGCGGCGAGCAGACTGATGAAAACTTCGTGGCTGAGTTCGAAACACGTGTATTTGCGGCTAAAACAATTTTCTGTGTAACTTACTTACCTACTTAGATGGCTCTACAACCGTCTATCGGTCCAAGGACGCACGTAGGAAAGCGCACATCTTTGTAATTTTGTAGTTTAGCCAATCGCTGGCAATCCGTAGCCTCTTCAGGTCATCATAGACTTAATCTTGCCATCTTAAGCTCTGACTCCGCCCACCAATCAAGTTCATGTTTCTATAGTAAACCTTTAGTGTTGGAGCTTCGGGGCTCATCACACCGCTCATACAGCTCGTGGTCTATACGGTTCCTAAACTCGATCCCAACTCCAATGGGACCAAAAATTCTACGAAGAATATTTCTCTCGAACACTCATAAAGACGCTGTATCCATTGTTCATGTTCTGTGTAACAAAAAACTACAATATAATTAGCTCTTTGCATTAAGAAAAATATGCACAAAATATTTGCTAATGTAAAAATGGCTAAAATTCATATATAGTACATTATATAGGTCTCTAAACGAAATGTACTTTAAATTTTAATAATACTCACTCAGCGACCATTATATTGGAAATTTATTAATTAAGCTTATTACATTTTTGATTGGTTGAAAAATGAAAACATTTGGAATTTGATATCTTTTTATACCATGAAATACATACAAAGAAATAAAGGTATATTAAGTTTGTGTAAATGTATGAATTGTTGAAGACCCGAGAAAGTTTCATGTATTTAAAGTAAACTGACATACTCCACTATAAGTTGTAGTTCCCATACAAATCTATCCTCCATTATGTTGTTTTTGTTGTTAATTGAACTAAAATCGTGGTAGATATTCGTTAATCTTAATAAAGCATCTCACAAAGGTCCAGATTGAATTATTATTAGCCTTAGACAAGGTACACTATATCTCGAAGTTAACGACACTAGACTTGTTTAACAATAATAAAATACGACATAAACTTTATTGTTTAAAGCTTAAATCAATTAAATTCAAAACCGGAACCAGAACCAGAACCGATGTTTAAATTGTTTTTTTAATACCGGAACCTTTTACCGGTACAGGTACAGTTCACGTATTTTTTTCTAAAAAAATATTTACTTACGCATAGTGTAGTTATCAGTGTTCAAAGAAAAACTACAAACAATATACGATATATGTACATATTGTTAGAAAATTCCACAATTTTCTAAAACTATTCGAATTGTCAAAAGTTACTCTCACAGTTCCAGCTACTGAGAGACTAGTTTTGATTCATACAGACAGGGGATACGCAGACAGACGGACATGGCTAGTTCGATTCGTCTCGCCGAGCTGATCAAGAATATATATTGTTTCTGGAATCTCCTATGCTTCGTTTAGTGCGCTACAAACTTCGTGACAAATTATATTCACACTATGTGCATAAAGAGTATAAACACTTAAGTATATTTCTATTTGATTACTCTTGAATAAATAATAATTTGTTTAAAAACATTTAAATAATATATTATTATTTTGCTATGTGGTCTTTGGAACGTTGGCAATAGTAATTATTCTCTTCTTTTTTAACAAGTATTTTAATATTAACCGGTACCAGTACCGTACTGGAATACCGCAACTAAAATCGAAAACCGTAACAAAACCGTATACCGAAATACATTGGAACCGGTACAGAATCTTATACCGAAACACATGTTTCGGTACGTACCAAAATCGGAACCAAAATACAACTCGGTTTTATTTCCTGAAAATGAATCAAACTTCTTCAGCATATATAAAAATGAATATTTGTTTATGTTTTGTTCCCTTAACAGTTGGACCAATCGTTATGAAATTTGTAGAGTTTTACTATCGATCTAGAAAATGTTTCTGCTTATAAAGCATTTGAATAAATGAGCGGTGGCGGGCATTTAAAGGGCACCGGAAAATATATAATTCACTGGTAAAGTAGGCTGTGCCACGCCTACATATATTATAAAAACAAGAGGGGGTGTATTAACGTACTCCGGATACGGTTTTTATGTCAAGTATATAAAGAAGTTCATCCAATGACTAAAACTACAAAAACTATAATACAAAAATACAATTAAAACGATTTAAAGTAATTACAGTGGTTATGTGCATCAAAACCCCATTGCAGCGTTTGTTGAATCGCAAATCAAATAAAATTCAATTCTCGACGTCATAAAAACAATCAACAGCAAAAGCAAGAAACTAGCAATTTACGTTTAATAATTATTAAAGGAACTTTGAACTTGAACTTTTTGCTATCGACAAGTTTCGAAATGCCAAACGCCTTTAAAAGAGGCGGCGTCGTTGCATCCTATTGTATGAAATGTATATATTTAAATACAGTTTTTTTTTCGCACCTAAGTGTGCCGCTAGACTAGACATAGACTTCATATGAGTATACAATTTATTCTGTTCAAATGTATATGGGCCATTGAGTGCTAAATAAACGAGTAAATGAATGTCTATAGGTACTCGTACATAAATGTATATATGCATATGTATCTTCCCTTTAGCACTATACGCTGTTGCACTTTAAACACACTGAAGCAAACAGCATTAAATGCAATTTAAAGCGATTTATTTGCTATATACAAATATTATTTAATATTTTCACTATGATTTTCATTTCCTCGCTATTGAAGCAGTAAGTGCGTCAATGTGCACAAAAAAAAAAAAAAATGATAATCTTTAAGTTCATGCAATAAGTTGAAATACACTGAAAACAAATTTTTAATTTTTAGTATAAAGTTTGGCTCACGTGAATTGCGGTAAAATTCCATTTCTACTTGAAATTTTTTTCAATATGAGATGAGATATTACGCTCAAACTTACTATTTTGGCTTGATATTAATTAATAAGAAGCATATCTCTGTAAATTTGGCCGAAAAATTGAGCGAAATTTTACCGCAAACAATTTGCCGATCTATATAAAGTCAATCAAATTTTTTTAAGTGTATGAACGAAACCGTTATGAAAACTAATTGGAAATTTATTAAAGAAATGCTCTCCTCGGCAGATCTCACCTTTATTAATCACCTTAGTTCAGTGAATGAGACTTGCCAAGGAGAGCGGTTTTTTTTTTGTAGATTGTGATTATTTTGTATGTTGGGATTATTTAGGATTAAGAACAACGAGTAGTTGAAGAGAGGAGGAGCCTAAAGTATGTAATGCGTGGATATAGAGGTTAAATAAAGATGAAATATAATGAACATTAAAGACGATTAAAAACAACTCTTAATAATTAACAATCACAATTGGTGGCGTATAACAGTTTCATTCACAATATTTTATTTTATCAGTGTTTTTGTTGTTGTTGTTATATATTCGTATTACATACATATAATACATTGTGTCACATACTGTATATAATTATAAACAAATTGATAAGCGCAAAAATGGAAATTGATTAAAATTTCCAATAAGCCTATTATTGGATTGGATTTTGCGCCTCTTGTAAATGCTTTGTCTAGAAGTGTGCTCAAGACGAAAATCTCCATATAAGTATGATAGTTCATATATATAAAAAAAAATACAAAAAATTAAAATTCCTTTGATATACTCATATATGGATTTCTTGGGAATGTCTAATGCTTATCTATTGTGTGACTTTGCATATATAGTATACACACTGTATTAAATTTAGAAGTTTATGTAATATTGTGCCTTTTATTTTGAAGTTTATCAGTACTTTAAGATAGTATTCTAAAAACACGCACGCGTCTCATATGTTAAATGTTAAATTTGTTGCGCAGACAGTAAACAAAATATTAATTTAATTTGACGCATGACGTTATATAAATTTTGAACATTTATTTATTTATTATTGAATTGAAAAAATATAAACAACAAAACTTTACCACAGACGACACCTATAATATAATTAAATAAAATAGGCAGCTCACGATGAATAATCAAATCAAGATTAAAATGCGCCATTACATCATCCTTTGTAGAAGACACTGTATGTACGAGTATATATGTTTCTGCGGACGACATACAAGGTGTGTGTCGCATAAGAAACAGGACTTTTTAAAAATAGCTGTTTCTGGTGGCGCCACTTACTGTCACCATAAACTTGTTTCATCATTTGGAACGTTTTACCAAGTTTACAACAGACCTTAATACGAGGGCTGCTATTTATATTACGGGAACTGGCAACACTAATGTCAAAAGTTAAAATCTGGCAACACTAATGTCAAAAGTTAAAATCTGGCAACACTAATGTCAAAAATTAAAATCTGGCAACACCATAATAAAGTTTGACATTTTTTGGCATAAACGTACTCACAAAATTTTGATGTACAATTGCTATTTGTTTTGTTTACAGTGAGTTAAGAAAAGCAATTTGGCCAAAAAAAAGAAATTTCAAGAGAAGGTTTTCGTTGGATTATTTTTCACAACTTTCTACGTGGATTATCTCAACAAGAATGTGTCAATGAACTCAGTTTTTTGTATGGCGATAAGGCACCATCAAAAACCATAGTATATCGCTGGTATAGTGAATTCAATCGTGGTCGTAGTACGGTCGACGACGAATTCCGTGAAATTCGTCCAAAATCGGATGCGGTACGTGAACTGATAATGCAAGATCGTCATGTGACGTTCCACTTCAATACATTCGATATTGCATGAACACTTAGCTGTAAAAAAAATTTGTCTCGTTGGATACCCCATAATTTATCAATCGCTCAAAAAAAGGCTCGCGTCGATTGGTGTAAGCAAATCATTAAAAAGTATGACCGTTTTGCTTCAAAAGAAGTGTATAAAATCGTGACAGGTGACGAATCATGAATATATGCGTATGAGCCGGAAACAAAACAGCAATCGACCGTTTGGGTAATCCAAGACGAGCCAAATCCAACAAAAGTTGTTCGTAGAAAAAGCACAGCGAAACAAATGATCGCCGGTTTCTTCGGACGAATGGGTCATATGGCCACTGTTCCGCTTGAGTAACGTAGGACGGTCAAGTCTGAGTGGTACACGACCATTGGTTTGCCGGAAGTCTTCGGAGAAATTCGTAAAACCAACCGCCAAAGATGAATCATTCTTCATCATGGCAATGCGAGCTCTCACACTTCTCGTCAAACAAGTGCATTTTTGAGCAGTCAAAACATCGAATTAAAGACTCATCCTCCGTACAGTCCTGATTTTGGCACACAATGACTTCTTCTTGCTCCCGAGTGTCAAAGGTAAACTGCGTGGTCAACGATTTACGAGCGCCGAAGAAGTACTTGAAGCGTTCAAAAACCATGTTTTGGAGGTGTCTCAAGAGGAATGGAAAAACTGCTATGACAAATGGTTTGAACGAATGCAAAAGTGTATTGATCATCAAGGGGAATATTTTGAAAAACAATAAAGCCTTTTTAATTTAAAAATGTGTGTTATTATTTGCTGTTCCCGAAATATAAATATTAGTGGTCCGATTGTCATGAAATTTTTACAAAATGTCAGTGAAGGATGTACCTTTCCAACGCATGTACCTACCAATAGGTGGCGCCACTGGAAATAGTTATTTTTAAAAGTCATGTGTCTTTTGCGCCACACCTTGTATTACAAGTATAAATAAGAAAGTTTCGAGTTTTTGAAAAAGAGAATATTTTACAGATTTTAAAAAATAAGCGATCACTTAGACACATAAATTGCCAATTTTTCAATAATTGAAATTTACGGGTATTAAAAGATATATAAAATTAAGCTTATTATTTACTGATTTAACTTAACAATTGTGTATACACTTACACATATTCGATTGAGTAAATCATTTGCATATACTTGTAATTTCCATGATAACATATTATTAAGAAAGTTGTGAAACACTACTTAAAACTGCGTATTCAGAAAGGTGTCCAAAAAGAAAAGTGACAAGACAATTTTAATTTAACAAGCAAATTAAGAGTGCTATAATTGTGCCGCTGGATTATAAGATACTCTGCACAGTTTCATGGTGAGGAGTATTTAAAAGTAAATGAAGCGATGTCTTCATTAATACACTAGCATATCCGCCTCGCTCTAGTTTTTTTTACATAATATTTACATTCGGATCACTATTCTCTATATATTATGGTCTATGTTGCGCTGAAGTTCGAATAATTAACATTATCATCATCTAATGCAAAAACTAGCTGGGAACTGCTTACAGAACACTTTCAGAACAAGTGATTGGTTTCAATATTCAAATAAATAGTTCGCAAGATCTAGACGACGAGGTTTAAAAATGCACCCAATAAATTCAAAATGCAGTGGGTTGCAGTACGCCGGAACTCACCAGATCGCAACTTTCGACCACAAACTATGCAAAATATGTAAATAATTTTGACTTTTTGTATGAAAAACTTTTTTAATGTAGTCAATATCAACTTAATAATTATTATGATAACTTTTAGTGGACGGATGCTTGACATATATATATTGGCATATATATATCCGCCTACTGTTTGGTGTAGCCCCCTAACAGGAATGCTGCTCCCTTTGGACTTTTTGTAAGAAAACTTCTTTATTAAATTCAATATTAGGTTGAAATGCTATGTGGCGCCTTTTTTGGTCAGCCTCTTAACATACATAGACTAACGGGCGTGGCCCGACCACTTTTTGGGGTAGCCCCTATACAAACATACTGCCCACTTTTGTGTTTTTGTAAGAAAAACTTATTTATTAAAGTCAATATTAGGTTGAACTGCGATATAGTGCCTTTTTATAAACAGTCGCTTAATATGTATAGACCAATTGGCGTCGCCCGCCCACTTTTTGAGGTAGCCCCATCGTGCAATTTTGTGTTTTTTATGAAAAAATTGTTTATTTAAATCAATATTAGCTTGATAATTGATTTGGTGGATTTTAGTGGAAAACCGCCTCATATACATATACAAATGGGCGTTTCCCACCCACTTTTAGAGGTAATCCCAAATAAACCCACAGCTCACTTTTATGCATTTCTATGCAAAGCGTCAATATCAACTTGAAATTCGATATGGCGGCATCTTACACATCTACTACATCACTTCATACAAATTTTTAGGGTAGCCCCTATTTAAACCCCTCGTTTATGTCTTACAGTACTATTTAAAATTTCGTGTGAATGGTATTAGAGCTTCGGTTCAACCGAAATTTAGCGTTAGCGTTTTTTCTTGCTTTATTTTACTATGTTCATACGGATGGTCACATTGAAAGAATTTTTGAAAGCGGTCTAATATTTTGTTCCAGAGATAACCTTTGGCATACAAACTTAAAAATCTTTTCTCTTTATGGTAATAGTAAAGAAGTAGTATACATAATAATTTTGTAGTTATAAAATCTTTCGATATTAGTTTACACCAGCTCAGAAAGTTTCGAGTGATTCCAAATGTACTGATTAATTCACCGACCACTAGTGGTAGGTTACCTCGCCAGTGTCATTTCGTTAGCCTGCAGTTAAAGCTTAAGTAAATGTTTGAACATAATTAGCTGAATCAGTCTTATATGTAGGGTACAGAAAGTATACATTAGTTGAAAAAAATACTTAAACTACACAAAATTTTCTTAGTTCTTAGCAACATAATCAAAAATAAATAGAAAAAAGAAAAATACTTGCAAAAATAAAAAAATTGTAACGACCTAAGCTTATCGCTATACATAGAATACACGACAAAGCTTATCAAGCGCGACACGACAAAAGTTGACCTTCAAATTTAAATGGAAAACCTCTCAAGATAATAGAATGTGTGAATTTTGGCGTTGGACACAATTATTATGGTGTTTCAGCATACGAGTGTGTATGTATATACGACGAATAAAAATGAAACTTGTGAAAGAATAAAAATAAACATAAAATAAATTAAAATTGATTTCAAACAGCTGTCACTCATGTTACATTTCTTTTCGTACACTTTCAGCTACCCGCTTATCAATATACCGCTGCCGGGCACAATACCGACCAAGATTGTGCTGCCCTATGAGGGCAAATATACACTATTCGGTGAATCTTACAACAATGGCGCCGGTGAAGAGCAACAAAATCGCAGTTTTGCAACAAATTTCTTTGATACCACAGCAGCAGCTGGTTCCTCATTTTTTGGAGGCTCTACATCTCCAGCATCTTCAGCCACATCAGCAGCATCAACGGCGCATAGTAATTTTAGCTACGAGCCACATTTTCCATGGGCACAAACTTCACCCATACTCTACGTGCAACAGATAACACTGCGTTCAAGCGTTTTGCCTTGGACCGATGAAATGCAACTGATGGATGCATTTCGTGCGCCACTCTATGAAGTTTTTAAATTGCTTGAAATTGTGCGCAATCATGAGACTGACGAGAAGTAAGTATGAATGAATTTGGAAATGGTGGAGGTGGTGGTGGAAGATTGTTGTAGACAGAGTGTATGCAAGAGTGTAGCCAATTACGATGCGTTTAATTTAAATTGAATTTGATTAAATATGTTGTGCTGTGCGCCGCTTCTAAAATTTTTATTTTTATTTCACTTACAGCCAGCGCACACTCGATAAGATCTGTCTACACGTGGAGAATGTTAAACGCGCTGCACATCAACAGGAACAAATTTTTCCCGAATATGGTTGTCTGGTTTTATCGCCGGCAAATCTTTGGACGCAAAATTTACAAAATTTTACACGAGATACAAATATACTGACTACAATTTTTCAGTATCATGTAAGTGTGTTTAAATGGAGTTTGAAATCGAAAGGAATTTTGTTGAGCTACACTCTAGTTACGCTAGTGGTGAATTCACTCGCCACTGGTGGTTAGTCAATTCGTAAGACCCTTTTCATTAGCATATTAAAAAAAAAAATTGTATAGTGTATTGTTTTCGTATCTTTTATAGTTCCAATTTCAAAAAAAAAAAAAAAAATCTATACAGTTTAGTACTCGCGCGAACTTTTATAAGCATTATTAAAAAATGAATTTCATTTATAACACATTAAAATAGCACTTATCAATATATAATCAAAACCTATTTGGTTATCTAAGGCCACGTCATTAGCGTAAAACATCTAAACAAAATCTATTAGAATGCACTCGTAAGTTTACTCAGCCCGTTTTCCCCCATTTTTTTTTTTTTTATCGTATTTACAGAGCAATAGATAACCAAACTATATATATGTATGTACACTTATCTAAACAAGCCTAACTACTTCAAATATTGCTCGTTCACTGACTCATTCATTCATTAGCGTATTTAACTTGCGAATTTTTTTTTTTTTTTTTGTAAATAAATTGTTTGTTTCGTATTTTTTTTATTATTTATTTTTAGATACATTGGTTTTTATTTACTTTTAATTTGTCGTTGACTGTCGGCAATTTATAATGTATCCGTCTGTCTGTCATTACTTTAGTTTATATTTATGTTTTGCACGCGTGTGTCTTAAATTTAGCATTTAAACTACGGTCTTTTAATATTATAAAATTGTTCTTTAAAAAAATACTTCACACAATAAAAAGTTCGCTAAAATAAGTTATCACTGATGTAAAGATTTGAAGTAGCACTTCAACGTCAATAGAAAAGAAGGTGGTGCGATTTATATTTGGAAGTATGATTTGTTGTTTAAATGTTTGTATTACTCATACGTTTTGATTAGAATTCATAAAAGAAACAAGAAAAACCGTTAACTTCGGTTGAACCGAAGCTCTAATACCATTCACAAGAAATTGTAAAAGTGGGCGGTACACGCCCACTAGTAGATGTGTATGAAGCGATGTAGCAGATGTGTATGATGCCGCAATATCGAATTTTAAGTTGACGTTTTCCATACAAATGCATAAAAGTGAACTGTGGGTTTATATGGGACTACCTCAAAAAGTGGGCGGGACACGCCCATTTGTATATTTATTTGAAAAGGTTGTCCACTAAAATCCACTAAAATCAAATTTCAAGCTAATATTGATTTAAATAAAGAATTTTTTCATAAAAAATCATACAATTGCATGGTGGGTTTGTATGGGGGCTACCCCAAAAAGTGGGCGGGCCACGCCTATTAGTCCATGTATATTAAGCGGCTGTCTCTAAAAAGCCACCACATCGCGTTTCAACCTTATATTGACTTTAATAAAGAAGTTTTTCTTACATAAAGTCAAACCTGGACCATAGGTGTGTATGGGAGCTACCCCAAATAGTGGGCGGGTTCCACCCATTAATGTATATGTCAAGCATCCATCCACTAAAAGTTACCATATCAATTAATAAGTTGATATTGACTACAATAAAAATGTTTTTCATACAAAAAGTCAAAAGTGGGCAGTGGGTTTGTATGGGGCTACCCCAAAAAGTGGGCGTGGCGGGTCAATCTTAACACTCTATTAAACTACAATAAAAAAAGTGTATGTGAAAGAAAATTTTTACCCAAAAAATGTACAACAATATACAGACGGACAGATAGACAGACGGACATAACTAGATCGACTCGTCTCGTCGAGTTGATCAAGAATATATATACTTTATGGGGTCTACGATGCTTCCTTTAATGCGTTACAAACTTTCAGACAAAATGATATTACCATTTCACACTAGTATGTGTGAATGGTATAAAAAGAAAGCAAAGAAATACACTTTGCGATAAGTTTGCCAGTATTTTTATTATTGGCAACACCTTGAAATATTGTATGTCCTTGGTTTATAGCCTAAATAAACGATTTGCAATTAGAACTTTTATTAAAATGTAGCTTTATAAAACTTTGAAGACTATCTTAAGTGCCCAGACTATTTCAGAAGTTGAGTTCGCTAATTTGATACGATATCATTTTTAAGGGTAGGTCCTTTCCTATATTTCAAATGATTAGATTTATGATCATTTACTTTTTATCTAAACTTAAACATATCCTCGTGGCAAATCTCAACTTTGTCTATTTCCAATCAATTATTTGATAATGAAGCAAATTCATAAATTAATAATAAATTATGCTTTGGAAATTTGAGTTATATAAGCTAATACACTCCTCGCCACTTGAATAGAACATCCCTGCAGTCTGTTTTTATCGCCCACTGCTCCGAAATCAAGTATGCCAAAATTTTTTCATTATGTATTATTTAAAAATTATTATCCAAAAATTGGCAAAATGCGTGGTCCTAATTTGAATAGGACACTTTAAATAAAAATATTTTAGAGAATTCTGATTTTTTTTTATCATTACTTAAATTTAAGGTAATTGGTGTATATTAGATTTAAAAAAAATGTTTAAGGCTGTGTACAGGGTCTTCTATTCTGTTTCAAGAAACACAGTTTCCATCCCACATTGATTGCTACATTGAAGTACCTCAAAATGTAATACGAAATCAGATTTTTCTCTGTGACTTCATTGTTTTCAAATGTCTATTTCTTTGTGTTTTTTTCTAAATCAACACTTTGCGTACCCTACGGAAGTTATATTTCTTCTTTATTGTCCGTCTGGCTGTGCGTTACTGTCAACCCAATTTCCTTAATCTTTAAAATATTGAAAGTTGGTATGGAAACTTTTTATAACCAATTATAATTAATATCACGTTCATTTTTTAACTTAAATTGTTTAAATATAAATTGCTTAAATAATTATTTTTGAATTGGTCAATTACAAACAAAGCGCGAATTCAATTAATAATATTGATATTCTATAAATTGTACATGTGTGTCAGTAAACATTTGACGACTCGATAGCTCAACCGTCCAGCGGTCTGGCTAACATTACAGACGACCCGGGTTGTTCAACCATCGCTCAATCTAAAATTTCTTTAAATTTTAATAGAATTCTTTCTAATAATTTCATACGCAACAAAATTATCCACAACTCTCTATTCCATCTACAGTTAAAAAGGCGAAATTCATACCAAACATTAATTTAAACAAATTTTATTAAATACATTAACAAATTTTAAACCTAAGCAAAAATTCAAAAATTAAAAAACTAAAGTAAAATGCCAGCGTTGCCAAGCAAAAAAAAAAAAAATCAAGTGTGAAGAGTATTAAAACTTCGGAAGTTAATGTTTCTTCTTAGGTTACCGCAAGGTGTGTTCAGATTAAAATAGAACAAAACAAAAAAAAAAACAGGAAAAAACGTTAGGTTCAGTTGAACCGAATCTCTAATACCATTCACACGAAATTTTAAATCGTATCGCAAAATATAAATAGGGGGTTTAAATAGGGGTTACCTCAAAATGTTAGTAGAACACGCCCACTAGTAGCTGTGTATGAAACGACCATCTATAAGATGTCACTATATTGAATTTCAAGTTGATATTGACGTTTTCCATACAAATGCATAAAAGTGAGATGTGGGTTTGTATGGGACTACCTCAAAAAGTGGGAGGGACACGCCCATTTGTATATGTATTAGAAGCTGTTGTCCACTGAAATACACTAAAGCGAATTTCAAGCTAATATTATTTTAAATAAATAATTTTTCATAAAAACACAATAGCGGTGGGTTTGTATGGGGGCTAACCCAAAAAGTGAGTGGTAAACGCCCATTAGTCTATGTATTTTAAGCGGCTGTCCATAAAAAGGCATCACATCGCAATACAACCTAATATTGACTTTAATGAAGAAGTTTTTCAAACAAAAAGTCAAAAGTGAGGAGTAGGTTTATATGGAGGCTACCCCAAAAAGTGGGCGGGCCACGCCCATTAGTCCATACATATTAAGCGGCTGTGTCTAAAAAGGCTCCATATCGCATTTTAACCTAATATTGACTTTAATAAAGAAGTTTTTCTTACATAAAGTCAAAACTGGACCATAGGTGTGTATGTGAGCTATCCCAAATAGTGGCCGGGTTCCACCCATTAATGTATTAATTTCAAGCATCCATCCACTAAAAGTTACCATATCAATTCTTGATGTGATATTGACTACAAAAAAAATATTTTTCATACAAAAAGTCAAAAGTTTGGCGTGGCGGGACAATCTAGACACTCTATTAAACAGCAATAAAAAGAAGTGTGTCTGCAAAATTTTAACTGGATAGCATAAAAATTGGTGCCCAAAAAATGCGCAACAACATACAGACGGACAGACAGACAAACGGACATGGCTAGATCGACTCGTCTCGTCGAGCTGATCAAGAATATATGTATATACTTTATTAGAGGTGTTCCGCACACTTTTAGGAGTAGCCCCCATAGAAACGAAAGTAAAGTAAATATCAATTTAAAATTTAATATAGCTGCTTCTTATAGTCGAACGACTTAAATATAGAGAAATAGATGTGATTTCTCCATTTTAAAGGCATCGCCCATACAAACCCACAACCATGAAAAATTTTATCATTTCAGGCAAAATCAACTTGACATTAGACATGGTGCCTTCATCTGGACAGACGCTACGCATAATTATCAAGGGGCGTTTTAAACCCACTTTTAGGGGTAGGCTACTACAAACTTACATTCCACGCACGTATACGTTGTTTGATTTTACAAATATTTTTTTTTTACATCTGCAAAGTTCGCAGCTGGAAACTTCATGGGCATTTTTAAAAATCCCTATGACTCTCCTCCCTGTAGGGGTTCGAGTTTACACAAAACAAACTAATAGTTCCATTCTATTCATTTCCAGGTGAAATCTCAGAACTCACCAAATTCTAGTTTAGCACGCATAGCTGTTATCTAAATTCGAAAAAGAACATCCACAGCACATAGGTAATAACAGATCTTAATGGTTTACTATCTAGAATATAGAAAAAAAATTTGGTAAAAAGGTTAATTCTAGTATACTCTATACGCATTCCAAAAATATATGATAAGATTTTATATGTTTTACGTATACAAGTTTTGTATTGTCATAACTTTGATATGTGAATATAAACACCTGCAAGGTTATTCATACACTCATTATATGCACAATAAAATTTTAATCCATATTGATAAACGATATTTGGTTGAGTGATTATTTGTGTACTTTCAACAGAGCATATGAGGAAAAGCACCATAGTGTTACGAGTAAATAAAAAGTAATTTATTCAAGCACATAAATCATTAATTTTATAAATGATGAAAATGCTCAAGAAATAGTACATGCAAGTTTTGACCTAGGACAAGCCGAAAGAAATGCTAAACCTATTTTGATTTTTTTTTTTTTTTTATAAGTTTTTAATATTATACTACATAGCATCGTAGTTTCATAGAGATTAAAATAGTTATGTAAAACTCATTTGTGCTGATGCTTTTAATCTAATCTTTACTTTTATAAGTTTTTTTTTTTTTTTTCAATTTAAACTATGAACTTGAATATCAGCGATTTAAAATTTTGTAGGTTTCAGTTCAATATATGGAAGAATTATTACTCAGAATACTTCAGCGCAATTGAAGTTTTTGATTAAAAGTTCAATGCACTTGAGAAAATTTTGTGTAATAAAAAAAACACTTCCGTAGGTTACAACTTACACAACTATGAAAATCAATTTTAGTTCCATAAACTCTAAAAAATTACATACGAAAGAAAAAATTACTATTTCGATAATGCCTATTAAAATTGATTTCTATTCTATTTCTTCTATAGCATTTACAAAAAACCAAAGTCTCAACAGCGGAAATGCTCTTTGGTTTGCCCATGCAGGATACTGGCTTCAAGCGTTATCCATTACGCTCACGTTCACGCATTATACAGTATGCCATAACGCTTATATTGAAACAGAACGATAAAGAATTTTTGCAAACATTAAAGGAGAAACTCTTACGCTACTATCCGCCATTGAAGATCAAAGAAATACCGCTAACAGCAGAAACAATCAACGATGACGGCATAGAACTGCCAGTACAACAGCAGAAACGCATGCCGCGTGCAGAGAAATCTTCCATAACATATATCTTCTATCCGGGCGAATATAAGATCTGGGAATTTTTACCGCTCTCTATAGCATTTGTGCTAGTCTTTGTGTATATCTACTTCTCTGTGCGTAAAATCGATGTTATACGCTCACGCATATTGCTGGCATTGACCTCCGTTGTAACAGTGCTCGGCAGTTTGGTAATGTCGTTGGGTTTATGCTGTTTCTTTGGGCTTACCATATCGCTACAATCGAAAGATATATTTCCGTATTTGGTCATACTTGTTGGACTAGAAAATAGTTTGGTTATAACGAAGAGTGTAGTATCAATGGATGAAACGTTCGATGTTAAAATACGTGTAGCACAAGCTCTCAGCAAGGAAGGCTGGCACATCTCCAAGACGTTACTTACAGAGATTACTATACTAACCATAGGATTAGCAACGTTTGTGCCCGTAATACAAGAGTTTTGTGTATTTGCAATTGTTGGCTTGCTTTCGGATTTCATGTTACAAATGTTGCTCTTCTCCACTATACTGGCCATGAATATAAAACGCACGGAATATACAACGGAAGCGAAACACTTGCCAAAGATGATGCTAAGCTGCACCACCGCATCAACAGCGTCCACATCGACTTATCATCATGGCATGAATGGACGTGCAGATTTTCGTTTCTTTTCGTCGACAACGAATGGTGGACTGGTTAATTCCAATGGCGGCAGTGGCGGCTTTTCACCGCCACCCATAAATGGACCATTTATACCGGGTGGCTTTCATCGTTCACAATCACATCCGAAGTTGTCATTTGCAGATCTTAATGGTACCACTGAACATGCGAAACGTGCTTCAATAACGCTCAATTCAAATGGTGGACAGAGTAGCGCGCAGGAGCAACGCATACCGAAACGCATAAAGATTGTAAACTTCTGGGCGCGCACACGTTTCTTTCAGCGTGCTTTCATGATTTGGATGAGTGTTTGGATATGTTCGATTGTCTACAATTCGGGCTATTTGGAACAGCTTTTTACATCGGTGGGTAATGGCACTAATGCACATACGCATGAATTTCAGCGTAGCGTAGATGCAGGACGCGGTGCAGTTTCTAGTTTCTTTTCGAATGTCCATTATGCACTACATTCGGCTGCAGTGGCGGCTAATGGCGGTGCACAAACGTTGGCCTCCAACCAGCAGCAAGGATTTAACGAAGCAGGCACTGATGCACTGAACGATGCAGCCTATAAAGGTAGGTTTTTATGCTACTTTTAAACAAAACTGCCGAAGTGTACATACAGTAAAGCGAATGGAGTGGTGTTACTTCTACCTCTCTTGTGGTGCATTTTGTAAAATGACATTGGTATACAATGTCAAGGGTATGCTAATGATATATTCATAATACCAAATAATAAATTTGAGAAAACTCTCCGTGACTTATTCAACAAACTACTGAAGATCGCAAAGGATTGGTACACTGAGTTGCGGCTCAGCATATATGTATATATTTTTCCATCGTTTCTAGATGAAACATTAGTCCGAAACTAATCTAAGCTTCGATGAGGCAGCCGGGACTGGTATTCGACCGCCGGTGACTGTAAAATTACTCCCACGGTAGCAGTTATTTGAACTAAGGGGAAAGCGTTTCCAAGTCACTTATTAGTTGCCCGCCTGGTGTCTTCCAGTATACCAGCACCACCAGTAATATCTGCCAGAACTCTAGCGTCTGTGACACATCCTTTTAATGTTTATTTTAAATTGTAATAAGTATATCGGATTTTATATTGAATATTTTTACTTATTTTTTATGACTTCCAGATAGTAAATCCACTACGGATCGCATTAATGACACCGATGCTGAAATGCGTCGCTTGCTCTATCCGGACTTTGAGCTCAACTACTTCCTCTCGAACTTCCATTGGTCAACCATTATGAAACAATATAATATATCGCTCAGTGGCCATTATGTTACTATACTACCTACAATCAAACTCTCGCATGTAATAACACCAGAAGTAGCAGCATTGGTGCGAAATCCTTACGAGAAGGTTCAACAGAACTTCCAATGGAAAGCGCTTGCAGCAGCGCTCGATCCGCTTGACTTTAACGATGATGAACGCCGTGAATCGCCAATGATTATGCCTGGCGGTACACCATTAGTACCGAAAAGTCCAATGGAGATCTTCTTTGCCATAACACTTTGTTGCATTAGCATTTTTGTGCTCTGCTATACAATGGTTGTCTTCTATCGTTGCATTTGTACGCGTAATTATGCCGAATGGCGTTCCAGCTGGCATGAAACATCCGATTTTCCACAGAAAACGGAGCAAATTTTGGAGGGTGTACCAACGCAAATTGTTGGACATAAACATCGCATTGAATGTCTTGTCTCGGATGGCGCCTACATTATAAGCTGCTGTTTGAAGGGACAAATCAAAGTCTGGGATGCACGCAGCGGCGAGAATACAACAACAATAAATCGATGCGATATGCAAGTAGCGCAGCCACGTGAAAATGGACAAACGCTGTTGCGCAAATTAAATACCTCACCGGTGTGGTGTCT
Organism: Leucophenga montana; assembly: GCA_035044765.1. Lineage (NCBI taxonomy): Eukaryota > Metazoa > Arthropoda > Insecta > Diptera > Drosophilidae > Leucophenga > Leucophenga montana. The sequence goes on from JAWNNQ010001138.1 coordinate 860,088, forward strand.
CGATTATTTTGATAATCTTATAGCGGTTGGCTGTGCCAATGGACGCGTAGAATTGTGGGAGGCACCGGCGGGTATATTGAAGTGCACTTATCATGAGGATGCAAAAAGAAATCAGGGTATAACACATATACATTTAAACGGAGATCGTGTAGTGGTCGCGCGTTTATGCGGACGTTTGGATTTTTATAGACTGGAGACATACTACAAAGGCAAACAGATCGATTGGGGCTTTACGTCAGCCTACAGGCGAAGTGAGTATGACGTGTAACATCATCAAATTGTAGAAGAAAAATATATTTAAAATGTACAATTTATAGCACATGTGCGCACTGGTTCTACAGGCAGTCTCGGCCTCATGCTGCAGCAACAGCAACGCAACAGTCAGGAGCAGAAAAATGCTAAGGAAGAAATGAAAATAACGTTGGCAGGTGTACGTCTGGCGCATCAACAGCCTATTACCTGCATGGAGGTAGTCAACGATATGGTCTTTACGGGTAGTCAGGATCATACATTGAAGGTGTGTCTCTATAATTATAAATTTTAAAGTTTGAATTAATATATTTATCAATATTTAGGTATACTGCCTCAATAAATCAGACGTAGAGTATACGCTACATGGGCATTGTGGCCCGATAACGTGCCTTTTTGTCGATCGCTGGCAGCCGGGCACTGGTGGCTCAGGTTCGCAGGATGGACTACTTTGTGTTTGGGATCTCTTTACGGGCGCCTGTATGTATAATATACAGGCGCACGATGGCGCCGTCAGTTGTCTGGCGTGTGCGCCCAGTTATGTTATATCGCTGGGCACTGATGAACGTATCTGTGTGTGGGAACGATTTCAGGGTAATCTACTGACTACCATCAATATATCGAATGCGTACTCCAGTCTATTGATGCTGACGCCATCGTTGCTGGTGACGAGTAAGCTGGGTATGTTGAGATAGGCATGAGCGAAATATGTTATTTTTCGAACACAGTGTGATATAACTGTTATTGTAAATCACTGTGTTACTTTCTGTTAACGGTATTTATGACAGTTTCCATTAACAGAACTAGCAGTGATTTTAATAGAAATAGCAATCATTTTGCTCATGTCTAGTTTGAAATAATAATTTTTAATTACAACTTCAAACTAAATCTATATTATATTATTGAATAATAGGTTCGCTCATAGTCTGGGATGTGCGCACAGGTGAACCGGCACGTGAAGTCAAACTGGATTTTGCGAATCGTCAGCTCTGTCCAAAGATTATGATGCTTGCTTGCGATTCTGTGGTCTGTGACTACGGCAATGAAATACGCGTTGTACGTTTTCCTATTGTTGCAGATAAATGTCATTGAGTGAGGCAACAGTGTTGCGTCTCGCGTCTGTCTGCCTCTTGTACTGTGTACCATCCACGTGAATTTACATTTAGTTTAGCACTTAGGGAACTCGGAGATTCACTCACAGACTACTATTGTTTTTTTTTTGTAACATTTTAATAACATAACTATTTATTTTTTAAGTTATTAGTTTTTTATGTGCTTCATTATATCTGTTATAACTTTCAATGCTCTGTTTAAACTAATTTTTATGTACAATTTTTCTTAGAGGATCTTTTAAAGATTTTCTGTTAATTCTAACTTTTGTCACAGACTTTTTATACATTAGTGGCTTAAAAAAACAAAAATAAACAAACAAAAAACATGGACTAATTAACATAAATTAAAATAGTCTCTCACGTACGCTTACTATTTAAAAAAAAAAAAATTAATAATAATAATAAAAATGAACCACAAAAAATAAGCTAGCTGTCAAGATTGACACTAAAGAAACTATATTTTCTGAGAAAAATAAAAGAAGAAAAAAAAAAGCAAGAAATGTGACAACAAATTTGATTTGTTGTAAGCTAAACAAAGAAGAAACACTATTTTAAATAAAAAAAATCAACGAAATATGCATTAATTATTTAACAAAAGCTGTATTATTTATTTAATTTGATGAACGGCAACTAAAATTAAGCTTTTTTATCGTACTCATCCCCCTGCAGCGTTCTTCTGTGTGTTCCTGTGCGTCGATTGCTAGTCTGACGAAGTTTGATGTCAAGTCCCAGGAAGGAAGCAACTACTAATTGAGTCGGCTGGGACGGGCCATTGAACAAATGGATTGTGTCGTGCGGTGACTGACCGCATTCGGGGCAGTAATCATTATTGCTTATTCCAATCCGTTCCCTGTATCAATCGAGCATATTGCTCCATCCGGCTGTCAACTGTGCAAGTTTAGTCCTGGTGCTACGAGGGAGACGTTTTTCACTCTCATTAATAGGTGATGGTCTTCCACCTAATACTATGTTGTCCCTATAAGAGCATTCTGACTGTTCAATTGCATATTTATGCAATTGAGCCCTCCTTGAAGTATAATCATACTCCTCTATAAGATTCTCTGGAATAAAAAGATAAACACTCGTTATGTAACTTCAAATATCCTTTCTTATTTGGGTAGGGGCTATTCATGTGAGTGTGGCATGGTTTGGATGATTGCTCCTATACGCACCTAAAAAGAACTGTTTCGAAAGCAGCACATTATGTTGGTGAACAGTTAGCATCATCGCTTCTTCCTGCAAATGCTCTTCATGGGTCATTTGCAGACAACCAGTGGCAGTTGTCAGAGCACTATTCTAACTTCTTTGCAGGCATGGCCGTTGAGTCATACTTAGGTAAGGAGTCCGGACAGGAGCAGATTGGGTTTTCGCCCCGGACCGATCTGCGCATGGAGACTTATGCAGTCAAAGGTTGTCCAACTCAGTCCTAGTGGCTGTATCAGATATTAATTATCTGGAGCGAAGTAACGAAGGCTTGGGGAGATGTGTGTGGTTTTCTTAATGGAATCTTCGATAGCAGATCTACCACTACGTCTACTTCAAAGCAGATTATTTTGATCTATAAGTACTACGTATTATCTATATATATATATATATATATATAAAAATGCAAGTATGTATGTTCCCTATAGACTCCGAAACCGCTCAACCGATTTTGATCAAATTTTGTGACAATATTCAAAATGGTCCCGTGGTCCCCTGTGAAGTTTCGTAGCGATTGGATAAATAGAAAATTTGTTTGATTTTCCTTCCATTTTTTTTTTATTTTCAATAAGGAGGAGCATGTGGAAGCTGGGGAAGGGGGAAGTAGTGGCAGTAGAAAGCGGACGACCAAGTACAACGTCGCGGGGACCTACTAAATATATATGAGCTTGAAATTAAAATTATTGGCGTACACAAAGTTCAAAATACAGAATTTTTCCATTTTACACATAGTTTAGAAATGATTGTATAATTCTTAACGGCTTGAAAAATATACACTTCAAATAAAAATGATAAGATGGCATTTATTTACACATTATAAAAAAAATCATAACCTTTCTTTAAAAGAGCATGATATGTACATACATATATTTTTTATTTATTCTTCAACTTAATAAATTTTGATTCAAATTCGTAAACCCCAACGGAAAAATTATGCTTTTGATCATACTCAACCCAATCATCTTCGGATAGATCAATATCCTCGAATTTTTGACCATTATCAATGGATTGCGCAAGCCAACCGGCACGTGGCGAAAAATCCATTGGTTCCACGCCGCGACAATCAAAGACTACAATGGTCTGGAATTGTCCAGAATGCTCGCTGGTATAGGCAGCTGGAAGGATTAATTAAATTAGAGTTATTGGATATGTCTAAAAATACTTCCAACACCTACCATTTGATTTCTCCTCAATATCAATGCTATTTTCGCGTCCACACATTTTACATTTCATATAAAAATTGAAGCCATTTGTGTTGCGCGTATCCTGCTGCACACGTTCACTTTCCGTAATCGCATGCCATTTTGTCGATTCTTCACCACAATTGGTGCATTTAATTTTTAAAAAGAATGCATAGTCTGGATGCGTTGTTTCCAGAGTTTCGAGATTTTCCAAATTTGATTTGATTTGTAGCGCAATACGCACCATTTCTTTGTCCGGTATTAAATGCAAAAAAAACTAAAATATTAAAAACTGATACGTTGAAGCTGATACGTCAAACAGATGTTAGTGTTGCAAAGCGCTGTTTGCTAGAGATGTGCGCAATTTATACTACTCTTTTCCACATATGTATCATACATATGTATGTAAGCAGGATGCATATAGTATACAGTGGCTCTGTAAACAGTTGTTTATTTTTGGTGTAAAGTTGATTTTTTTTTTCTTTTCGCACGCAAATAGAGAAAATTTACAGTTGCTTATGGACACCAGCATGAAGGAAATTAAACCAACTTTAGCTGTGGATGAAATGTTTCCTGAAGGCGCCGGCTTTATGGATCTTGAGGAGGTGAGTTTGTTTAGAAATCGCTAATAAGTTTTTGTTTTAAAGGCTAGACAGTTTCGGTGATTTTATACGTGTTGGCTTCTTTGTGGCCAGACATGGGTAGAATGAGATTAAGAATGAGTATTAACGCCGATAAAGGCACGGAGAAAGCAGGTCCTTTTAGAGGGGGCGGTGGAGGTAAAGGGGTTAATTTATCTCAACAATGGAATCATATTTTAGCCGAGTGTAAAGCAGTTGCTACGGCAAGTAAAACAAGGCGCCGGCAATTTTATATTCCCGTGTCCGGATTTCACCCGACCGCACTGTTGATTAGGCAACCGGTAGCCATTCAGAAATGCTGATATTTTAAATCGAAGCTAGGAAACATATTCGTTAACTAGTTGTTCTTGTAGTAACAGATTTGTTCCAAATTAGATCCATTTTGTCCATAAACTTCCTCTGCGTCGGTCACGATATCCGTGTAGACCGAGAGTGAATTTGTTCACTTAGACGCTTAATAGGTAGACGTCAGAGTGCGCCACCAAGCAGCAGTTGGAATATACCACATACATAGGTAAATATACGCTACCTGTCCGTTAGAATAGTTGCCCGTCACGTGTAACCATGCACAAGCTGTTGCCACTGACTTAATATTGAAAATAAAGATTTTCTACATAGTGCATAGTACGGAGTGCAAGATATCTGAATTGCGATGGAATGGTAATTGTATGTTGCTTCTTGAAGCCATACATACACCTTTTACTCCAAGGCAGTACTAACTGTTGATATCGAGCAGCTTCCAATTGTTTTATTTACCTTGTATTATATATATTTTGTACTCTTTTCCAGTCCGGCAGCACTTCGGGTCTCATGAATGATGTGCCCTCCAATGAGAAACACGTTCATGCCGATTTTTATAATGACTTTGATGATTTGTTTGATGATGACGATTGGAGCATCGGTGCCAATAAATAAAAGTCGCATTAATGTATATTACAAATAAATAATGTAAATGAATAAGAACTATTATATTAAATAACAGAAAGAAATGTGTCAATGGTTTTCGAATTTTAGCTCAATCTTGAACATTTATACTAGCAAAGAAATTATTTGTGTGGAACTTATTTAAAATTTCATAAACGCCTATAATTCGCAGTGAAGTAGCATGTGAGTATTTAAAGAAAGCGCGCAAAATTAAACATTTTATCGAAAACTTCTTTTAATATTTTATTTCAATGGCATTTTAGAATAGAATATTATTTTGAATTATTACTACCAAATAATAAACTATATACGTATATTTGCGTATGTAAATATATAAATATATGTAGATACTCGTTTATGCTTAATTCATAAAACAAATAAAATGTTTGTTCAAATGCAATATTTGTTTAAATATTTGTATAAATTTCAATTTTATAACATTTTCACGAAATACAGAAAATAACTAAATACAATTAAAAATCGCACATAAATATGTTTGCAGAGAAATTTAACAGGTCCGAGTGGAATGTTACTGCTTTAAAAAAATTTAACTATATAAACAAGTGAAGAACATCGGAAAACTTCCGTAAAATCGAAGCTAATTTTAACCTTGATGTAAGCTTTAAATGAGCTAACAGTTTGTTTAAAAAATTTAAAAGTTATACATACACAAGTATACATACGTAAGATGAATATAAGAAGCGAGAAAGCAGTTTCGAAACTGCTTTCTTTGTTGTGACTGTTTGCGTCGAGTCCAAGAACGCCCTGCTAACTTCCCGTTCGTACGTGCCGAACGAATATTCGAGTAGCATTACTTTATTATGGAAGATCGTGCTCGACCGTTATGCGTATGGGCAGTGGTCTACTCCATAGTGTTTAAAAAAGCATCACCCTGCCTAAAACCTCTCTTGGTATATTTATAGACATCCTCTTAACATAAATATATAGAAATGGGTGTCTCGCCCACTTTTTTATGTAGCCCACATACAAACGCACCGCCCACTTTTGTGTTTTTGTATAAAAAACTTATTTATTTGAATCAATATTACCTTGAACTTCCATTATGTTGATTTTAGTGGACAGCCGCTTCATATGCATATACAAACGTGCGTGTCTCGCCCACCTTTTGAGGTAGTCCTATACAAAGCCACAGCTCACTTTTGAGTTTTAGTATGAAAAACTTATTTATTTGAATCATATTAGCTTGAAATTCGATTTGATGGATTTTAGTGGACAGCAGCTTCAAATGAGGTAGTCCCATACAAACCCACAGATCACATCTATGTATTTGTATGAAAAACGTCAATATCAACTTGAAATCCGATCTTATAGATGGTCGCTACATACACATATGCTAATGAGTGTGTACTATTTGGGGTAGCTCCTATTTAAACCACCAGCCTTACCCCATCGTTCAGGTTTTACAATAAGATTTAAAATTTGAGCTGCGGTTCAACCGAAGTTAACTTTTTTCCTTGTTAAACTTTTGTTTGATTTATGTTGTCGTTTCGGACATTTCATTAACGTTTCAACCTAGTCAAGGCTGGGCAATCTTCTAGAATATGTTCTGGGTTTTCTCATCTTCTAAACAAAATCCATAGGTGCTTTCACTTTCGATGCCAATATTACATAAGTGTCTTTTAAGGTTGCAATTTTCAGTCAGAAAACCTGTTATCACCTACAGAGTGTTCTTCTTGAGTCCATAGCAGATTTCGGATCTTTTGTTGCTTCCTTTCTGATGCTAACAAGCGGAAATAAATTTTAGTAACATTATTAAATCTATTAGAGGTATTTTGTACTTAATTATAAACTTAAATGCTTGCTTAACTGTATTTAAAAACTGGAACAAACTGTTAACCTTATAAGCGAATATGAAAGTTAAAAGAAAATAAACAAATACCTCAATGGCGTCCTATCTAAAATAAATTTCGAGTACGAAATATAAAGATTCTAGACGCTGCATGTGTATATATAATACGAAGTACAATTAACCATCCAAAGGTGGTCCCAAATAGACCATAGATACTTCTGTATTGCCGTAGACGGCAGACACTGTGGGATAAAGCTTCTTGTCCGGTAGGCCTAAAAGAAAAGAAACAAAAGTATGAATAACGATATTTGCAAAAGTTTTCGATATATAAGTATCTATGTGTATATGAGTCAACCTCTAAATGCGACACCCAGAAATTCGTAATTCTTTTCAAAAGATAGTGTATTATCATCACAGTCCAGTATGACGCGTATACGTTCTCCAACCTATAAAAAAAAGAGAAAAATTGAAGAAAAATACCTAATGAATCTAAATAAAATAGGTATACTAACCTGATATTTTGGCGCATTATTTAGCAGCGGATAACTACCCTGTGTATCACCATTATGCAACAAATGATTCTCGACAAGATTCCAGCCCCAGCTTTGATCATCGGACCCGAGTAGTGCTACGTAGCCATGACATTGCAGTGCTGCCTCCTTCGTTGAAATACCAATAACTGCAACAGTGCCCAATGGACCTTCCCAGATTACCTCCCAGGCATGCCGTCCCTGACGAAAGCCAATCTTAGCACGTGATGCATCTGTGCTCTGTGCGACCGGGTTACGATGTAGCGTAAAACCATTCGGTTTAATATAAACATTCCGTGAACAGTCATTTGGATTCCAGGCATGCGAATATGCGCGCAATTTCATCTTATACGTAGGCACTGAGCTGAGCAGATCCGATTTTAATGCTTCGCGTGGTACCTGCAGCAGCGGCAGAACGTAGGAATTATTCAAATGAATTTTTTATTCAAAGTTCAATGGAAATTTTGTTACCTTACGCAAACAATGCCACCGCCACACATCGCTATTCTCATCATTTAGAAAGTTATACCAACTGCGACAGACAAGCGAACAATTGCGCAAATCACGCAAATCCATATACCCGAAGATGACCTCGAGTACATTATAATTACACATGGCAGCAATTGGATCAACCATTTTGTTGGCGAAAATCGATTAACTTTCTTTAAGTGGTTGCGTTACTTCCAAATAGTTGTTATATTGCTACATATATAAATTCATTCAGTACTGTTGAGTATTGAATACTATTTTAATAATATTTATTAAGGACCTACGCTTCGCTGAGCATTCAGGATAATGCAAGTTGCAGCAGAAGAGTAGGAATTAAAATTTTATGCCTGAGGGTCAGATCAGCTGTTTCATTCAGGGTTGCTTTTTTGTCAGAGATGAATTGGGCTGCCCGCTGTGGCAACACACTCTTCGGGCACTCACAATGTATGTATGTATATGTATGTACATGAATTTATGCATACCGTAGTCAGCTGCAAACTGAGCGTGAAAACGAATCGTTTGCGGATCGACACCCGATAGTTTTGTTCGATATATTTTGTCTTTGAGGACAGAAGGAACTGGTCTAGGAGACATAGGTCCCAGATTAAACCACTGGGAGTCCTTGGGCTGACACACTAGTGTATTTCAAGCTAAACTGTGCGCTATAATTAGATGTGCACAGTGTAATTTAGAGAAAGGCTATCGCAATTTTGAGATTGCTATTCTATCAGACAGTCAGGCGGTGTTAAAAGCATGAAGCTTAAACTCCGTCAAGTTCAAACTAGTGCAGGAAGCACTTTTAATATTGGAAAAACTTGGCGAACACAACAAAGTTTACTTGCTGTAGGTGCCAGCATGCAGTAATGTAGTAGGAAATGAGCTAGCTGATAGGCTTGTCAAGAAAGGAGCGGCATCGCCAATGGTAGGACCAGAGCCTGTTTGTGGCACTGGGAAACAAAATAAACTGAACTAATTCGCAATGGAACAAATAGGGTAAAGGAGCTGCACTAGGCCATGAACCAAGGACTAAGGCAAGCAAAAATATTCCTTAGGGGGTTTCGACTCGCGCAGAGTGAGAGCAATGCTCCAACTAGGAAGAAACCCGTTGAGAACATTGACAGGAATACAGGGAACACCTGTGTGGTGGGTGTATATAATTCTCAAGAATGCAGATTTTGTGATCATAAGGAAAAGACTCCTCGTCATATCGTTGCATAACGTAAAGCAAAAGTCAGAAGTAGATTTCGAATATTGGGCAGCTACGTTGTCGCTGAAGAACTACTGAAAAAGTTTGATCCTAAGATAATATAAAGGTTTATTCAACAAGTTGGACTAGAGCAGGACATCTTAGTAAGAAGGACAAAACAATAAATCTTTCTAGGTCGTAGTTTTAAATTATGTCCTAAAATATAAATAATAATAATAACTCTAAATTTGGTGAATCTTACATAGATTCAGATCGAACCACTGTTAGGGGTAGCCCACATACAAACTTGACCTTCATTTTAAAGTTTTTTTTTTTGTGTTTGTATTTAATTAAACTAGAAATGCAAAATTTGACGTATCATACGTCGATTCTTACAATGACTCATCCTCCGTACAGTCCTAATTTGCCACCCAATGACTTCTTCTTCTTCCCGAGTATCAAAGGTAAACTGCGTGGTAAACGATTTACGAGCGCCGAAGAAGCAGTTGAAGCGTTCAGAAACCATGTTTTGGAGGTGTCTCAAGAGGAATGGAAAAACTGCTTTGACAAATGGTTTGAACGAATGCAAAAGTGTATTGATCATCAAGGAGAATATTTTGAATAACAATAAAGACATTCTCATTTAAAAATGTTTGTTATTATTTGCTATTCCCGAAATTGTACCCTTCGTATGCCATTCGAAAACACTATACAAAAGTTGACGGTATATCTTTTAAAAACCCAAAAAATTTTTATATTTTAATCTAAAAAAACGTACGAATGTTACGTGAATACACAAATTGGCATGTCCCTCCCCTTTTTTGAGGTAGTCCCTTCATATTCATCATATGTACTTCATATACAAATATTCGTTTACCGTCCACTTTTTGGAGTGGCCCTTATTTAAACCCAAACAATCCTATAGTATATTTTTTGAATTCGTGCATAAAAATTTGTTTTCGACTAAAACAAAACAAAATTTATTGTAGCACCACAATTTTATTTTAGAAATTTTGTTTGGCACTATCATTACATATTTGGAATATTAAAACTTTGTGTTTTTCTTTTTTTTTTATATTGTGACATAAAACATGTTTTTGCTTTGTGTTCCACACCAAGTTTAAACGGTTACCGGGATGATAAAATCAATGCACATCGAATGTATTCTAGAATAGATTATTTTTTGTTAAAAGGCAACACACCATTTGTATATTTAAAGGAAAATATGCAAAAATATTTACTTACATAGGAGTTATAATTAATATTCTTGTTCAATGTGATACGTATCCAGCTAACCTCCTGTGCTTCAAATAAATATAAACTTGCCAATTGATCCGCTTGAAGGATACACTAGACAATGATGTTTCCAAGCGGAAAATAATATTTTTTTGAGCTGATGCAATATATACACAATTTATATATATGGGTTGTGTAAAGTGTTTTGTCATGTTCAGATTTTGAAATACGACCGAATTAAACTTCGTTTTAAATGAGTTTTTATCCAATAATGATGATTCCGTTGAATTATTATAGTTATTTTTTAATTATCTCGAACATCATTGTTAAACATGGGTGCAATCAAACAATTTACTATCATTGGTAATGACAAGAGCTTGTAATTTGTCTCCATATATTGAACATCAATATTTACTTGTACAGTAGATCCAATGAATATATATAGTTGTATTTTAAAGTACAGAATTTGCTTCCCATAGTCTACAATGCGTGTCCATTCTCTTTGATCGTAGGATACCTCAATGTAATATCCATGTTTAAATGGTTCCCGCAAATCCATTTCAATGAAACCTCAGAAGCATAAATGGTTCCCGCAAATCCATTTCAATGAAACCTCAGAAGCATAAATGGTTCCCGCAAATCCATTTCAATGAGTTTGGCTGATTCATCTATGGAAGAAGAACAGAATTTATAATAATCTTATCAAATAAAATACATATACGATATACATATACATATACGAAACATGTATGAAATGTAACAAGCCTTTCGTCTATTTAATGAAGAAGGAAGAGACTGCCAAAAAATACCAAAAAAGCAAATACCAAATAGCAAATACCAAAAGCAAAAAAAGAAGCTAAAAAGAGCAAAACAACAACAACAAAATAATCCGTGAAAAAATAAAATTCAGTTTGTTGCCGAGCGAATCGTTTTTTTCTTATATTTTTTCTTTTCTTACGAAGTTGAATGAAATGAAATACGAACACGAACGAATGATCTCGTTTAAATTTATCCGTCATACATTAAAGATGAGCAAGTCAATAATTTTTGAGTAGCAGTGATTATCGTGACTGGTACTTTGAAATCATTTTGAATTTCAACTGCTATCACTGTTAAATAACTGCTATCACTGTTAAATCACTGTTAAAATAAAAAGCAAAAACAACATCAATTTTTTTTTTTTTTTAATTATATTACATGTACATTACATTTACATTAAATTAAATTAAACCCAAACTTTTATTAAGGCGTCCCTATCCCGTTACGGGAGCCCAATGATTCCGAATATCTCCCACACCTTTAAATTGTTTCTTGTACCATTTAAAACTCCAAAAATTGGCATTACAAAAAAGAATTTTGAAAAAACCATGTGATTTTATAAAATGTGTTTTTTTTTGTGTCCAAGCGTGATAGCCAGATGTGCCACCAAATCGATACCTAGTGACATTTTCTAGAGAGAATTGACTGAAAATGGTACAGGAAACCATTTGATTGTGTGGTAGATAGTAGATAGTAGTAGATATGGGCTCCTTACGTAGATCTTAGGAATTTTGGCGGGAACATGGTATTTTAGGTGTCACCTGATTTGTATATATTCCAAGTTGCTTATCTTCACTTCACGTATTTGGAACTAATTCCATACTACAGGAAACCGCAATCAGCTTCTGGGACAATTCGTTTGTGGTGCCATTTCTGGAGAGAATAGGCTTAAAATGGTACAAAAACCCGTTCGTGAATGTGAAAGATAGTCGGAATCATTGGACTCCCGCAACAGGATATGGGCTCCTTTCAAAGATCTTGGGAATTGAGGCGGGAACATGGTATAGTTGGTAGTCACCTGCTTTATATACGTTCCAAGTGGCGTATCATCACTACAATTCTTTGGGACTAATTCCATACAACAGGAAACCGCAATCAATTTCTGGAATATCTCCTTTTTTGGTGCCATTTTCTGGAGAGGATTGGCGTGTGGGAGATAGTCGGAATCGTTTGGCTCCCGTAATAGAAGTAGTATTCCTTAACAAAATCTTGGGAGTTGCGACGGGAAGATGTTATTTTAGGAAGCCATCGTTTTTGGATTTATTTTAGTGCCAACTATTTGCTGATTTCATTTTCGATTCCAAAAATTGACTGAATCATCTATTTTTCACATAGTTCTTCCCAGGATTGATCAAGTGCCATATCTTCACTACAACTTGTAAGAAGTGAGGCAATCCTCCGTGAAACCGTAATGGTATGCAGAAATAGTTGTCTGTTGATGTCATTTTCTAGACAGAATTGTATAGAAAAAACCCAAGAAATTATCAGAGAGAAACATTTAATTTTCCACTCCAGTGAATGAAACCAGATTCTAGCAGAGACAGAAGCCAACGAAGCATAAAGATTGAATTCAAAACATGTGCTTAAATAGCGGTGTGAATACTACGTGGATGATACAATATATCAGTTAAGCGATAGTCAGTGATTCAATCACGGCGACTGAAAATCACTAATATCAGTTGCCACTTGATATTGTAATTCAGTAATATATCATGCATACCATCAACTTGATACGTTGATAAATTTTTTGCTGCTAACTCTTTATAACATCGAGCAGCAACTGATATCAGTGATTTGTCAGTTGCCGTGATTGAAAGACAGGTGGTTAAATATAGCGAAACTCTGTCATACATAACTTTGTTCAAACATGCATTAATACATAAACTCAAGAATATTTAAATTAACTTAAACAAATGATCACAATTATTAATACTAGTACATTGTTACTAATATACGCATAATATGTGTGCTATAATTAAAAAAAACAATGCTTTGATTCTCATTAAGTTTTGCTTTATTCGCTGTTCCATCTCTAGCTATGGCAAGACACAATCACTGATGTACTGTTATTGAACTATAAGAAGAAGATGAGCTGCAAAACTATCGATAGTGACATTACTATTCATTCAAAACTATTGATAGAACTTGTCTCCATAAGGTAGAGCTAAAAGACTGTCGATAGTTTTACTTCGTTCTTAAAATCGATAGTTTTCTGAATCGGTTACGCAACATTTTTTTGTATTGTAGCGTTCCAAAATACGCCAAATTAAATAGAATATTTAATTTTCCAATAAATGTACAAAATAAATAAAAATTGTATTTACTTAGAGTATATTAATCCTACAAAAATACTAAAATCGCGATTAATGAATGGGGGAGGGGTTTTTTTATACACACCAATTTTTACGGCGAATGGTTGGAAGGTGTATCTGTCTATAACGGACATACAAATATATATATAGGTATATAGTATAATGTTAAAATCACACAAGATTTGAATTTTTTTTTTCTGTACTACGAAAGTAGGACTACATTTGTCCTCACGTGCTTTGAGAAATTTTTCAACCAATGCTGGCAACATTAGGTGGTAGTGAGGATACTCCTACAGCGGCACTGGATTGAAAACTCTCCAGTATTGTTATTATTCTCCCTCTTTCATATTAGAACGTCTTGTTCACCTTCTCGCTAGGCGCATTTTTTTCCACTTATGTAAGCCTTCAGGTGAAAAGTTCAAACTCTGGAGGAGATTTCTTGTCGACATATTTTATACAAACGAAAATATTTTTTATATTATAGCGCTTGTCAGGCTGGGCTAAGCAATCCTTTTGTGCTATAGAATCCAAAAGAAATATATGATTTCTGAATTTATCTTCTTCTTGTTGAATGACAATTTGTCTGTATATTTTCTTTCATATTGGCGGTCTTCGGTTCAAAGCTAATAAAGTTGTGCTTATGAACAATATTAATACACCTTATAAGATCTGTCACAACTCCTTTTGTGTTGTTACATACAATTGCAAGTACAGACTTTGCGATTAAATCGTAATAATCGATTTCTTTGAAGAACAATCGGAATAGTTAGTTATACCTGTAAGTGAAACAATAAAGAAAATAACTCTATTAATCTCCATTAACCGATTTTCCGCAATATCGATTACTATCAATCTTTTGAAAATTTTTGTTATAATGGATTTAATTTGACTTTGGTTTTTGTTTATTTTCAAATAGTTTACTTTAAAAATATCCTTTGTCCAGCAATTGATCTTTCTGTAGGCGAAATAATTAAAGTCCGATATTCGATTACTTCGACTTTGCTGTTAATGAAATAATAATATTAGACAAATCGGTGCATATCTTAATTTAATTGATTGATGGAATGCCACCAAAATGTTGGAATAAAATATTCTCAAGTGCACCAATCTGATTTGAGTAATTTGTCTAGAACGCAAGAATATAGTGTATTGAAAGGAATAATAGACTATCTATAAGTCCATCTGAAGATTTCTTAACGAATTAAATTTTGTTTTTTTTTTGTCTTTTAAAAATATTATTTAAAAATTAAACCGATTAAAACCCGATTACTTATATCAAATGACCAATTACAGTTATCAAACCAACCGATTGAAGATGTCCAAATGACCGATTCTAATTGCCATTCTCTCAACTGCTGATATAAAATAGTCCGATATTTGCTGCTGACCTCAATTGCAGCCCTTGTTCCAGCTATGGCATTCAACAGAGCCCTGGTTTTGGCGCGAATCAATCAGCTGTTCGGCAATAGTTGCCTCTTCTCACTTTGACTCGCATACTCGAATCACGTTCACGGTTATGAGGCAATTCGGTCGAAATTTTGAGCACGTAATATACTAACTTAAACAAGTAATTTTCATAAAATTTTAACATCTACGGAAAGTTGAAAATTTTAACAATTTTTTACTGCTCATTGCATGAAAATCGGTGCAGGGCAAGTGTATAAAAACGATCATTGAAAATTCATCAATATACCCAACATCATCACCATCATTCACAGCAGTGCCGACAATCGACAACGCTGCTGCTCGCCATTTTGACTTCGTTCGCACACACAGCAGCAGCAGCCCAATAGACTAAAAACTAACTAAGTTATAAAAAGCAAACTTAAACTATTTAAAAGTAAAACAATATAATTATTTACAAAACGTAAATGTACAAGGCGCCTTTGAAAATTGCGAAAGTGTCGAAGAAAAGCTAGAAAATTCTTTGAATCAGTGCGTACTCATACATCGTCTTGAAGTTTTTAGTGCGTCGTAGTGGTGCCGCGGTGTAGTGTTGAAGTGGTGTGTAGTGTGGTGCGGTACGGGTGTGTGTGTGCGTGTGTATGGAAAACGCATATACGCGCTTTTCATTGCCGAAAAGGTTTTTCATTTTCCAACTGCTTCGCTACTCCGCAACAGCGACGTAGGCGGCGAGCGGCTGCAAAACGTGCGAAGGCGGCGCGAAAAGAAACCAAAAAAAGAAGAAAGAAAAGTGGTGCAGGCACCCAATAGAATAGTAGTGTTTAGTAATAAATAGATGATAAAAAAAGTAGCGCGCGCTTAACAACAACTTCAACTGCTCCAATCCGGCATATAATACTTTAACAAATAATAATAAAAAATAGTAGTAGAACTACTTACAGCTGTAACAATACTAATTTAAACGGCGCAGTCAAAGTGCAGCAAAAACGTAATAATAAAATTATAAAATAATAATAAATAAAATTTAAGAATAATAAAAATGGCGCAGTCCACAACGGCTATGACACCAACAGCGACAGCAGGTGAAATTAATTACTTCTACAAAGATGGCAATGGTGAGTACAAGTACAAAGTACATTTTTCTTTTAAAAGAAACTATTACTATAAATATATCTGCCACAAATGCACTATATCGAAAAAGGATTATGTGTATGGAGCGCAACAACAACAACAAAAAAGCGAATGATACTACAAAAGTTATACAAAAAAAGTATTCAATTTATAAGACACGTTTTAAGCGCATGCCGCTTCTAACTAAATATTTTTTGTTGTTGCTCAAGCTCTGAATAGATTGTTGTATTTGTTGGGTGGGTTTCAGAGCAAAGACAACGTGTCTTATTAAGCAGCCGTTTCAATGGGTATCTTCAATACAAAAGTTTTTTCTTGCCGCCATCCTTCATATATGTTTGACTAACATAAAAGTATACTTTTGAACTGCATTGAGGCTTAAACATCAATTTGAGGCTGGGACAAAAATAAATCATATTATTTAGCTGTTTTTGTCAATTGCGAAGAATATCAGCAGTTAAATATGTATTCAAATTTATTGTATCCTACACACATACATAAGGGTTTACCATTTATTCGTGTGGTACCAGTTATAGACATTTTTATATGACATGTCTTCATTGTTGCCCTTTTGTCGGAATTTTCACATCAGGAAATTACAAATTACACGAAACTTTGTCTTTGGTTCTTTCTACAAGAGTGAGATAGTCTCTACGAGTATAATTCAAAAACGATCACAGTATTGAAACATAGTTTTACATCGATTATTCGGGCTGTTCAGAACTCAATTCTCCAAAATGTCAGAAATATGGAAATAATTTTCCATAAATAATCGTAGGACAAACATTCCAAAATTTGTATACGTTTGCGTTTTAAAAACAAGTTACAGCATCTAAATTGAACATCCTTTATATAGATTAGAACTAATCGTTGACTGATTTGTGATTACTGATTATGTTTTCAAATATTTTTTTTTATTGGTTTTATGATACTCTGTAAGAGGACTATTTTGCCAGTTTATAAACTAGCTATAATTTCATTTCAGGGAAACAAAACAAACACAGGCAAACAGGTACTGAAAATATTCTGCGTAAATAAGTAATCAGTTATTTTATGAAATTTTCAAATGTTTTTGATAAATCGTGAGTTAACGACTTCAACGCAGTTTATCAACTCACTCACTGCACATTTTTCAGAAAAATTTTAATAAAAAAAAAAAAAAAAACTGGATAGAGCTAGATACCACCTAAGGCATGAACAACAAAATCGTTTTAGTTCTCGAAGCACCATCTAGATGGTTAGAAGCGTCACAAAAAAAAAAAGTAAAAAATCTTGATCAGAATTTACCGGATGATGTCAAAAACCTTAAAAGTTATCTCACTGATTTGCAGTTTCAGCGGCACTACTCATGACTGGACAACTTATGATCTACAATTCCTTCATAAAATGTTTCATCATATGTTTAACAAATTGGAAGAAACTGCCGCCTTTTTTTTAACTTTTTAGTCTTTCAATAATTCGAGTGAGTTCTGTATAGAGTTCGTCATTTTTGACTGAAAGTTTTAAGCAGCCTTTAAGTAATTTGTGTAGTCGGGAAACATGGACAGACGAACGTGGCTAAATTTATTCAGCTAGTAGGGTTCATGTTGTTTTTTGTTTTACCAACGCCCCATTAATCAAGTTACATAGTTTATGCTAGTTCAACAAATTAAATATAGCACTATTTATATGTATACAGATTATAAAAATATATTGTACAACATACACCTTAGTAATTATTTTTTTTTAACGGGGCCCCGAGCGAGAGATACACGGAGCAATCGAATGATGCTGACAGTTTTAAGTCACTGGTTTTAATTGCTTTCTCATGCTGCTTAGTGTTTGAAATGCCAGCTTGGATGGTATCAGAAGTTAATTTTTTTTGGTTATACTTATTTTTGTAATTTTGTTACTATGCCTTCTCGTTTGCATATTTGCGGTTATAATGGTTTTATAATGTGTGACTTAGGTTCTTCTTATCATAACTCCTTATGAGTGTATGTAAATGGTGATTCATTTAGAGGTATTTATTAAATGAATTTTACATTATGTAAAAGTTTTATTTTATTGGGTAAATTTAGTTGTCATACAAAAGAACCATTCTTTACAATCATTTTTTAAAGAGTATTTCATTCAAATGTTGCCAACAACTGCGGTTTTTATATGTCCACATCAATTACAATAATAATGATAATGCTACCTTTAATGGTATGTATGCGTTCTTTAGATTGAGTCCTCCACCAATTCAGTACCAGATATTTGAAGTACACCATTTTCCAATGAAACTAGCAAAAAAGAGTTTCGACAACGAAACACATAAGATCTGAACCAACCTACTTAGAAACGATATCAAGTGAGATAGGGCATAACTATTAAGATTTAGTAGTAGCTTTGTTTAAAGTTTGATTTGTTCGTACATACGTACATACATATGTATGTCTCACGAGCCATTGAGTTAATAAGCGATTACTACTCAACTATTAACTGTGAGCTACTCCAAAAATTAGGCATTGTATCCGCCTAAGTTTTGAAGCGCATTGAAAACCCTCGTATCTCTCTCTTCTCTCCTTTTCCCCTTCAACCGTACAGCAGCCAACATTCCATTTGGCTTGCCGCTTTGGACGTAGCGCATTCGCGCCATCTTTTTATTTTCGATTTTTCTTTAACAAAAATATTTATCGTCGCATTTGCTTTAGACACTTGCTGTTGCTACTCTTTTTATTTTTATTTATTATTTATTTTTTTTTTTTTTTTGATTATTTTGTTGCTTTCGTTATAGTCATCGGCGGCGTCGACTTCGTTTGTCGTAGTAGTCATCGTCGTTCTTCTACATCGTGTCTGTCATATACACATGTGAGTTCACTATGCCGCACCGACAATTGTTCGAATAATATTTTTTTTGTTTTTATTATAAATTTGTATCTTTTTTTTCGATTAACGACGACGACGATGACTACCACTAGTACATAGTACTACTTGACTATAAAAAGCATGAAACATAAAATTACAAAATTAAATCTACAGCTAGGCAACAGCTGATAATGCTCGACTTTGATAAGCGCGGGCGCCAAGCGACAGCCCACCCAATCCAATACAATTTAATTACTCCACTTTACACGAATGCCGACATTCAGCATCCCAGTGTCTACTACTTTTTGTCAATTAGTGACAGAAACACACTGTGCTTTGAGCTGTTCAATCTTTACTTTAATTCACTACTTTCATTATGTTATCTCATTTACATGCGCGTTATCCTTTAGTTGCCTTTTGCATGCAAATAAAAAGCACACCGATACAAAACACACATAAGTAAAAAATTAAAACATATATCATATGTATCTGCTTCTTGTTGTATGCTGCTTGTGCCACAAATAAAAGCTAAGGCGCAAAATAAAAATAAAATTCATAAAAAAAGCAACAACAACTATATAGGGTAACTCTCGCACTGATGCCTCTCTCGCCTCTTTTGTAGAGCAAAGGATGAGCGAGTTAGCAAGGAAAATGAAAAGCTGCGTGACATTTTGCAGTGTGTCACACAAAAAAAAAGGAAAAAAGCAGCAACAATGTAATATATATCACAGCGAAGCTATCAGCAACAATACCAATAACACTAACAACAATAGTAACGTCGACGCCAACATCGCGCGTGTGGTGAGCAGAATTCAATGCACGTGTGTAGTTGTGAGCGAAGGAGAGAGTATGAGAGCGCGCTGGAATGCACTACTAACAAATATTATTTTTTATACCATTTACACACAGTGTGAAATGGTATTATCAGTTTGTCAGAAAGTTTGTAACAGATAATTATTATATATCCTGATCAGCTCTTTAAGACGAATTGATTTTTTAGATATCTGGCTAAAAGTCGGTTTTTAAGACTCTTTTTAACTCAAGTTTATAGAATATCCATATTGATATGACACGTCCACGTTTTTAAGGTAGCTTCCATGCAAACCTACCGCCCACATTTATAATTTTGTTTGAAAAATTCTTTATATAAGTCAATAACAGCTTGAAATTTTATATGGTAACTTTTTATATAAGGTCGCTTCACATACATATACTAATGGACTTGTTTCGGCTAGTCCTAGTCCCCATACAAACCTACCGCCCACTTATGTTTTTATACTATGTACCCGAAGAGACAAGGGTATAATACGTTAGCGCGAATGTATATAACAAGCAGGAGGAGTGTTAGACCCCACAAAATAATGACCATAAAAACTGAGGTGAATACCAACTTAGCCGTAGAAAACGAACAAGTTTGAAGAGTATTGAAGCTTCGGTTCAACCGAAGTTTACGTTTTTTATTTCTTGTTGTGATTTATTTTGTTGCGTTTTCTCTCAGCACTGCTGATTTTGTTGTTATTAGTACTTTTATAGTTGCATGATAGTTATATGCCACCATTGCCAGTACCTGTGTATACATATGAACTTATTGGCATACTATCATATGACTCTCTCAACTCACTCCACATTTCGTACCATTCTATCTTGTTTTGATTTTTAGCTTACTAAATATTTTGATGATATTTAGATCTTTAGAGCGTTTGTTTTGGTTTGAAAATTTAAAAATTTCATTATTAAATGTCAATTTTGGTGGTACTGAAAATTAATTATTCCTTGGAAAGAACTGAAACCCAGAGATCAAAATTTCTTTCCTAACTCATAACTTTCTATAGCTCCCATAGGAAGATGTGAGAGTGAATGGAAGCTAATGACTTAAAATCCTCTTCTTTTATTGAGTGAGTGAGGGTTTATTTTATATATTTTTTTGGTGCGTAATACACTTTAGCTCATATTCCGCTTAAAGCATCAAAACATGCCCGACCAACCCCAAACCCCTGCTCACAAATGCAACCTTAATGCAAAATTTCCCCTACACATGCAAGAAGCAAGCCGAGCTGGCTGCCTAATGTTGACGCGCTCAACTTTTAGTGTGGGAATTCTTTCGGTTTCATTGGTGCTCTTGCATGTTGTGTGTGTGAGTAGTTGTAGCGCTCTTGCTGCTGTTTTTTACTCTCTCAAATTGCGTTTGTATTGTTTTTGTTGTTGTTACTTGTATTTTTCATTCACGCGCCGCGCTTTGCTTTCGTTTACTGCCACCTCTACTACTGTACTATCTATGCGGCTATAATAACAACAACAAACTCAACGCTGCCGATTATTGCAAAGCGTGTTTTAACCACTCACTCAGTCTCCAAACATTGAGAGTGGCAGCGTTTTTTTTTTCTTCTGTTTTTGTTATAAAATGTGATATAAAAAGATAAAACCTTTAAAACAATACTGAAGCATTGTAGTAATCTTGCATTTCGTAGCTGCGAAAATTGTTTAAACAAATCAAATGAAACAAATAAGTAAAAAATAAAAAAAATCTTGCCGCGTACAAAAAGTTTTTTATCACTAAAAATAAGGTATATGTGTTTGTGTGCTGGTGTAAGTGTTGCAGCGTTCATTGAGTTTTCTAGTTTACTGCCTTTTCTTTCTCGCCTATTCCCTTTTTAACATAGCTACGCTGCATGCATTTCTATTTGTTGTTGTTTAGTAGCATGCGTAAGCCTTGCTCGCGTTTGTGTGTGTATGTGTGTGTAGAGTTCGTACAATAACAACTGCCACATGCAGCAAGTGCATTTTCTTTATTTTTTTTTTTTAAATTTGTTAATTAAAAAATATATTTATTATTTTTTACAGGCAAAATTATACAAGTTGTCAAACAGGCCGAAATCAAGCGGGAAATCATTGACGACACTGCCGGCTCAATTTATTCCAGCAACGGGGGCGGCGGCGTCACTGGCAGAATGGGCGCCTTCAGTCAAATGGTAAGTTTTGCTTCATTTTTGGGCTAGTTAACTAGTTATTTAGGTAAGAAAATGCTTTATGTTGTACAATAAACAGTCATACATACATACATCGAAATATAAAAGATATGTAGGTACAGTGTAGCATACATGTAAAAAAATTTCAATTTCATTTCCACATAATACAACATTAGCCCACTGTTGTTGCACAGTGTATCAAAATGACTAAAGTTGTCATACAAAAAATTATTAATTAGACAAATGATTTTAAATTAATAACTTTTAAGCATTAATTTGACGCACAGGTAAGTATTAAATACGGTACTTACCCGTTCGTCACATTAATGCTTAAAAATAAGTAAGAATAAAATTAGAAGAAAAATAAAATATATATTTCCAATTAATTTGAAATCATTTATCTAACTAATAAAATAATAATAATGCAGTCACTGATGGCACTAAAATTGGGAAAATGTTATTTCTTTGGCGACAAAATATGAAAGCGCAGCTCTCGGCGAGACAAATTAAACTGCGTTTACGAAATTTTGATATCTCGATTAGAAAAAGGTAAAAGGTTAGAAAAAAGTAAAGAAAACACCGAGTTTTATGTAAAAAACTTTTTTGAAAAGATATTTGAATGAGGTATATGTATTAGAAAATATATGTTTTTACAAAATACAGCAAAAAAAAAAAAACACAAAAAGTTCGGTTTTAAATCACAAAACAATTCCGAAAAAGTTGCGAAAACTTAAAATGTATAAATTTTATTTATAATAGTTCATGGACCCGAGTCTCGCCGAGAGCTTTTAAAATCTGATTTGATATTTTGTCGTCAAAGGAATAACATTCTTGCCCTAAAATTCACCTCCACGTGGACGGATGTTTGAATTTAGCAAAAATAGAGCTCGCCAGGTGGTTTCGTCGTTTTTCAGGCGGAAATTCTGTTAATTAAAGAAAGCATTTATAGAATATACACTCATCTGAGTGCCAGGCTACAGAAATATTGAAGTGAAACTGTATAGATGAAAAACTTGCTAACATATATACATATACTTTCTGGTAAGGATAGTTTTAGTACGAAGGGTACTATTTATATTTCGGGAATAGCAAATAATAACAAACATTTTTAAATGAAAATGGCTTTATTGTTTTCAAAATATTCCCCTTGATGATCAATACACTTTTGCATTCGTTCAAACCATTTGTCATAGCAGTTTTTCCATTCCTCTTGAGACACCTCCAAAACATGTTTTTTGTACGCTTCAACTGCTTCTTCGGCGCTCGTAAATCGTTGACCACGCAGTTTACCTTTGATACTCGGGAACAAGAAGAAGTCATTGGGTGCTAAATCAGGACTGTACGGAGGATGAGTCATTAATTCGATGTTTTGACTGCTCAAACATGCACTTGTTTGACGAGATGTGTGAGAGCTCGCATTGTCATGATAGAGAATGATTCGTCTTTGGCGGTAGGTTTTTCGAATTTCTCGGAAAACTTCCGTCAAACAAATGGTCGTGTACCACTCAGAACTGACCGTCCTACGTTGCTCAAGCGGAACAGTGGCCACATGACCCATTCGGCCGAAGAAACAGGCGATCATTTGCTTCACTGTGCTTCTTCCACGAACAACTTTTGTTGGATTTGGCTCGTCTTGAAATACCCACACGGTCGATTGCTGTTTTGTCTCCGGCTCATACGCATATATTGATTCGTCACCTGTCACGATTTTATACACGTCTTTTGAAGCACAACGGTCGAACAATTTAATCATTTCCTTACATCAATCGACGCGAGCCTTTTTTTGAGCGATTGATAAATTATGGGGTATCCAACGAGACAAAATTTTTTTTACAGCTAAGTGTTCATGCAAAATCGAATGTATTGAAGTGGAACTAATGTGCAAGGATGCCTCTATCTCACGATATATCACATGACGATCTTGCATTATCAGTTCACATACTGCATCGATGTTTTTTGGCTCAACAACCGATTTTGGATGACCTTCACGAAATTCGTCGGCGCCCGAACTACGATCACGATTGAATTCACTATACCAGCGATATACTGTGGTTTTTGATGATGCTTTATCGCCATACAAAGAACTGAGTTCATTGACACATTCTTGTTGAGATAATCCACGTCGAAAGTTGTGAAAAATAATCCAACGAAAACCTCTTGAAATTTCCATTTTTTGGCCAAATTGCTTTTCTTAACTCACTGTAAACAAAACAAATAGCAATTGTACATCAAAACTTTGAGAGTACGTTTATGCCAAAAAATGTCAAACTTTATTATGGTGTTGCCAGATTTTAGCTTTTGACATTAGTGTTGCCAGTTCCCGAAATATAAATAGCAGCCGTCGTATGCCAATGACTGTAAGCGCCTTCTAAGAGTATATTACGAACACGAGACAATTGGAAAATGTCGTCGCGCCAAATTTATCAAAGATAACACTCAAAAGAGCTATGCGATCCGAGTAGAACAGTTTGATCTGGTTTACAGCCGTACAGCACACTGTCTGGTAGGTGTGCACGCCAGCAGACTAAACGTTTCATAGAACTACTACACACGAACCTAGCCAGGATATGGCCGAAACACTTATTCAGATACTTACAGACCACTGAATGGCTTAGTGTGTCTCGCGACAGCAATATTTAGCTGCAGCCTTGCACCTAGAAATTTTACTATTTAATATTTTTTATACGATCTTCGTCTTCTAGCTCTAAAAATATGTTGAATTGATTAGACTATGAATTAAAAAAGCGAAACATTGAATGTTAGAATTATTTGTTATGAAAAAAAGCTATTTAATTCGTTGAAAATTGCTTGAAATTTGAACATTGAACATTCAACAGCCTGTAACTTAGTAATTTTTATTCGATCGAAACGAATTTGGTACCCTTGGACCAACATTTCTCAAGATTTATGATTCCTTTTGATCAGCTTTGCCGGTAACTCTGGACGTTGGTTTATGTTAAATCACGCATCGCAAAACACAAATATACCGTTATCTATGTTTTTCGTGTTCAGCGCACCTAAATTACTCTAAAAAGTGTAAGAGAAATATAAAATTTTTTGCTGTAAACTAGTGTAGTACAGCACATCTTCCGGAAAAAAAAAACAGGCCTCGTCCTTTGTAGTCTTCTTTTACGCAATAGTTCTTGCACGGGTAGGTCTTTTATTTGTTTGTTCGAATGTAATTGTAATTTAGTTTGGTATTTTCTGCTTATGTTTACAACCTCTTCTTCCATCGTTGGGATGTCTAAGTATCTATGTAAATCCATGTTGGTTATATACCACTCCGCATTCGTGATGAGACTGAAGATTTTTGATTGTTGTCTCTGAATAAACGCCGTGTTTGATTTTTTCACAGTTCCCCATATTTGGGCTCCATAGATCCAAGTTGGTTTTATTATAGATATATAGATTAATAGCTTGTTTTTTAGGGATGGTCTTGAGTTCCTATTTAAAATCCAGTATAATTGTTTACTTCTTTGCTTGATCTGATCGCGTTTATTTTTAATGTGGTACTTCCAAAACAGCTTGCTGACAATATATAGGCCTAGATATTTAGCTATTATTGCAATAGTTACGTCATTACCATGGATTTTCAAGTGGATTTGAGTAAATTTGGTTTTGGTAGTGTATATCACTTGTACCGTTTTAGTGTTGTTTATTTTAATTTTCAATTTATTAAACCATCTAACGTACAGTTTAAATTTCTTTGCAATGTGGCTACTGCAGTGTTAATATTGTAGTCAGCACTTAACAAGACTGTATCATCAGCGAAAGTTGCTAGCATTGAAGAGTTTTCAGATGGGGTCGGCATATCTGCTGTGAATAAAAGCGGACCTTGATGTACGCCTGTATTAATTTGCCTGCGAGTGGAATATTCGTCTTTGTACCTCACAAAGAATACTCTGTCTTTGATATAGCTTGTAAGAATTTGAGCTATGTTTTCTGGAAAGCACTTGAAGAGCCTTAAAATTAGGCCTTCATGCCAGACCTTATCGAATGCCTTTTCTACGTCTAAGAACACTCCTATGCAGAACTTCTTGTCGTCGATGTCGTTTAGAATTTTATTTGTAACTCTATGGACTTGTTGTACAGTCGAGTGATTCCGGCGGAAGCCAAATTGATGGTCTGGTATGGTACATACTCCTACTCCTTCCAATATGGGAATTAGTCTGTATCGAAACATTTTTTCAAATACTGTGGACAGTATCGGAAGCAAGCTAATTGGTCTATATGAGTATGCAAATGATGCATCTTTACCTGGTTTTGGATTAGCAACTACTTCCGCAACTTTCCAAGCCTTTGGAAAGTAATTAAGTCTGAAATTGCATTAAATAAATTTCGAATATATTTTTTTACAAAGACTGGAGCCTCTTTCAGCAGTCGTCCATTAATTTTATCTTACCTTGATTTTGTATGCAGTCTCGTATTTCATTAATGGAAGCGCTTTTTATGGGTAGATATTCTAAGCCTCTAAGTGGACTGGCTTGTATACCTCCTGAGTCGGAGGTAGAGCCAGTGAATACATTTTCATAGTAGTCAGCTAATTTTTGGCTTTTTCAAGGTTTGTTCTGGCCCACGAGCCATCGTTATTTTTTAATGGAGGTTGATGCTCTGTCTTATTTAGTAATTTCTTAGTCTCTTTCCATAGAGAATAGTCCGTACTGCATGTTGGAGTCAAGTTTTGTAGAAAGTTGTTAATTTGGTAATTTTTAATATTTTTAAGATGTTCTTTTAAGGTTTTCGGTGCTCTGTTAAATTTCTTTTTTGCTTCCGGTGATCTAGTTAGTTACCAGTTTTTCCTTAGATTTCGTTTTTCTTTTATAAGACGTCGAATTGTAGGTGATACTACATTTTTGCTGGATATCGTCTGACAAAGTGGGGTCGACTGATGAACAGCTTTTTCTAATATGTCGTTAAGATACATTATTGCTGATTCAATAATGTCCTCTGTGTGAAGTGGAATGTTTACACAGAGAGAGTGGCTTATGTATACTCTGTAAGTGTCCAAGTGAATTTGTTTATTATCGTATATGAAGTTTATAAACAGATGATTGTACTTTATTGAAACAGATTTTTTTTTTTGTTTCAGTTTTTTGCACATTTGTAAAACAATAAATCATACATTCTTTCTTATAAAGAAAAAAAAAAACGCTTATATTTATCATCTTTTTTGTTTTAATTTTTCTAGAATTCAACAAATCAGGGGCAATTCATGAGGATACAAAGCAATTATAATCCAATCAAAACAGAAAGTAAGTTGAAACTGTTATGGTTTATATACTATATGCATAATAGTTCTATGAATTTAAATAATTAATATCTTGACAATGTGTTTTTTAGATAATTCATATACAGTAGTAACGCCACAGCATAGCAACAGCGTTGATATGCATGATACGGTGAGTAGTATTATTTGAATTTGAATGTTCATACAGATTTCAAATAAATATTTAATTTCACTTTATCAGCCACTGTCGAAAAGTGAACGATACGGCAAGTACACACAAAGCGGTGGCAGTAACAGCAGCAACATGAAAATGAAATCAAAATTGTAAGTTTCGAGAATAGATTTTAAAATACCTCCATAAGCATATAATAAAATCTTTGAATATCAATTAGAAATTCGATACAGAGCACCACAATGCACGCATCGTCAACGTCGTCGTCATCATCATTAGTACAAAGAAAACGCAAACCGGATAAGGCTGGCAAAGGTTTGCGACACTTCTCCATGAAGGTTTGCGAAAAGGTTAAGGAGAAGGGCAAGACCACTTACAATGAGGTTGCCGATGAGCTGGTCAATGAGGAACTGCTTAATAATACATTTGATACAAACTGTGATCAGAAGAATATCAGACGTCGCGTTTATGATGCGCTAAATGTGTTGATGGCAATGCACATTATATCGAAGGATAAGAAGGAAATACGTTGGATTGGTTTGCCAACGAACTCCGCGGAG
This sequence comes from Leucophenga montana, assembly GCA_035044765.1. Classification (NCBI taxonomy): domain Eukaryota; kingdom Metazoa; phylum Arthropoda; class Insecta; order Diptera; family Drosophilidae; genus Leucophenga; species Leucophenga montana. The sequence continues at coordinate 888,066 of JAWNNQ010001138.1, forward strand.
GTTTGTTTTTCAATAGTTCTTTATGTGTTTGCTTATTTACTATACATTTTTTTTTTTATATTTTGCGTCGTACAGCAATGTTCTGCACTCGAAAAAGAAAATGAAGAACGACGCGAACGCATCAAACAAAAACATCAACAATTGCGCGATGTTATGCTGCAGCAGGTTATATTTAAGGGTCTTATCGAACGTAACAAACAGGCGGAACGACAGGGCATTGTGCCCTCGCCGAACTCAGCCATACAGGTGCCGTTCATTATTGTGAATACGCACAAATCGACAAAGATCAATTGCAGCGTGACCAATGACAAGTAAGTGTGGAATGTTACAATTACGTACTATATGTATAAATGTAATAGATATTTGTAGAACTTTAAAGTTATACGGTTTGATTTTTTCTTATCATTTGAAAAAATTTTTTTTTTTTTTTTTGTTTGTTACAGATCCGAGTATATCTTCAAATTCAATGATAAATTTGAAATGCACGATGATATTGAAGTGCTCAAACGTATGGGTTTGCTCTTTGGTATGTTGTTGTATAGAATATTACAAATTTGTCATATAATTTATACTAATTCGGTTTGAAAAACTATTCACAGGTCTGGACAAAGGTCAATGCCCGCCAGAGGATATCGAACGTGTCAAATCGTTGGTGCCACGAAATTTTGCCAAATATATCGAAGGTTAGTGTATTAAGAAGTGTTCTTTATACGATGCACTGATGGTCAGGGCAAAGACGTAGCCAGGGGTGGTTTTAGTGGTACTCGAAATTACATTAGTAAAAACCAATAACAATATTTTTTGTTTTATTTTAGAAAAATTTAATCAAGTGGTATAATAGAGTAAAAAAATAGAACTGAATTTCATTACGAGTACTTATTGGAAAAGAATATCATTGCGATTCTAAAATAATTATCCTAGAGGTTTATGTTAAAACTAGCTGGTACCCGGCGAGTTGCTGCCCTTCCCCTTGCTACTCCTTTTCCCCTGCCACTTCTCCCTGCCATACTTCCCCCTGCCCCACCTTTCCCATTCCCCTTTACTCTATCTTCAATTCTCCTGTTCCTTCCACCCCTTCTCAAATCACCCCTTACGTTACCCCCATTCCTCTGTCCCATTCCCCTACCTCTCCTTACTTTACCACCCTTTTTCCCTGCCCGTTCGATTCCATTAACATGTATACATTTCTCTATCTTAAATCGTACCCAGAGCGTTGCTGTCATTCTCCTACCTTTACCCCTCCTTCCCTACGATCCCTTACCCTACCTCCCATTCTAATGCCCCTACCCCGCTTCCCCATCTCAATAGATTACGACACGGTCGCGGTTACATACCTTTGTCGTATTATCCTTTTAACCATTCGTCCAAATTATATGCAGTAAAAGGGAAAAATCTTTTGTTTTAAACACTTGAGACGATACATTTACCTATTTTGTTAAGAATTCATAATTGTTGCTGATATGACCAATAAACATGTCCTAATGATTTAAATTATTTTTTGAATATAAAAAACTACTTTTTGTGACTTAAATATAAAAGTTGGACTATGCTATCGCTGACTTTTTTATATGCATTATCAAGCTCTACAACTTTTCTCTAGAACTCAATCATATATCTCTCCTCATTAAGGCAGCGTTCGAAAGAAACGTTTTCGTTCTACCGTTTTTTCTCCGACTTTGTAGATTCGACTACCACGAAAAGGTCTTTTAATTTTTCGGGTTAATACTTATATAGAATATGACACTAACGTGGCTTTCTATTTATTAAAATCGGTTCAGTAGATCCAGATATTACCTCCTACAACCTCACAAACTTTACCCCTTTATAATATTAGTATAGACAGATTAGTTGGAACATGTTCTATAAAAATTAAATTTCTACAATGTAATTTGGGATTCTTCACAGAAAATCTCTCTGATTCCACCCAGAAATATCTACAATAGAGACACCGGGAGAAATATGAGCCAATGAAAAATGGGGCTACCACGACCAACTCACCCTGCCATGTAAGAGAAAAACCAAATTTGTCATAACTCAGCTATTATTCGATGTGGGTAGAAATAAAATCCACTCGAAAAGTGTGCGATGCAACACTGACCAAACATCCGCTACTCATTTAATAGTAACACAAAATTCGTCATATCTCAGCAATAAAAAATCCAAAGTTGTCATATAACAGCAATTAATTGACATATGTGTGTATCGTACTCAAATTATCAAAATATAACCATGTATTCGTGGTAGTTAACAATACGAATTGACAGCAAAATTGGCGGGCTGAGTGCTCAGGTTGAATTGTAAGTCGTATTTTCGGCGATGGATTTACATATGTGACGCACATTAGAATAAAAATATTGAAAATGGGCTGCACCTTGTCATTATATAGGAGAAAAACCAAAGAAGGCATAGCTGTAAAGGACACCCAAAAAAAATCACTGGGTAAATAGGCTGTGCAACGACACCATAAAATAGAAAGCAGTACGGAGCATACTACCGCACGCTGGGTACGCAAGTTTCTTGTATAAAATTAAGATTATGTAAGAGTAAACAACAGATTCTGCATAAGCCGCCTACATAAGAAAGCGTCAGTGTATTTTAAAACAGCATTCTCATTTGTTCAAAATATATTACACAGTTGAATTGTGTGAAATTAATATCTTTCTTTTTATACACTTTTTATACAGCTTATGGCAAAGGCAATACACTAGGCGATTCGGATGATGATGATCTAACCAAATCCTATATGCAGCTATCCACCAATGAGTCTCAAGGTTATGCCACAACACATACCACCGATGATGCCAAGTCAAGCGATCTCGATGACGAAGAAGAATATCAAGATGTCGATTGAGGTGCATTCGCCTCTGTTACGTTGAATAATTGTCGAACGATGCCAGCAACAACAACAACAACAACAATAATACAAACAGTACCAGCAACATTATCAACCACAACAACAACAAAATCTACAATAAATTCAGCTGCTGTTGCAAATTTATGTCATGAAGGGCATATGTCTACAACGGAACTATCAGAGGATTCATTTCGTTTATCATTTATAAGCGCCTTATTGAGTTTAAATTGAAGTCGGACCGAAACGGTTCGGATCGGATCGGATCGGTTGTATGCAGCGCAGAGCGGAGCGTCGTAAGAAGTTATATCAGCAACAGCAGCAGCAGCAGCATCGTAAATGCAGTTTTTCTTCCCATACGCTTCCTGTATATCCTTTTACACCTGCAACACACACACCAAGACATATACACACACACACAGAGAGAAGATAAACAATTATATTTTCGAAAAATTATTTTAAAAATGAAAAAAAAAAAATAAAAAAAACTGCAAGTGCGAATTAAACTTGTTTTAAATGAATGCAATTATATAATTTTTAAAATTTTCTCTTAGTTGTTTTTAACTTATAAGACTTGAAATAAAAAACAATTTATATATTATATAGATTTCTATATAATTGTAATAATTATTATTAATTAAAATATTTTTCGTTTTAGATATATAGTTTTTATGTTTAATTTGAGGTTTGAATTAACGCAGTTGCCACAAAATAACATTTGTATTTGAATTTAATTGATTTAAATTTGTTTGCAGACATGTTTATTCAAGTTTAAAAAATTATTTGCAGCAAGTTGTTATTTTCTTTGTGAGAAAAGACAAAAATTTAGAGATTATACTTCCAACAAATTGTTTTTGTCTCTCTGTAATTTTAATTAAATTCTTTCAAATGCAACAAATGTTTTTAATTTTTATATTAAAAAATAAAACAAACAAGCAACAATAACAAACTGCAACAAGCAAACATATAAAATATGTTTTTAATACAATTATAAACTAAAAAACAAAATTTAATAAATAAATAAACAAATCAGAAGATTGAAGACAAAGTTGTTTACTGCATGTGTTTTGTGTTCTGCCATACAGCAGAATTAATTTTTAAGTCTTTAAACACAAACAAAAGAAAGAAATTGCTAATAATAAATGTTAAGAGAACTACAAACGAAATCAATAACAAAATATGAAATGTTTAACCTACCTAAAATTATAAAAAATATAAATTAATTAAATTGAAAAAAAAAGAGCAAAAGAAAATAGTTTTAATGATTAAAACATAAACAAATGAATGAAATAACAAATATATACATACATATATATATATATTTAAATAATTAAATTTTTTAATAAGCAATGCAAAAAAAAAAAATTATTATAATGAAGATGTGCAACAATACCAGAAGAAGTTGCACTAGGAAACGTAAATAATGCATATGAAGTGTATGAGAAGTAGTTGTAAACAAAATACAAATGAGACAAATTAAATATACAAATATAATTTAAAAAATAAAATTAAAAAAACAAACTCAAATCAATCAATAAAGTGCATATGATGAATTATTAGTTAAGGTTTTTCGGCTACTTAATATCGACATTTTTTTTGTTACACTTTCGCTGCTTTACACATAATTTTCCGAGTAGCGAGCGGGTACATGGTTTTACAAAAAGTATTTCCACAGACTTGTATCCAATGGCTAGAAAAGCTTCAAGCGCAAGAAAACCTGCCAAAATAGCGCCTAATTACGGAATTTGGTAAGTTTATTTGCAATATGAATGGTATTTCTTATTATTTTTTCTGTTTTTGTTAATGCAGAACCGTTTTATGAATTCAACGAGCCGAGAAAGCTATAAATACTAATCGCACGTATTTCGAAATTTTTCGAATATCAATTTTTTTTTTTTATTTGCCGATTAACATTTTAGTCAACCAAATGAAGTATTCTGAGTCCAGAAATTAGCTGAATTATGATGGTTTTACAAAAAGTATTTCCACAGACTTGTATCTGTTGGCTAGGAATGCTTCAAGCGCAAGAAAACCTGCCAAAATAGTGTCTAATTATGGAATTTGCTAAGTTTATTTGCAATATGAATGGTATTTCTTATTATTTTTTCTATTTTTGTTAATGCTGAAAATTTTATGAACCCACCGTGCCGAGAAAGCTATAAATACTTCTCTCAAGTTTTTCGAATATCAATTATTTTCTTAATTTTGCCGAATGACATGTGGTCGTCAACCAAATGAAGTTCTTTGAGCAGAAAAATTATTGATGGTTTCGTTAACAACTTTGTCGAATAATGACTTTTTTGCGAATAATTTTCCAAATTATAATGCTTCAAAACATTCTGGGCAAAACGGATTAGTGTGTGCCATCCCATAATTTCCAAAAATTGTACGAGGTTTCAATACCAAACAAACACGACTGGACCTTCCGTGCTCTAACATGTTCTGTATAGATGACTCCAAATGTGTAACAAAGTTAGGCATGGTATTTTCTAAAAACCGCTGAAGTTTAACACATGCGAATCGAATTATTATCTATGAGGTATATATAAATATACATTGACTTTCTTTCGGCTGTTACCTACACTTGTACAAACTTAATCTTTTAATCTATATATATCAGAGTATATTTACACTAAAAATAGTTGCATGAGAGCCACTTGAGAGCTACATACATATATTCCATTCAATTTCTGAACGATAAGCCGCTTTAAGCTTCTTTACACAATTTTCAAGATCTTATCAGTCAAAAGGTGCCTGACCGGCCTTTGAAGCACGCTTTACTTGCAAAAAAAAAAAAAAATAAAACTATTCACTTGATTATGTGTATGCCACTTAAGACTTCTTTTTATTTAATTTATAGAAATATTTTCGACCATAAATTTAAGGCGCTTAAATAAAAACTTAACCGAATAATATGGAAATGTGCAGCACACTTTGTTACACTTTATGAAATATTTTACAGAACATTACAAAGCAGTTGAATGCAAAATTGTACATAATATATATATATATATATATATATATATATATATATATATATATATATATATATATATATATATATATATATATATATATATATATATATATATATATATAAAAGCAACATTTTAGAAAAAAAATTACAATAAAAGGTATTAATGCGCTAACTTAACAATGAACCAAGCGCAAATATTTACTTAAGCTAGACTAGAGAAACATAAAAATTAGTATTTTATAATAATTATCAAATTCTACCGACTATTTCAAGCGAAACCCTCTGCTAGCGCTGCTTCAACAGTAGTGGGCGGTCCAAGCGGTTGTGGCGCAATTTCAAAATCTGGTATATGCGCCATGCTGTCATCTGGCATTACTAATGGCGGCGCAGGGAATGCAACAGCAGAAAGATTCATCAATTCCGGTTGTGTTGCAGCACTATTGTTTGCATTAAGTAAATCGGGTTGCTGTGACTTTAGACGTTCCTCCTCTGTGGCGGCGGCGGCGGCGACGTTTTGTGCTTGACGTTCCTGACGCAATTGTTGCGGTGTTTTAACATAATTTAAAGGAATAATGCCCGCTTGTTGTCCATTCACGCTAGCTAATGCCCAGCCGGTATTTAGTAGTCCTACAGTTTGTTGTATTTCACGTGGTGCAACTTGTACAACAGCGCCGGCGCGTAGCGAAAGCTCTGTATGATTTCGTGCCTGGAAATCATAGAGCGATGTTGTCTGTATAGGTGAAATCCATTTCGAGGGATCGCGCGCTGTGCATGTGTAAGCAATAGATAAGCGAGTTAGTTAAAGTATTCTAAGTTTATCTAATCAAGCATATAAATCCTCAAATAATAAGCTAATCTTAATGTGTGTGATAAGATAAATTAATTAAAAACATGAACAATGTACCTTCTTCCTGCGCAGTATTTGTCACTGTGCCTAGCAACTTCATAATCAGATATGGCGCTGTGAATATGAAACTAATGAAGGCAATTACTGGCCACGGTGAGGTTCCCTTGCGTGGTGTTTTTGTTGCAGCGCCACCACTGCCATTCTGCTGTGCGTTGGTATCGGTAAGAGCCTCGGCAAAGGCTTTCTTAAACGTTGCCGATGAGGGATCCAAATCGGAAATACGCAGCCAGTAGAGAATTCTTCGAAAGAAGCATATATATTAGTTAGGCTTTTAGTTTAGCTACACAATTTTAAACTTACTTTCTATAAATCCAATTCAGTGCACGAAATACTGCAAAGGTACCCCAAAATTGCGCAAACACGCTACGTAAGCGTCCAAAGTTCGCGGCAACACCAAGTATTGCACGAAATGAGCTTGTCAGCGCAAAGAAAGTCGAATCCAGCATTGCAGCAATATTACCAATAGCTGAAACTAACGATTCAATGCTTTGAAATGCAGGACGTGAACTTGCTTCGGCCATTTGTATAAAACGTGTTTCAGGATCATTGGCATTCATGGCGCCACCGCCGCCTGCGCCAAAACGATTATATGCACCGTACGAACCGTAGCCACCCATGCCGCCGCCACCAAAACTATTAAAGCCACCGCCAAATCCATAATTATTATAGCCGTAGTTATTATATCCTCCGCCATATGCAGCACCACCACCAAATAAATTATTCAAACCGCCGACGCCATAGCCAGGCGTTTGTTGATATGGAAATTGTGGTATGGGCGGCGGAGCTTGCATACTATCCAATGCGCGCACATTACCAGCATAGGGCGTGCGCAGTACAGCACCCGAACTGCTTAAGCCAGCAACGCCTCCAACGGGTACTCCACCACCCGCACCAAAGTTAGCAGGTGGCGTAAGATTTGGCTCCGTGATGACGGCGCTGCGTAAATTGCCTGTCGCTGCGCTGCTGTTGTCGACCATATTTGCAGAATAAATATGCGTTTAGCGACTGACTTATGACGTTGAGTGGCGCTTGAACTTTGGCACGTAAAGTAAGAAAAATAAACTTTTTATCTACGCGCAGACAGAGTTTAAAGTTTACAAATTTTGTGCAATTTACTATATATGTATGTACGTTGGTTTGCGTACTACTGCAGTATAATGTTGATGTTATGCCTTTTGCATTTGCACTTTATTAATTTTATATTCTAGCCACAACAAATCGCGTTACTTTACTATTTCTCAAGCAATAATTATAATTAGTAATGATTTTTTCCATTCAGTGTTATAAACAGCAAGAATTGAGAAGCAGTGCTCTAAGTTTACACTTGCACATCACTAATACAAAACAGCTGTGCGTAAGAAGCAGCATTTGTTGACAACTCGTAGACAAAATAAATGCGAAAAAAAGAAAAAGAACAATAATAAATAACAAATTGATAAATATAAATACGGCGCATTAAGTATCACTCCACTGGACATTATGTCGCTCAGCTCCGCTTGCAAGGAGCTTTACAGCATACGTGAATGGGCGCCCATGACAGAGATCATTGAAAAGAAAATACCGGCGCGTCTGCAGCGCGGCATCTTTCCAGTTAATCTTAATATAACCTGTGTAGATGCTCTCGAAGATTTCTTGGCGCTAGGCAGCGATGCTGGAATTGTTTTTTGGTATAATCGTCAAACGGGTGAAATGCAAAAACTCAAAGCTGAGGTAAAGTACCACTGCATCAGGAACGCATATGTATGTAGTTCCGATATGACTCATTCATTGCCAGAGTATATGCGTGCCAGGCTATCGTTAGGCTTTTATACTTATAAAATATATACCCTAATTTGTTTTGTTTGTTTTACACTATAGCTTGCAACACGCATTACATGCGTTAAAATAGTTGATTCCGTCGAATTTATGGTTGCCGCTGGTAGCTCCTCCGGCCAGGTTAGCGTTTTTCAAATACAGAAGGAAGTGCCGCCGGACTTAAATCTAGTCGCGCCCTGCACACGCGCCAAGCCCATCGAACGTTACACAATACGCGATTTACATCATTGTGTAGTAAGCTGTGTCGAATGGTCTAAAAATGGCATGAAACTATATTCCGGCGATCGTCAGGGTGTTGTGGTGCTTACAGAATTCGATTATCAGAGCGTAAGTAGCTTTAATTATAATATACAGCTTGATAAAATGTCTTAGGATTCTATCTAGTAGACTGCAAATGTTAAGTTTACGTGTAAAAAATTATGGTATGAACGGAAGACCACATAACTGTTAAATTCGATATCTGCTTTACTTGATGCCTTCTATCTAAAGATATCCATAAGCAGTTATGCGAAGGAAAATAAGTTGACACTCTTAAAATTGGGAACTTTTTTAAGCGGGCAATACAGTTAACGCTTTTTTTATGATAATCGTTTAGCACACTATTTATGTAGAAAAAAAATTAGAAAAAAATATCTATTTTGCAAAAGTATTTAACTATATCTAGCAATATTATATAGCGGATAGATACAACCGAACCGCAAACTCACTTGCGTATTCTTATTATCTTTACTCAATTTTGTGACATTTCCAATAAACATAATTGGCGCCCAACGTGGGGCACGAACCCAAAAATATTTCAAACACAAATTTCCAACATGCATATATCAGCAAAGTATCAATCTATGTTATGCATTATGAAGGTAAAGTGCTATAAGATTTGGCTAATTTTAGACATCATCCAGCGGGCGGATACTGGCAAATGTGCTCTTTGTAATATTGTATTACTATTTTGAAGAGCCCAAAAAAAAAAGGTGGAATATATAGTCCACTAAATACTTCAATTAAAATTTACAAATACGTGCAACTCATTAAAAGCTGAAATCATTAAAAGTTTATATTTGAAGGTAACTTAAATGCTAAACATGTTAATTGTAGATCCTGTTTGAAAATAAAGGATAAATCATTTAGATATTTTAAATAAAACACTTAAAAAGAATTCGATGTCTACATCGAACCCGAAAGAACAATCTCTGACATTTACTTTTTAAAAAAATTTTATTTCAAATGTTGGTTGAGACTACGCTATATGTGGTCCATTCGGAATGTACAGTTTTCGAAGACTCTTTCCAGTATTGCTACCGGTATGTCGCGAATTACGTGAGTAATATTTGCTTCCAAGTCTTGAATCGTAGCTGGCTTATCGATGAAGACTTTTGACTTCACATAGTCCCAAAGAAAAAAATCCAGAGGTGTGATATCACATCACGTAGGAGGCCAGTTGACATTCCCGAAACCCAAAATTAAGTGCTCACCAAAATAAGCAAACAAAATGACCGTTATAATGGTGCGGTAGCACTCGCCAAAGCCTCTTTTTTTAAAGAAATACACACCGCTGATTTCACATATTAACCACACTAAACAGTAAATTTTGGTGGATGTAGCGGTAGTTCGAGAATCTCTTCGGATTGCTCATCAGCCCAATTGCGGCAATTTTGTTTAATGACGTATCCATTGAACCGGAAATGTGTCTCATCACTGAACAAAGTTCGGCGCAAAAACAGTGGATCTTCATAGAGCTGTTGCAGAGGCCATTGATTGAAATTGAAGCGTAAATTCAAGTCTGGCGCCATTAATTCTTCATCGATTAGTATTTTGTAAGCCTTTAAACCAAGTTCTTGGCGTAAAAGAAGTTGTTCCATACTAAGCCAAGATGCTGCGCACGGCGTTGAATCGGATTGGTCATGGACTGCTTTATGTGGTCTATTCGGTCTCGTAATAACCATTAACGTACGCTGAGATTTAAAATTGCGGATGGCATTGGTGGGCGCGGAAGCTCGATGATACACACCATTTGTGCACGAAAAACACTTTATACATAACGCTGATTTTCGTAACGCAGCTGAATAATTTTTAGACGATGTTGTGCTGTGAGTCATTGTGAGCCATGATGAATGGTCAAACAATACTGATTAAAAATAAAATGAGAGTGTGACACCCGTCACGCGTGATTTGTGAAAAACGAAAATAAATGCAAAAAAACTTCTAAATGAAAGAAGCAGTGCATTATATAGAGCACTAAAAGACAGTGGCAACAACTAAATATGGAAAGGAAGTCCAAACATGATAGCCCAAAAATACCTGACTGATTTTCTCGAAAACTGTGAGTGTGACTTAAGTTCTGAATATATAGAAGAGCAGCAAGTTAGATCTTACCATTAGTTGTTTCTATTAGAAAGTTACAGATATCATCATGACACTCAATCCGGGCAGAGAAGTACATCTTGCTTCTAAAATCTCCAACAGGCAGGCTTTTATTATCCAATTGTTCTTAATTTAATTGAAGAGAGGAAAAAAAGCTGAATACATATATTCAGAATTAAATATAGATTATTTAAATTATTGAAATTTCTTTCCGCAGCATCTAAGTAAATCTATGGAAATATTATCCGAGGCCTATGAAATTGTTCAGCTAAGCGTGCATCAATCATATCTACTGGTCTCCACGCTATATCGTTGTATTGTTTGTCAACGCAATGAACAGAGTGCACAGTGGCGAATTACACAAATTGGCAAAAAAGATCGCAAGCAACTCATCGATTGTGGTGGTATCTTTTTGAAACAACAAACGGCCGCCTGCAATAAACCATTGCTCATTTGTGGACGTCCAGGTTGGCGTTTTTGGCTCGCCAATACCGATGGTAATGTTGAGAAGACGTTGCTCTTTAAGGATGCTGTGCTGCGTAGTCCTACGTGGGAGATACCCATACTGAATCCAAAACATTTAATACGCACACCAACGGACGCAGCGCCGCTTGGTGAAGTTGCAGTGTCTGCTAACAATTTTCGTATTATGTATCTGTATGCAGGACAGGATACGCTATTGGTAACGCATGATGATACTACGCTATACATTTTAAATGTGGATCGTCTACGCGTTGAGGCAGTAGCGCGTGGCTTTCGTAAAATATTAGATTTTTGTGTTTGCGATAAAGAAATTTTTGTGCTCGAAGGCGAACGTTCATTGCTGCGGCTAGCAGCAATGCCGGAGAAGCCAAATAGAACTGGTGAGTTTAAAATTAAAATAAAATCAATGTGTGTTTAATTAAATTAATCCGAATATTTCGCAGCCAAAATCATTTTCAATCCACTAATGCCGCCACCAGTGCCTATATTGGGTGCCAGCATAGGCGGCAGCTTTGAATCACCCGTTGAATATGAACCCGAAGAGCAGCCCGTCATCAGCGCTGAGGAGTGTTTTGAATTGCCGCCCATAGAAAAACTGGATTTTAATGTGCCCATTGAACTGGCTGTAGAATCACCGCTTGCAGAGCAAAATAGACGTTTGGAATTATTTCGACAATTTGGTGAAATGGATTTTGAGCAATCTATTCTACATACAAGTGGTGGCGTAGCTTCGGGCAATACACGCAGCAAGAAACGTAAACCAAAATTGGCAGGAATTGTAGAGATTGGACAAGAAACAAAGGAGCCTGCTGCAAAAACTATTGGTGATGTTTTAGATGCAGGCGTAACAAATAAAGCGACACTAATGGAGGCAAGCTATTGTAATTTGGAAAAGTAAGTAAAAGGATTTCTAATATATATTATATGTAACTTAACATAATGTTTACCACATCGACACAGCAATGGTGCCACAACTCCACTTGATATGAAAGCTGCCTACACGCGTCATCTACCCGATGCGCTGAGTCCGGATACGTTGCAGAAGACGATTGCTGCAAAAGCCAAAACATTAGCAGCTGAGCTACAACTTCCCGAGGTACACTTAGCACCACTTACCGCTGAAGAATTGCGCGCTAGTCAGGCATGCGCTGCACCACCACCACCACCGTTGCCGCAGCAACAGTTAGTAGCAACCAGCACAACAACCACAGCAGCTACAGCAGCCACCACTGCTGCATTGCAGCAACTGGCGCAATGTTATCCTGCCGGCACAGTTGCTAGTACCAGCAGCAACAGTGCTGCAACGCAACTGGAAGAGGCCTGCGTGCAGACAACGCCAACCAAAAAAATGTACTATATTGCCGAAAGTGATGATGTTGATGACTATAGCACTGGTGAACCAATCGATGGCATTTGTGCAGCATTACATGCAACAAATCTTATACTCAATGACGAGCTAGTTGCTTCGAGCATTGCAGATTCGGAAGCACCGACACCATTAAAATTTGTAACAGCATCGCCTGTCGCGTCACAGGATTACGATAGTTTTCTGCCTGATTTTCGGCGTGCACGTGATCCCTTGCGTAAAAACTCTGAGCCACAATCCAGTGATTCGAATACTTCCAGTGAATGGGAATTTCTTGATAATTAGTATTCGAAAGATTTAAAAAAGTTAAAAGTTGTAAACGCATTTCGACTTAAAAAGTACATAAGCACATCATTTTTTGTTTGTTTTGCTTTTCAAAATGTAACGAATTGTTGTGCGCTTCAATTGTGATTTCTAAGAGAGAAAAAAAACAAACATCAATATAATTATATTGTTTACTTTTATATAGTATAAGATTGAAATTTATTTGCACTGCAGCACCTATTTTTTTTTTTTTAAATTCTTCTTAGTTTTACGCATTTAAGCTAAGCATTGATTTTGATATTTAGCTTTTTTTATGCGATATAACTACTGCTCTGTGTTGGCGTGCTGTAGCAGACACGTGATGTTTCTTACAAATACATGCATTGCATATCGTTCAATGTACTTTTACATCTCTATCACAGGATGTGGTTGATCTGGGTACGCCTACAAAGTACACGAGCAGTATTTGATAAGGCAAAGCATTGTGAAATGAAATATATATATATTTATATGTACTGTGTTTTATAAGTATTAAATATTGATCTATAATTTAACCAAAATTTTGTATTTTCTATTAATATATTTTCTATTTAAAAGTAAATGCGCCTGCAAAAAGAAGTTTTTTTCAAACTTATAACTTCCAAAAGCAGCAGAAGAAGAATTTTGTAAGTGTAACTTCAACTTAAAAGCCGAAAGTCATTCATATTTATCATTAGTTTCTATGCAGATCTGATATTTCTAAGGCGCACTAAATCTACTTAATTTCTGACATTCACTTATAAACAAATATTAATGCAATTTGATCCCGAAGTTTCTAGTAAACACCAATTGCACGCAACCAATCAGACGCCAAGGCCAATATGTCGTAAACAAATCGAAAGACTGAACAATATAAATTGCAGTCAGTCAGCAACACAAAAAGCATTTGTAAATTTTCAATTGAATTTGTTTGTTATTATAACAAATATAGTTTGCGTTCTGGAAACTTCTCGCAAATCTTATGTATGCATATGCAATTTAATAAATGTTTATTGCGGAAAGTTACTGGTTGAAAACTGCTGAAAAGCTGGCTGCGACATTGGCGACAATTTCATGATATAATTTGTTGCACTGCAACTTCAATAAATTTAAAAGCTAGGGTTTAGAGGGAAGTTTAATAGGACAATTAATTTTTTTTTTTTTGATATGGTGAAATTTTTTCAGAAATCTGTCCCTACTTCAATCTCTAAGCTTTAAGTTATATTATAAAAACTATATATTCATACATAAAAGAGCTCAATTATTGCACAGCTCAAACCGTTGGCGAAGAGTTAATAAGGCGTATGCACCAACTGTTATGCACCATATGGTCCGATGAATGCGTGCCCAACGATTGGAATCTCAGTGTTCTTTGTCCTATATTCATGAAAGGAGAATCCGCTGTCTACGCGAACTACCGGGGAATAAGTCTCCTTTCAATAGGATACAAAATTCTGTCCCTCGTGCTGTGTAAACAGCTCGAATGCTGTGTAAATGCTCGAATATTTTACGAAATGCACTGTTAGGTCAGTATCAGTGAGGCTTCAGTGACCAAATTTTCACTTTACGCCAAATCTTTGAAAAGACCCATGAGTACAACAATGACACGCACACCACCTATTTGTCGATTATAAGGCCGCTTTCGACAAGCCGATAAGTACGAAGTTCTTCAACGTCCTATCTGAACCTGGTATCCCAACAAAGATCGTTCGTCTTCGCATTATAACGCTATCACACACCGAAAGCTTCGTCATAGTAGGAAAGAACCTCTCCGAACCCTTTCATACCAAGAGATGTTGCAGGCAGGGTGATGCTCTATCGTGCGACTTTTTCAATCTCTTGATGGAGTACATCCTACGCCAATGCCCATACGTAGAACGATCGGGCACGATCTTCCATAAGGAAGTGATGCTACTCGCTTATGCTGATAATATAGACATCATAGGCACCAACGAACGGCGAGTAAGCAGGTCTTTCTCGGAGGTAGAGAAACAGTGACGTCTCATGGGCCTAGCGGTGAACGAGGACAAGACGAAGTACTTGATGTCCACTCGCAGACCATCAGCGCGTCTTGGACGGTCTGTAAGTATGGACAATTCCAACTTCAATGTTGTAGAAAACTTTATCTATCTGAGAATAGAAATTGCCAGCGACAACAACGTCAGTCGAGAGAAAAAAGGAAGAATCACGCTGCTAATCGCTGCTACTTTGGGCTCAGCAAGCAAATTAGAAGTAGAGCCCTCTCTCGAAGTACGAAGAGAAAAATCTATGACACTGATAATTCCGGTCCTGCTGTATGGCGCAGAAGCATGGACCCTGACATCAACGGATACAGCGTGTTTAGAAGTGTTCGAGAGAAAGATTCTTCGTAGGATTTTTGGTCCCCTTAGAGTTGGCAACGGGTTTAAGAACCGTATGAACCACGAGCTATATGAGCTGTTTGATGAGGTTGACATAGTCGATCGCATTAAATTCCAGCGGCTGCACTAGGCTGATCACCTCATCCGGATGAAACCCAAAGCTCCAGTACTAAATGTTTACGACGGAAACCTAAACTTGATTGGTGAACATCGTCAGAGAGGACGTCCGAGCTTAAGTAGGCAAGACCAGGTCTATGATGACCTGAAGCAGCTCCGAATTGCCAGCGACTGGCGCCGGCACGCACTAAACTACACGCGCTTAGCTACGTGCGGCCTTGACCGATAGACGGTTGTAGAGCCAACTAAGAAACCGGTAATGCTAGAGGACTGTGGATAGCAGTGTTCTTTAATGTATATGGTGTAAGTTATTACTTATGCGTCATTTTAGAAAAATTCACTTCCAACGATTGATTTTCTGTAACTTAGAGATTCAATTAAGTGGTTGAAGACAAGTAACAGATTTGTCGAAATAGTTTTCCTCAATATATGTCTAAGCAAACGAAGACGCGAGAAAATATGTTAGTTTAAAAAGCTTTTCACTTAGGAACTTGAAATATTATCTCTTTAATAAAATGATCTGTTGAGCAACTGTTCAAGCAAACAAAAAAAAAAAACGAATGCTTCTAAAATTTTATTGTATTTTAGTGTATTCTGTAAAATTTTCATAGATTTGTTTAAACTTCCCTCGTAAGTTTCTTGAAAGTCTGTCAATTGTTTACTTTTTTATAAATAGACATACATAAGATAATTATACGTGTATAGCTAGATCGGCTTAATGGAAAGTTTTGTTTACAACAAAATCTGCCGTATAAAATTTCAAGATGTGGTTCTATTTCCATATCGTATGATACTTTGCGGTAGACATATGTAGATTGACTGCCTTTTAATTTTAAATACGTTCTACAGTTTGTTTTGTATTTATTATGAATGTAAAAATTGTAGAAACTTAAAGTAGTTTCTAGAATTTTCAATGATTCCATTTAGTTCTAATGAAAATGATTAAAATTAAAGTGCACATACTTTAAGTTTATTGTTATCTTTAAATTTTTATTCTATATTAAAGATCTAGGCTCCATTATGCTAATAGACTATGTAAAAATATTTGATAGGTGTAAGAGAAACAAACAATTAAAAACATAACAAAATGGAAGTTTTTATAGCACAGGAAGAGCTCGTTTTATAACGAATATATGGACTGAGAAAGGTTTAGGGTTTAGGGTTTAGGTTTCATATTTTGTGTTAGTAGCTTAAATGTGCTTCATATTTTTATGAAATAGCTAGGACTAGTCTCGAACTAATGCACTGAAACTAGAACGAACAAGTCACAAAAATCAACAACTTATTATTGCATGCGTCAAATAAAATTCAATTGCATAATTTTTACAAAACAAATAAATTTAGTTGGGTCGCAAAATTTTCCATCAGCCAACAAATACGTGTACGTTGGAGAAGAAGTAGAAAAAAAAGCAAAAGTCATACGTAGTATAGGGAAATATTAAAATGAGCTTTGGTTTAATAAGATACATAGAAATTGATGCTTATGCTGTTTATTTTGTTTGTTTTGCTGCAAAGTGTGTGGCCTGTAAGCATCCAATTGGCTAGTCAGAAAAATCTGATTTGCTGTGTGAACGATTGTCGCGTGATTTTTTTCCGGAAAAGAATTATTGCCAATTATCTGATTTTTTTCCGGAGAAGAATTATTGCCAATTATATGAGATTCAATAAAAAAAAAAAACAAAAAATATTTACTTTCCAACGCATTATGCAGACAAATCAAGTGACACCAAGTGTACAACAAATGCTCCATTGTGCACCTTAATACTGAACAAGAACTTAGAGTTTGTCATACTATGAGTTTGCTGATCTTGTTCTTGGGTTCAGCAAGCCCAGCTAGTTCAGTTTAAAGGTTTTCAGTATTTATTCTGGTCATAGAGAAATTCTGTTCCAAACACCCAGAAAAATAGAGTTTCACAAAATTTTAAAATTAAAAAAGTATCATTGTATTGTGTGGGAAATTTGTAAGGAAAATGTTATTATTTAATAAAAACTTAATAAGAAATATATAATAGTAATTAATTTGTAATCAATCAATTGTATGTATTTTGAAATCTCGCTCAGGCACACATTCCCATTAAAAAATTTCTTTTACATGTACAGGAACGAATTTAGTTTTGTGGTGGCCTGGGACCAATGATAAAAAAAAATGATGTTTTCATTTGTTACATTTATATTATTATATTCAAGATCGAGGTAAAGAAACTTTTTGCGTTGTTTTTTTTTTCAACTGAACACATCAATTGAATCATCACAAGATAAATTACGGAAAATACTTACTTAATTAGGTGGCGCTACAACCGTCTATCGGTCAACAGGTCTGGCCTAGTCATCGTAAGCTCGGACGTCCTCTCTAACAGACGTGCACCAATCAAGTTCAGATTTCCGGTGTAAACCTTTAGTGCTGGATCTTCGGGGTTCTATAACAGTGAAGTTGAACTTCTCCGCTAGGGCCATGAGACGTGACTGTTTCTCAATCTCCGAAAACGCCCAGCTAACTTGCCGTTCGCTCGTGCCGATGATGTCAATGTCATCAGTATGTGCAATTAACAACATTTCGTTCGCTAACATAGAGGTATTGGTGTAGAATGTACTCCATCAAGAGAGTTGTTTCCTACTCTGACGACGCTTTGGGTGTGTAATTTTGAAAATACGAACGACTTTTGCTGTGCTACCAAGTTCAGATTATGAAAATACGAACGACTTTTGCTGTGCTACCAAGTTCAGATAGGGCTTTGAATAACTTCGTACTTATCGGCGTGTCGAAAGCGGCCTTATAATCGACAAATAATTAGTGTGTGCCTTTGTTGTACTCACGGATCTTCTTCAGATTTTGTTGTAAAATTTGGACACTGGTCTGAAGTCACACTGATGCTGGCCTATCGTATAGTTAGTTACATTACACAGTATAGCTGTTTACACAGCACAGCAATCCAATTGAAAGGAGACTTATTCCGCGGTAGTTCTCGCAGACATCGAGGTCTCCTTTCTTGAAGATAGGACAAATAACACTGAGGTTCCAATCGTTGGGCATGCATTCATTAGACCATATCTTGGATAAGCGTTAGTGCATACGCCTTACCAAATCTTCGCCACCGGTCTTGAATAACTCAGCTGGCAGCTCATCAGAGCATGCTGTTTTGTTATACTTCAGCTTATTGATTACTGCCTCGAACTCGTTATATTCCGGTGGCCCTACAAGAAAGCCATAATCAATTGGTGGTAATAGAAATTATTCTCTATCGGCGGCATTGTTCTCTTAATCGCCACAAAGTAGGTTACAGAAGTGACATCTCCATAGTCTCGGTGATTCCTGTGCATCTGTAACCAGAAATCGTTCTTGCAGAAATAAAGAAAGAAAGAAATCAAGTATAAGTCGCTAGAAATACTCATACTGCTAAAACGAGCCTGTACTGTCCCTTAAGTCGTACAAGAGCTGCTGCCATGGACAGATTCCTTCCACATATCTGACAACTACCGTCAATTCATCTATGTGTGTACTTCTTCTGAAGTATAGTCGACAGATACTTTAGTATACCTTTCTCTGTCGACTACAATTCTCTAAAACTTCTACTCTAGCCATGAATTCAACTGAATAGTTTTTGGCATTGCTGGCAGACCTGGTGTCACTGGCTCTACCCTAAATGCGGCCCTGTGCATGTATCCAACGCTTGCCGGCTTTTTTTTCGCAATTGCGCTCTCTTCACACAACACAACACAATACGAGTCATGAACAACAACACAGACAATAAGAGAAGAGCAATGTATATAAAATGAGTAAAGAAAGCTCTGCTGACGCCACTTTGGTACCGCCTTCAACGTTCTCCCGCACCCACACAAGCCAAAGAACTTGAGAGAAATTCATGCATAAAAGCCAGCGCTGAAGCTCATTTTGTGTTCTACTCTTGTGGTGTTCACTTTGAAGAAGTTTTTTTTCCGTTCCTCATTTTACTCGCTTAGTTCTTTGGTTAACCGGGCAAGAATTGTCAAAGCATAAAAACAAGAAGAAGTTTTACTTTTCAGAATATATAGTTTTCAAGTGTGTTATAATTTGTTTAAATACGAGTATATAAAAAAAAAATTAAGTTTGAATAATGAAGCCAACAAATAACACATCCTCTGTCACCGGCACCTCCACCCTGGAAGTAATATCGCCAAAGGTGCAAATTAACGAAAAATATATCGAAACGGACTACGAATACCAGACTTCGCATGTCAAGCGCACCACCAACGGACAGATTCAGGTGAGTTCTAACGATAATTTAAGAGAAATTTGTAAGAAAATCTAAAGAAAAAAATTATTTTTTCTTTTTGTTTAGAAAATACTTATTAAAATGTGTAAAGCGAAAAAGAAACAAAAATTGAATTGTGTGATTGATTTTTTGCTTATTGGTGCTGTGTAGTGTTTTTAAATAGTTTTTAATTTTCATATTTTTCTTTGTACTTTGTACTTTGTATAGAAGACTTACACAGACTCGTACATATGTATGATTAAAATATAATAAATAATTACATGTAGATGTAATGTACATACATAAGTACATATGTATATGATGAACTAAAGGTTATGGATGTTTCTATTATTAAATGCGGTTAGCAATAAACAACACTTTGTATAGACAGTGAGATTCTCTTCTTTATTATATTGTACTACATACTAGTAAGGTTTAGAAGAAAACTAAAACCGTATAGAACCCTTTTTGTTGAGTATAATACAAGCTTTATCTATACTTCACTGAAAGATATCTTTCATGTTCTATTTCAAATTAAATTTTTGTTGACGGCAATTTGATGTCATATAAGCCGGAATGTATAGGACTTAAAGGCTTTAGAAATCAATTTGCGTAAGTAAATTTACATAGAAAACAAATTGAATTTAATTTATTTTACATATCCACATATATCTTTACTTAACTTTACTACAAAATTAGTTTTTTTCTTGAAAAAAAAAGAACAAGCAGATCATTTTTTGAATTAAAAAAGTTCTTTTGTGGGCCACCGTAGTATATACGCTGAGATAAATGCTTAAAATTTATATATTTATACTCATCCCACTTCAGTTATAGTGTATAAAATAAATATAAGGAGTAGCACCCATATATACTTGCCCCTTCATTTAATAATTTTTGTATGCAATTCTGTTTTTTTGTGTAAGTTTAAGCTAGAAATGCCAAATTTGTGGTGTACGTAGATCTAGATCAGTTCAATATTTATTCAAGAATTGTGCACAAATAAAAACCACAAAAATTTTTAAGAATCAAATTCTATTTTTCAAAACTTATGGTCACTTTTTAGCGAGAAATCTGGTAATCGTCTCACTCTCGTCCCCTTTTACATACATATGTATTAACAATAAGAATGTTTTGAAACATGGACTTAAAATTTTTTCGGAAGGCTGTTACAAAACTTTTTTTTTTTTCTATTAGGCACTATAGTTTTATTATAAAAATTGATTCAATATCTTTCAAGTGCCTAATAGAAAAAAAAAAAAGTTTTGTAATAAAGTACACATATCATAGACAGTTTATTACGAGACATATTTTACTCACAAAATATTTATAGACATATATTTCAAAAAAAAAAAAAATACTTTCAAAATGTTTTGTATATAAAAACCTATGTAGAAACTGACAGCTAGTTCATAATGTATGGAAATTTTCCATTATCTAGTTACATACATACTACATACATAGTATGTACTTATTATGTACTCGTATATTCGCATGTGAATCCTGGGCAGAATTTCAGACGAAGAGTACCTATTAAATTGCTACACATTATCGTATAATAAACAAATAAATGAAATAATATTCATAGCATGTGTGTGATAAATTATATTGTGTGGGTTGGTGGATGGTTGTTGATTTCAGTCCGTTCACCGTTACAATTTCATTTCACGCCGTTCCAAGTTCAAATGAGTTATTGATTGTTTTGTGGCGCTTCCCATTCGCGAATGTAAAGAATTAGCACATCAGCTGATAAACTATTAGTTGGGTACTTGAAGTGAGAAATTGACGACACAGCCAATAAGAAGAAAGTTAAATGGCATTATTTTGCACCCTGCACATAAAATCATAGTGTTAAAAGTATATTAATTCGGACGCAAAGTTAATAACACTCAGTTAAGACTATCTGAAATTGGCAAATTTCCAAATCCTTATAAGAAGCTTCAATTTAATGTCTCTATATATGCACTATCTTTTTAAAACCAATATTAACCTGGTATACAGTAAGGAGTTGATATTGAATTACGTGAACCCACCACCGCCTAGGGAAAGACTTTCAGTTGACTATCTTTTTTATGACAATCAGCATTAAATTAGAATCGTTATAATGATTTTTCATGGCTAAACTTTTTATACTTATGTGAATGAGTGGCTAACACTGATAAAAGTACAAGTAGTGCTAGTCAAATTTCTGGAATCCGGCTTAACTCAGAAACTCTTTCATAATACATTTTTTTATACACTTTCTGTACTCCGGTTCATGTGAAGCGTATTAAGGTTGCGGTTCCACACAACTTAATGTTTTCCCTTTTTCTTAATTATTGCCTGGATAGACATGCGCATTGCAAATATTTACAAAACATATTAAAATAAAATTGTAATAAATTTAGACTTTCAATTGCAGTCTGGTCTGTGCATTCCATTACAAGATTTGTATCGATTCTACTTCATTTCATTACAAAAGCACAAAGACCTACCGTAATAAATTCAGTGAGATGGAAAGTGCTGGCGGAGTGCAATAATGACACTTGCTGCATGCATTTCATGTTCAAGGTCAATGTCAGTAACAAGGCGTGAGAGAGAGAGAGAGAGAGAGAGAGAGCGGAGACCGTTAGTAAAGTGCATGCATAAGTTGTGTGAGTTTGAGCGTGGGTGTAAGCTTAAGAGAGTGCACTCCAATGTAGCCGCATTTACTCTTTGCTTTTACTAATCTATGCGGCAACCGCTCTTTTAGACTTTGAACTGTTTTTTTCTTTTCTTCTAATTGAATTATAACTTTTCTTTTGTTAAGTCATGTTTATATTATAATTTAAAACTAATTTTTTTGTGCCAACTTCAAAAAATATTTAAGAAATTAAAAAAAAAAAAAAAAATATATATATATATATATATATATATATATATATATATATATATATATATATATATATATATATTTGAACAACATGTGCCAATTGGAACGTGTTTGCTTTGGCAATTATTTAAATGAAATTAAGTTCTTTATTCCAAAATCTTCCTCATACGAACATATGCAAGAAATACTGACGTGTTCCAATGGTAGGAGCGCTTTTTTTTGTGTCTGCGCTTTATCGCACATATACGATATAATTGGTATTAAATAGTGTAAAAGGGTTTTTATCGGTGTGAAACCTTATGGTCTAATGGTCTAATGGTCTTACTAATAATTGATAGCTCGAACCCTTATTACCGTTATAATTTACACTTTTTATAAAAATATATGTCCTAATTGAATGTGTTCATAAAATATTGAGTATAAAATCTTAGAATAAAGTATCTCATAAAGATCATACACTTCTCGTCACTGGAATAGGACACTCCTTAAGTCTATTTTCTATGGCTCACTGTTACCAAACCTAGTATGCTAGAGATTTAATTTTTTTTTTTTTTTTAAATTAAAGTTCATTAAATTGTTGTAGTTTGTTGACCAGAAGGAAGATTTAATGTTAAAGCTTTAAGTATTAACAAAGAATTATTAATCAAAAACCGACAAAATGCGGGTTTAAATTAATTCGCTAGCATGCTTGCTTTGGGAGCAGTGGGCGATGGAAATCAGAATGAATTGGTGTCCTATTCAGTGCGAGCAGTGTATCATAATTATTGTTAAAGTTATAAAACCTTTGTTATTTGTGAGCATACAATCAGGGGCTGATGCAGAACGCTCTCTATGGGGGAGGGAGCAACTGTACTGAACAAAAACCCTATTAGAGTGGGGGACATTCCCCACTTCACCCACATTTGAACATTTTCATAGCTCACTGGTCTCAAAGTTGTTTCAAAATTTTAGATATAGTCTCTAAATTTGTCTTAAGTGTTATATTATTTCTATTATTTCTATTATTTCATTCTATTCGTCCATCTAGAGCAGCGTTTTGTCACAGACTTTAGAAAACTCAATAGATGCAGGGCTTGTCTAAGAGACTTCGTCTTAACTTTAACCAATGTATGGCAGAATTATTTTTAATTTTTGAACTCTCGCACTTTTAACGAAGATTTCTTAGAATTTAGCAGCTTTTAACTTCTGCCGTTCGCATGAAATAAACTCATTTCGAACGGTTTGCAGTATTCCGAAATATAGACCTCAAAATTATTGTTAATGTGAATATGAATGGATTATGGTTTATTAAAAACTGTATCAATTTAGACACCCTCTAACTAAGTTTCTCGTAGAATTCATATTTAAGAACATCTGTTTAAGTCTCAATTTCACAATTTTCTAAAGGGCGTAAACCGCCAAATAGAGCAACATATATGTGCAAATACTATATATCATAATCATAGCTGATTAAATGTAAATTTTTTCCACTGAGACAGCTGTATTGAAAACCCAATGATACACTTGTTACGCTGATATGGAATCTTTCGTCTATTAAAAAGTATCAATTTCGCAGGTGTTAAAGATAAATACAAACAGAAATCTTTATAATCTTAGTATTAATTATACATTAGCACAATGCTATATAATAACTGCGCTAATTAGGGCGATATAATAAGAAAAAAATAAACTAACCGAACGATGTTGCTTAAGTAGCAAAATCCCAAGAAGAAGCCGGCCGGCAACTTGGGGCATGTCAATAGAACAGCTGATATGAACGATTTCATTATACGATACGTTTGTATTTTTTAAACAGTACAAAACGAAAAAAAAAACAAAAAAAAAGCTTTGTGAATTCAGCGAAAATCGATTAAAGAGATAAAAAGTAGTCGGAACGTGATTTCAGAGATTTCGTGCTTTTGAAGTACAACAGACTTTAAGTTGTCTTTGATAATAATAATAATGATAAATTATGATTTAGTGTAGTACTTAGTGTTATTTATTTTTATAGAACGTGGTAACAGACATTTTTTGTTGGTGTAGGTCTGTGACATATACACTTGATATAGTATAAATACTATTATTATATTTACCGCACTTTCTTTACTTTAGGTACATCCCGAATCTTCCTCGCTGAAGATACGCACTGATCGTCATGTGCCGATATTGGGCGTTATGTTGGTTGGTTGGGGCGGTAATAATGGCAGTACATTAACTGCTGCATTGGAGGCCAATCGTCGCCAGCTACAGTGGCGCAAACGCACTGGAATACAGCAGGCGAACTGGTTTGGTTCCATTACACAAGCATCCACTGTTTTCATTGGCTCCGATGATGATGGTAAAGATGTTTTTGTGCCCATGTGTGAGCTGCTGCCAATGGTGCATCCCAATGATATCGTACTTGATGGTTGGGATATAAGCTCGCTGAATCTGGCCGAATCTATGCGTCGTGCAGAGGTTTTGGATATAGAACTGCAGGATCAGGTCTATAAGCAACTCTCGGCTTTGCGTCCACGTCCTTCGATATACGATAGTGATTTTATTGCTGCAAATCAATCGGATCGTGCGGATAATCTAATTAAGGGCACCAGATTCGAACAATACGAACAGGTGCGTAAGGATATACGCGATTTCAAGCAAACATCGGGCGTTGATACAGTTATTGTGCTATGGACGGCCAATACTGAGCGTTTTGCTGAAGTAGAAACTGGCTTGAATACTACCAAGGAGGAGCTGGAAGCAGCGTTGAAGGCTAATAATTCAGAGATCTCCCCGTCGACTATCTTTGCTATGGCTAGTATTGATGAGGGTGTAAGTAGTTATGCAATATTTAGTAGTTTATCATTTAGATATAATGTTTCTTTTTTTATTGTATTTTTCACAGTGTACCTACATCAATGGATCGCCACAAAACACTTTCGTGCCCGGTTTGATTGAGTTGGCCGAAGAGAAGGGCGTCTTCATTGCCGGCGATGACTTTAAGTCTGGACAGACTAAAATTAAATCGGTGCTGGTTGATTATCTTGTCGGTGCTGGCATTAAACCAGTTTCAATTGTTAGCTATAATCATTTGGGTAATAATGATGGCAAAAATCTCTCATCAGCAAGGCAATTCCGTTCGAAGGAGGTGCGTAACACTACTTGTAAAACACTATTAAATATATCATTGTAATTGCTTTGTCTCATTTTGCAGATCTCCAAGAGCAATGTGGTTGACGATATGGTCGCTTCAAATAGTGTTCTATACAAGCCGAATGAACATCCCGATCATGTTGTGGTCATTAAGTATGTACCCTATGTAGGCGACAGTAAACGCGCTATGGATGAATACACTTCCGAGATTATGATGGGCGGTCATAATACTTTGGTGTTGCATAATACCTGCGAGGATTCATTGTTGGCCACTCCGCTTATACTTGATTTGGTTATACTGGGTGAACTAAGCGCGCGTATACAGCTGAAGAACGCAAAAAGTGAGAATGCACCGTGGGTTAGCTTCAAGCCTGTACTCTCGATTTTAAGCTATTTAATCAAGGCACCACATGTGCCACGTGGAACTCAGGTGGTGAATTCGCTTTTCAGTCAACGTGCTGCTATTGAAAATATTATGCGTGGCTGCATTGGCTTGCCACCCATTTCACATATGAGCTTGGAGCAACGCGTAAGTATTGTTTATATGTATATTATTGTGCACGTTTAATATTATTAAATGTTTTTTCTTTTTGCTTTCATTACAGTTCGATTTCTCCTCGATTACCAATGAGCCACCACTTAAGAAATTGAAGAGCGTATCACAACACTGTAATGTTGCATCCAAGGGCAAATTACACGCCAGCAAAGGACACAATAATGATCTTGTTGCCGCTGCTGCCAATGGCAATGGACGTTGTCATTAGATTTGAGTAGATTCGATACGCCTCCATCTGGACAAGTGGCCAAAAATACCAACAACAAAAACAACAACAATAACAACGTACAGACATAGTATTTAGTAGCAGTTGTGAACGTTTATTTAATATGGAGTGTCTGTTTCTCTCTCACATACCTATACATATAATATAACAAGAAGTAAATTTACACTTACATAAATGTATTCTAAACTTACAAATTAGTTATAAGCATTATATGCATACATACTATTTCTAATAACATATTGAGTTTTCTTTTTCTTGTAAAAAATCGTTGACTTTAATGCATCGATTGGAACTATAAAACTGATTGAAATGTATAAGTATTTGAATTTGAAATTTTACAAGTTCTCAAAAATATATTGAAGCCTGTCTACGAGTACTGTGTTCTCAAAAATCTACACTATAGGCCCAAGAAGTAATTACAACGGCACAAAGAACATCTTCGGAGCTTATTCATTAAAACCAGGGAATGAAACCGAAATGTATTTTGGTTTTGGTTCCGGATTTAGTACGTGCCGAGATATGTGTTTCGCTATAAGCTGCTGTACCGGTTCCAATTTATTTCGGTATTCGGTTTCGATACAGTTCTTGGATTTTAGTTTCGATATACCGGTACCGATACATACACGTATTAAAATTCTTTGAAAAAAAGAGTAGAATTACTATTACCCGTTGGAAATAAACCATATACTATCATATTAATAGCATGATTTAAAAAAAAAAATTTTTTTAACTACTATTCTTTATTCAAGACAAAGTAAATACAAACATACTTAAATTTTGATACTTTTCACACATAGTGAATAGTATGCGAATTTTGTTGCGGAGTTTGTAACACATTGAACGAAACATCGGAGATCCCAAAAACGTTTAAATTAAAGTCAATATCAACTTGATATTCTGTATGGAAGCTTTTTATGGACATCATATATGTATTATTTTAATAGACGTGTCTCGCCTAATTTTAGAGATAGCCCTCATGAACCCAACAGTTTTGGAAGTAATTTGTCTTCGGTTCTACCGAAGTTAACGTTTCTTGTTTCATTGTAATTACATCTTAAAAGCATTATGGCATTCAGAGTTCCTGCGCGCAGCCGTTTCTTAGGCGGATTCACAACAAACTTGACTTTAATTAAAGCTAATCGATTATATTTTTATAATACATTACTTTTTATATCTTCGCGATTCTTATTAAACATATTCATGTGTGCATCGAGTTCGTCTCGAGTTCCATATAAATTACTTGAGCTGGCACTACTTTCTTCAATTAGTTGCACTTTTTCAGCAACGCATAAAACTCTGGAATATAAATCTGTCAAAGCAGCTATACAAATACTTTCCTGTTCAGAAGTCAACCTTACATTACATAGGGGGTCAAATATATGGAACATAAAAATCCTTTATTGTCGAATCGAGTAGACTCACGTTTTTCTAATTCAGAGTCTAAAAGTTTAGCTAAAGCAGTAGCTATTTTACCAATTTGAATTTTACAGTGACGTTTTTGGCAGCTTATGTCATTTGTTTGAAACGTAAACAACAATACTAAATATTGCCTCGAACATATCGAATTTCGTACCAGATAAAGTGTTTTTACGGGGAGTTCTTTATCTTTACTTTTATATGAAGCAAAGTGCAGCCGAGGGTCATCGAATCTTATTGTAAGTTTACGGCGAACAATCGTGCCGGAGGACGCTGAACTGAAATCATTGCTCTATGTGGACCAATGCCAAACGCTTCAGGAGTTGTTAGAATCATTGGGAGTGGATGAGTCGACAGTCAGCAAACGTCTAAAAGCCATGGGATTGATTCAAAAGCAAGGAAACTGGGTGCGATACAAGTTGAAGCCGCGCAACGTCGAACGCAACGCGTTGTGACTGGCGATGAGAAGTGGAACCATTACGACAACCCCAAGCGCAAAAACGTCTTGGGTTTTGCCCGGACAGTCTTCAACATCCTTCGCAAAACCGAATATTCATGGCATGATGCTTATGCTCTGTATTTGGTGGGACCAGCGTTGCGTGATCTACTACGAGCTGCTCAAACCAAATGAAACGATTACGGGGGAACGCTATCGGACTCAGCTTATATAAATTCAACTGAATGAGAGACATTTAACACGCTTTAATCTGGCTACCCTGAAAACGTGAACGAGACACATGATGTTTTAAATGATGCCCATTTCGACAATACCCGCAAAAAGTCATGTAACCTTAAATGAAGTCAAGCGCCAGCTGAAGAACTTGAAAATCAAGAAATCTGCTGGCTACAAGCAGCCAAAGCACTCCCTGAAAAGGCAGTGATTTTCCTCGTATTTCTATTCAACGCCACGACTATGTTACGACTCTGTCACTTTCCATCTCAGTGGAAGCGTGCTGCTGCCGTTATGATCGGGATCACAATGTAGCGTCTTATAGACCGATTAGTTTACTTTCAACCTTCTCCAATATATTCGAAAGAATATTTCTTAGTGGAACGGTCGAGGTAATAGGCAGCTAGGGAGCCATACCAGTCCACCAATTTGGCTTTAGGGCTCAGCATGATTGCCCAGAATAAGTTCATTGTGTGGTCCAATGTACAATTCAATTGGAGTGCAAGCAAAACTGCTCCGCTGTATTCTTAGATGTGAAGCAGTCATTTGACAGAGTGTGGCTGAATGGTCTACTCCACAAAATTAAGCTAATACTACCGACAGCTCAGTTTGTAATGGTAAAATCGTATCTGACTGACCGCGCTATCTTTGTGCAAGTTCGAGACTCAAGTCTTCAGTACGTGATATTCATGTAGGCGTTCCCCAAGGTAGTGTTCTTGGATCTGACATGTCAACTACCATGTACTCCACCTATTCGCTACAATGCATGTATCATTCCACAATTTAGCCAAGTATGCTGTCTTGGCTCGGTACTCGACAAACGACTCATATGGCGATCTCACATCTCCAGTGTTTTAGGAACATGTTATGGAAAACTGAAGCTGCTTAATTGGTTCAAATTGTTATTTCTTCCTGGAGATATGGTATTGAAACATAGTGCGCAACTGCTAAATCCAATTTA
Source organism: Leucophenga montana (assembly GCA_035044765.1). NCBI lineage: Eukaryota > Metazoa > Arthropoda > Insecta > Diptera > Drosophilidae > Leucophenga > Leucophenga montana. The sequence continues at coordinate 917,602 of JAWNNQ010001138.1, forward strand.
AACCAAATTCAAGGGATGCAGTTTAAAACACTTCAAAGAATCTGTGGAAACGAGCATTGCACCAGAGCATGAGCATTGCACCATGAATATTCGGCTTGGCCGTCGATGTTGATGCATGGCCGGGTGGTCCCCTTGATTTTTTTTTCGCTTTGGGTTGTCGTAATGGATCCACTTTTCATCGCCAGTAACTCTTCCGATTATGGCGTTGAAGCAGCTGTTCGCAAGTGAAAAATCTCCTTTTGACTTCAATTCGTACAGCACCCAATTGGCTTTGAGACATTTGCCAACTGTTGACAAATCAACTCCCAATGATTCTGACAATTCTTAAAGGGTTTGACACGGATCTTCGTCAAGTAATGCTTCCAATTCTTCATCTTGAAACTTTTTGGGCTGACCCGGACGTTCTTTGTCGTCCGTATCAAAATCATCACTTTTAAACCGACGAAACCAGTACTCACAAGTTGAAAACGAAGGAGCATAGTCCCCGTAAGCCTCACAAAGCGTACGATAGGCTTCAGCTGCTTTTTTCTTCAAATGAAAGCACAAAAGTAAAACTTCCCGCAAATTGCGTTTTGTTGGAACAAAATATGAAGTTATGAAGTAGGCTTTCACATGAATATAGTCATAGGTTTACCCGATGCGATTTAGTGCTAGTTACGCCATCTCTTATGAATCCTTTAAAATTAATTCCAAAACAGAGATGGTTATACGTAAAGGAGGAAAGTGGGGGGTGGGGGTTGGTAAGTTTCAGTGTAAAACGTTAGATATTTTGTTTACAAATACATAGCAAATTTTTTTAGCTGCTTACAAAAAAAAAAAAAATAGAAAAAATAAAATAAAAAAGGTTTCCCCGCAAGATTACGTGCTGTCTTCGCCACTGGTTTTCTAAAACGTACTACTTTGAATCTGAAGTGGGTCATAATATGAGATCTCTACTTGGCAGCGCTGCTTTTTTTCTGCTCAATGAGATACATATAGTATATATTTTTAATTCTGAATACTTAAATCGCTCTGTGCTCATAGCAAGCCTTTATGCTCTTCATGCTCTAAACCACCGGAAAGATAAAAAAAACTAAAAAATAACAAAAGAGCATGTAATGCGCGTTTCACAGACTAACGACACAGACTAAAACCGACTGGAATGAATTAATGGAATGTTATCAGTATTTAAAAATGCGAGCTCGCTGCTTTATGCAGAAAATAAAAAGAACAATGAGCTCTGTATTGAAACACATCCATGCGCTTCAGTTTACAATAAGTGCTTAAACAGAACAGTACACTGAAATTTACGCTTACAGATCAACGAATATGGCAACGCAGTTTACTATCTTAAATATACTAATATTTCTAACTATATTACAACAAATCTCACAAGTTACAGCTAAATCGAAGTATAATGTTAGCTATGCACAACTGGATACATGCGAGGAGTACGATATCTTCAATGGTGGTTACGAGTATCGTAGTTTCTTCATGGTGCATACATTGGATAATAATAAGATCGCTGCTAATGAACGTTTACATTTGAAATTTTATGTTATTACAAATAAGGATGCACATATATTACTATCGGTGACCAGTCGACCGCGTGATGATGATCGGGTCTATGAAATTGGTGAGAATTAAATGTAAAATTTTATTTATAATTGATTTTGTTTTTTTTTTTTTAGTTTTCAAACTTATCGCTAATACTTCTTGCTATACATTTTCTTGCCTTATAGTTATCGGCGCTGGAGAGAATACATTTTCAGCGATACGTACCCGCATGGGACGTCGTCGAGTTGCGACTAATCAAGATTCAAATATTGTTTCACAATATGATCCCACGCCTGTTGAAGTAGTACAAACAAAGGGTGTGTTGTAGGCTGTGCTTAGTACATACTACTTCTTATAATATAATATCTAATATTTCATACAATTCTTCTAACGTTTTTAGATGCACACATTTTAGTCTATATAACAGGCTTCAAGACGGAACCTTTGCTTAATTTTACCGATGCCTCACCCTTGAATATAAATTATATAAGCTTCAGTTCGTTTGGTCCGACGACTGCACGTTGGTTCTACGATTGCGAATTCGATGGATTTGGTAAGTTAAAATCTAAATTATTAAATATTTACATGGTACTATCGACATATCTTGCGGTTATTTCTCATCCGACACAAAAAAAAAAAAAAAAAAAACAACAAGGTCACGAAATCGAAGAAGAGGAGCGCCCCATTACCGCAGAGCAACGTCTTATCGCAAATATTGCGTACCAGGCGCAGAATAAGTCACTTCCGGCCAATCTGAGCGCATTGAATTTTGCATTTCAAGTGCGTTCGGTGGCTTTTGAACAGGCTGGCGCCATACTAAAGACGCGTTTGCATTTAGTTTTGGTAAGTGACAAAATTAAACTGCTAAATTTGATATTAAATGCACTATAAACACTCAACTTACAGTACTGGCAGGATAAGCGTCTTGCATGGACACCAAAGGATTTTGACAATATGTCACAAATAGTGCGTTCCTCTGCTGATTTGGATATTTGGACACCGGATGTTTTGGTTTTAAAGTAGTTTTAGCTAACACACTAATATATTTTCAAACACTAAAAAACTTCACCTTTGTATTTATCTCTCTAGTGCCGCTTTCAATTCCTTGGGCTCGCTGATAACCAAAGCTGAAGTTAAAGTATATGCAAACGGTAGCATTGCGCTACTTGCCAGCAATCTGGAGGTCTCCACTTGGTGTGTTGATGCTGCACGCAATTGGCCACATGAGCAGCTTGAGTGTGGCATTAATTTGGGCATTAATCAATTTACTTCGACAAATGATGCACCAATGCGTTTGAATTTCGATTTGACGCGTCCGCTATCCAGTGAACCGGTTAATACACTTTCCGAGTGGTTTTTCGATGAGATTGGCGTTTCGAATATTGGCAGCGGACGCACTAGACGCTTTACGCCGCAGGGTGTTAGGCAAACCATGGATGGAGATGTTGCTATTGAGTTTAATCTGAAACGAAATAGTGAGTTCTATCGCAATGTTTTTGTTATGCCATTGATCGGTAAGTTAAATAGTTGCAGTATTATATAGCGACGAAGGAGTTACTTATTAACTTATGTAATAATAGCTTCGCAGTGCTTCATCATATTATCCTTTCTACTGCGTGGCTATCGTCGTGGTGCGCTTATATTGCTCGTATTTGTGCTAACCGCTATGGGTCTGATGTTCATCGCAAAGAAGGCTACGCCGCATTATGTGCCCGATCTGAGTAGGTTGCATACGCTGCGATTCTTAGCATAATGGTAAATTTTCTTATTTTATACTTATAGTGCGCGTCTATCAGCATGTCATGCACATTACGACCTTCTGCTACTTTCTACACATCGCCATACACTGGCTGGAGCTCTATCCGCCAAAAGCTGAGCCTTCTCCTTTACTGCTCACTGTCATCAACTTTTCACCAATGCGTCTCATACTTTGTATGCGTTTTGCTGATGTAAGTATTATTGAATGGTTAGGATATTTACTTCTTTAGTAAATCATAAAAGAAGCTAAGCCTGACAAGAGTTGGTGGAATCATATTTATTGTGCGTAGGCCAAATTGCAACTCATAATTCTCTTGAACATCTTAAAAAACGCATTTCTTTTTTTAACCTTTAAAAAATTTACTTCTTTCTTTCATCAATGGAGTGCACCAAATGTGTTAACAATTAGCTCACCAATTACAACTTAAGCTTTTTAGCGAGAAGAATGAAACTTCTCCATAGCATTTGTTTCATAATATTAACTTTGAATTTTTATTCGAATCATTTCTTATCTCCTTGCCGTTTTAAACGTCTGTTATTGTGTCTAGGAAGAAGCAAACGCCTGTGCTCCACTAGGAGTAAAGCATATTAGTATACCTATAGTAGGTGAAGGAAAATTATACAAACTATTGTAGTGTTCTCTCAGTGGTTGAAATTCAACCATTATAGCCACAATACAAAACAGTTCAGTACCATTTAATAATGCTGAGAGTGTTAAGTACCACCAACCCTACACGTTGGGCTCAACATGTTGCGGATGACGACAGCCTCAGAATAAGCAGAAGAAATATTGATGCCTCTTTTAAAATTTTACCAACAACACTGTGAAGCCACGCTCCTCACTTTCACTTTGTTGTTGTTATTTTTTAACAAATTGAGAGAACTGAGAGAGGGAGAGAGCTCAGGTCTTTGTGTTTGGCCAAGGGCGTTATTTACCTACCTTAGTCTCAAAAAAAAAAGGGTGTGAAGTGTTACTAATTAAAACTGCTGTAATATTGTCATTTTTTTTTTTTTTTATTAAAAACATTTAAGAAAAATATGTTATTGTTCGATGTAGCCACCTCAAGCGTGGATAATAGCATCAAGTTTGTCGAGAATGTGTACGATAGTATTTTGTCCCACTCTCGGCGAAGAGCAAGCTTTAAGGCGCTTGCTATCGCGGAGCAATTTGTTGGTCTAAATTGTACTTTGATTTGCACTTTAACCATACACAATCGTTTTGTTTGGTTACATATATCTGTACCGTAAAAATTTGTTCATCAGAAATTCCCACATTTTCAAGCTCGTCACTAACGTGTAAGCGTTTTTAACACCTTTGCTCTTGCTAGGCGAACTGCCTTTTGTGCATGTGTTAAATCTTGTACTTTTTATATTTTGTCGTGTAGTTAATTTTTTAATATGTGCCCCATGCTACGAGCAGACACATTGAACTTTTTCGCTGATTAAATTGCGCTTTGTTGTGGTATACGTTGAATTCTGGCCTTCACCTTTCTAACCATTTCTGCCGATGTTTCTGTTTTTGGATGTCTACCTCCATAGCGTTTTTGATGCTAGCAGTGTCATTGTAATGTGTAATGATCCGATACACAAAATTTTTTTTCACACGGTTATGACGTAGCTCATTAACAATGACTGTTTGCCATTTTCCAGCCAAATACAAAGCCAATAACTTTGTTGTAAAATGATATGCTTCCGTAAGCTTGTAAATAACACAACAGACTGACGCTTGACAAAACAAGCGCGGAAGTATAGCACATATGTTTGATTTATTTCTGCGCTACTTTATGTAATTTTTGCTATTTATTATGCCTCTATATTTCCAGGCTGATGAATATCTAACAATACAGACGAAACCCTGGCGTGAGCTGGCAAAGATACTAAACAACTTCAGTTTTATCTTTGTGAATATTGCATTTCTGTTGATGAATATCTGTTTGCTGCCTACGATTTAAAACAAAACACTTCCAAAGTTTTTTTTTTACGAAAAAGTGAATTTCTCTTTATTTGCAGTGTGTTGGTTTGTTTATACCCAAAAAAAAAAATTCTTAATAAATATATGTGCGAATCGTACCTAACCTCAAAACCTCAAAAGTACTGATTTTGCTGAAAAGTGCAGTGCGGGGGAGAGCTTATGGTGTGGTTTTTCTTTATGTTGGAGGTGCTGTTGGTGCTGATGATAAATACTTTTCCAAAGACGTGCGGCTGGTGTTGTTGTTGTTGTTATAAAAGACAAAAGCTGTATTACTGCAAGTACTTCACTTAGTGATAACCATAGTGATCATCGAAACCACCATGGCCATAACCACCATAAGAAATCGATGGAGCATAGCTGATAGCAGGAGCAGCAGCATATGATTTTACAATCGACGGAGCAGCATAACTGATTGCAGGAGCAGCATAGGACTTGACTACAGCTGGAGCGGCATAGCTTATGGCAGGCGCAGCGGCAATGGTCTTGACAATGGGTGCAGCAGCAGCGTACTTGACAACGGGTTGAGCATGTGTCACGACCTGTTATAGAATTGTTATTGTAGCAATTTAATGAAAGATTTGGCTTAATTTTGAAAAGTTTACCGAGCTGAAGTGTGCGTAGCTAGTAGCTGCCGGTGCTGCTACAGCTTTTACTGCTGGTGCATAGCTGATGGCAGGTGCAGCATACGATTTTACGACAGCCGGAGCGGCATAGCTAATCGCTGGTGCTGCATAGGATTTGACTACAGCCGGAGCGGCATAGCTAATCGCTGGTGCTGCATAGGATTTGACTACAGCTGGCGCAGCATAGCTGACTGCTGGCGCGGCATAGCTGACTGCTGGCGCGGCATAGCTGACTGCTGGTGCGGCATAGCTGACCGCTGGCGCAGAGTAGCTGACTGCTGGTGCCGCATGTGCATATGAGATTGAAGGCGCTGCATGAGCATATGAGACGGCAGGTGCCGCATGTGCATAAGAGATAGCTGGCGCAGAATGTCCATAAGAGATCGAAGGTGCATACGATGCATGTCCATAGTCCAGCAGACCACCAGGTGCAGCACTAACAACGCTGGCGAGCAGCAGCAAACTGGCAAGGAGCTGTGCGTAGTTAGAACAAAAAAGAATTTTTTTTTTTTTTTTGTAGATAGACTCCTTGGTATATCCTTAGATAGTTAGTTAGTGCTCACCAGGAATTTCATTTTGTAGCTTGTTGTTTTTTTTTTTTAATGTATACCGTTTGTATTAACTTGTATTTATATGTTGCTCGTACAACGTCTAAACGATTCTCAATATAAATTGCAACTGCATATAATCTGCGCAGTTTTAGTGACTTTTATACGCATGAGAGCGCGTTCGAGATTCAAAAGTATCTCAAAGAAAAACAAAACATACAAGCACACAAAGCAGTCTAAAGAAAAATATCGAAATATCTATCAAACGCACAATCACTGAAAGATCAACAGGCATACAACATCGTCAACATTGCTGCGGCTGCGGCTGCGGCAACAATTTGTGAAGTATCTAAGTATCTGCAACTTGTATCTGTCGCTGTATTCTTATGTTGCACGCGCTTGGCTCCAGTTTTTTGTTTTTTTTTTTTTTTCTTTTTGTTTTTCTATTCATTTTTTCGCATTTTATATGTGACGCAATGAATGCCGCCGCTTGGACGTGGCAAGGCAGACCACTTGTACTCAAGTCAAGTCAACTTAAATCGGTCCAAAACTGTGGCAGATCGCTGCGCAGATGCAGCAGTTGTCGTCGTCGAGAATTGTAACACGGAATCACCAATTTTGTATGCGTTGATTTCATTTGTCGATTTTTGGGTGTTTTAATTAAAAGCGCACACAATATTAAATTTTATTTCACATTTCAACGATTTGTTTGGTCATGCATTACAGAAAAAAAAGAAAATTAAAAAAAAAAATCGTTGCACTAATTCAAAATTAAAATTGTTACAAATTCTTTTTAGCAATTAAAAATGAAATAATTTTTTTATATTTTTAGTGTAGAATTTTTATTGTTTTTTATTGCATTACATAATATTTATTTTTTTTTTTTCTGCTGTTCACTCGCTCTCAGTCAGCTATGTCAATGTCGTTCATCGCTTGGCAATTACGCAAGGCGTATGCATCCATGGAATCCTGTTTGGAGCGTTTTACTTATTAGTATGGAGATACATGCTCGTATAGATACAAATACGTGCATTTATGTGTATGTTTGAAAGACCTTGTTACGCTTGTTTAAATCTCTTTTTTCGGTTAAATTGTTAACTAACAACTTAATTAGTTTTAATGTGAAATAATATGCTGCCTATTTGTTTAAATTGATTTAAAATAGTCGATCTTTATCTAGGTGAAGCATAGATTTTATCTGTGGAACAATTATTTAGAGTATGATTTGAGCATAAGTTTTTTAAATTTATTGAATTTTTGTATAATTTTACACTTATCATTCAGATTTACTTTAAAAATGGAGCGAATTTAATGCATTGAATCCGAAAAGTTACAAAAAGTTGCAAAAATTTGATGATTTTTGGATTGAAACTTCTTTGAAACAGTTTTGAATCGATACAGTTTTGAAACCATTTAAAGTTGAAACAATCCAGTGAACGTCAGTATGTATAGAATCAAATAAAAACCCCTTTAAAGAGTTAAAAACAAAGAGAAGGAAGCTTGTGAGTTACGACCTCAAATGATTGAAAAATTGGACCTCAGGAATGCAGTTCTTTAGACATTCCCGTGACGGTCATATTCTTGAAATCATTTTCCATCATTAATGCCAGAAAATGTTATACCCAACAAAAACTACTCTTTCCATTAAATTGTTTGTGTTTTATTTCAAAACACACTGTATATTCAAGACATTTTACACCCTTTCATATTAGTATTAATTAAATCTCTTGTCATAAATTTATTTCAGCACTCAATTATAGCACTGTTCTTTATAATAGTAATAAGCTTCATTAATTGATAAAAGAATGTTGTCTTAATTTCAGTCTTAATTTTCTTAGAAACACATTCACTACGCTAAGAAATGCTTAATAGTAATAGCAAAGTCGCAGAATTTTAACAAGAGCATTGGAGTAACCAGCATTTTCCGGTTGATCCGCTCCGTGCTCCGATCCTTAGTGTGGCATAAATTACATGGCACAACAATTGATGGTAATGATTAAAAAATAATACAAATTCTAAGAAGGTTATTGTTAAACTAGTAGTTATAAATGATTTGGGAGGTCTACTGGTCGTATCGTCATCTAGTTGTCAGTTCCAAGAGGGGTATGTTGGTTATCTCGATGTTACAATGAGCCATGATTCGAGTGTGATGTTTTCTGCTTACTGATACTAGTTCCTCTTTGATAGTGCGGATGCTAAGATCTCGATGTATATCTGTGTTGGAGATATACCATTCAGCTCCTGTTATTTGTCATAGTACTATTTTTGACTGTTGCCGTTGGATAATGTTGATATTTGATATTTTTGATGTGCCCCATATCTGAAGTCTGTATGTCCAAATTGGTTTTATTATGCTTTTATATAGTAATAATTTATTGTCCATTGACAATTTGGATTTTTTGTTAATAAGCCAAAAAAAGGCTCGCTTCGATTGGTGTAAGGAAATGATTAAAAAGTTCGACCGTGGTGCTTCAAAAGACGTGTATAAAATCGTGACAGGTGACGAATCATGGATATATGCGTATGAGCCGGAAACAAAACAGCAATCGACCGTGTGGGTATTCCAAGACGAGCCAAATCCAACAAAAGTTGTTCGTGGAAGAAGCACAGCGAAGCAAATGATCGCCTGTTTCTTCGGCCGAATGGGTCATGTGGCCACTGTTCCGCTTGAGCAACGTAGGACGGTCTATTCTGAGTGGTACACGACCATTTGATTGCCGGACGTCTTCGGAGAAATTCGTAAAACCAACCGCCAAAGACGAATCATTCTCCAACATGACAATGCGAGCTCTCCCACTTCTCGTCCAACAAGTGCATTTTTGAGCAGTCAAAACATCGAATTAATGACTCATCCTCCATACAGTCCTGATTTGGCAACCAATGACTTCTTCTTGTTCTCGAGTATCAAAGGTAAACTGCGTGGTCAACGATTTACGAGCTCCGAAAAAGCAGTTGAAGCGTTTAAAAACCATGTTTTGGAGGTGTCTCAAGAGGAATTGAAAAACTGCTATGACAAATGGTTTGAACGAATTCAAGGGGAATATTTTGAAAAACAAAGCCATTTTCATTTAAAAATGTTTGTTATTATTTGCTATTCCCGAAATATATATAGTACCCCTCGTACAACATGTCTAGTTGTAAAGATAACTTGTGTGGTCTTGCTTTCGTTAATTTTTATAGCCCACTTACTAAACCAGGCTATGGTGTTGTCTAGTATACCTTGGAGTTTTTGGGAAGCTACATTTATGTCATTGTGGGCATAAAACAGAATTGTATAATCTGCAAAAGTTGCTATCATAAATAGAAGACAGCTCCTCGGGCTTTGGTAAATCTTGAGTGAAAAGTAAATAAAGAAGGGGTCCCAACACACTGCCTTGGGGTATTCCTGCATTAATCTGCCTAATTGAAGAGAAAGCTTCTATAACTTTTACATAGAAGTGCCTATGTGATAAGGAACTCTTTAGCATTAGGTTGAAGTCATGCGGAAGTAGGGATTTTAGTTTGAATAATAATCCCTTATGCCATACCTTGTCAAAAGTCTTTTCTACATCGAGAAAAATTCCTATGCAATATTTCTTATCTTCAAGGTCTGTTGAAGTTTTATTAACTACACTATGTATTTGTTCAATTGTTGAGTGTTGTTTCTACATCCAAACTGATGGTCTGGTATAATGAAGCTATTGTCAAGTATGGGTTGTAATCTTTATTTGAGTATTCTCTCAAACAACTTTGATAAAATCGGCAAAAGGCTTTTAGGTCTATATGAAGCTGAAGTTGTGGCATCTTTGCCAGGCTTAGGTATAGCTATGACTACTGCTACCTTCCATGACTTTGGAAAATATTTTATTCTAATAACAGCATTGAACAAATTTCGGAGATAGCAAATAGCTTTCGATGGAAGTTCTTTAAGCAGCTTTCCAGTTATCATATCATACCCGGCCGATTTGTTTACTTTAGTTTTATCAATAGAGTTTTGTTATCTCATTGTCAGTTACATATCGGATTGGAACGTTGCAAAAGGAGCAGCTTGATGAATCTGCGATATGGTCGTAATTTTGTGGCTTGTTCACAACAATTTTTTGATAAAAGTCAGCAAGGACTGAAGATTTTTCAAAATCTGTTTTGGCATAAGTGCCATCTGGCTTCTATTGTGGTGGAGTGTGTGTGGTGGCTCTTCTTAATTTACTAGTAGCCTTCCAAAGAGAGAAATTAGTGTATATGGTTGGAGTCAGGTGAGTTAGACACTTTTCTAAACTTTTATTTTCATTTCGCTACAGAGCTTCTTTAAGTTCTTTAGTCGCTCTATTAAGTTTCATTTTATCTTCGGGATATCTTGTTGCTTGCCACTTTTTCCGAAGCTTTCATTTTGCTTCAATTTGATGTCGAATGGAGGCGGGTGTATACTTGGCAGCCTCTTTTTGAGTTAATATAGGGGTAGAACTAAGAGCTGATTCAGCTACGGTGCCATTAAAATATATTACAGAACTTTCAATATCATTTGGAGATTTTAAAGAAATATCCGATCGTAAATGTAGCTCTAGAAATTCTTAGATCGATCTTAGAGTTATAGAGGGTTGGCTTGGGGTTGTCTGTAGCAAGAGAAGTTAAGTAATCAAGTTGAATTGGAGTGGTCAGAAGACAACTCAAAACAGGATTTGATGGAAATGTGTTTGATACTAATGCTTTTGATAACAGAAAAGTCTATGAGATTTGGCACTTTACGTGGATCTGTTGGCCAGTAAGTAGGTTCCCCAGTTGATACGTGCTTACTATTGTTGTTTGTAAGCCGGGAGCCCCATGCTCAATGCTTTGCATTAAAATCACCTGCAGCTATGAATCTAGGACCTAAAGATTGAAAGTAGCTTTTATATTGGTATAAAGTAACTTTGTGTTTTGGGGGACTATATAAGGCGGAAATAGTCAGGGGACCAAACTGATCAAATAAATAAATGGAAGTAGCTTTGATATAATCGAAGCTGTACTTTTTAGTTTCAGTAAATTTAATTTTATTTTTTACGATTATTGCTGAGCCCCCATTACCCGTTCCGTCTGGATGGTTAGTATTAAACAAAGTGTACCCTGTGATGTTAATGAAATGTTTGCTTATTTTGGACATGAGTAGTGTAACCAAATATTTAGAAGACTGACGAAATTGCGGAAAAAAAATAAAAAATGCGCTCCGTGACGATCGCAGATTGACTGTGGATGAACTTTCTGCGATGTTTCCGCAAATCTCCAGATCTCTACTACACGAAACAATCACAGAAACCCTCGGATATAGGAAACTGTCCACGAGGTGGCTCCCAAATGGTTGGCGGGAAACTACTTCGCGGAAAACATAAAAAAATTGATACCCCGCTTTACCACCTACATAGAGAGGAATGGTGACTATGTCGAAAAATAGCTTACATTATGTACTAAAGTATCACGTAATTTTTTTGTTTAAATAAAAAATTTTAAAATCTACAAAAATTCAGTACACTTAATTGCTGGATATGCCTGGTATTGTAACGTGGTTTACTCGATTTAAAAATGGTCGTGATGATTTAAATGATAATCCAAGAAATGGATGACCCGAAGCAGCTAATTGTGCTGAGTTAGTGGAAACAGTAAGCGAAATAATAGCTATCCATCCAAATTTCATTGTGAGAATGCTGGCAGAAGAATTATTTTCATCTTACTGTACAATCTACAAAATATTAACTGACTCCACATCAGTTAAATGATGATCAAAAAATCGCACGTGTAGAGCATTGCAAAGACACCATTTCAACAGCTGAAAACGATCCAGATTTTCTTGATTCTCATGATGAAACATAGTGTTTTGAATAAGATCCTAAAACTAAGCGGCAATCTGCAGAATGGTGAGCCAAAACCTTGAAAATTGCGTTTTTGCAAAAGTCAAGAATGAAGACAATGGTGATAACTTTCTATGATTCCAAGGGTATTGTTAACAAGGAATTTGTTCCAGAAGGTCAAACTGTCAATGGAGATTATTATTTACAAGTTTTACATCGTTTGTGGTCGAGAGTTCTACGTGTTAGGCCCGAATATTCCGGCAGTTTTTATTAATAATGCACCACCTCACAAGAATGAATTTCTGATGAAAAAAAAAGAATTGTCTTATCGACCACCCTCCGTATTCGCCTGATCTATCACCGTGCGATTATTTTCGCTTCCCAAAAATGAAAACTACAATGAAAGGAGCTTTTAACGATGACATTCTAAGAATCTAAGAATCTAAGAAAAGTACAGATTCGATTATATCCAAGCTACCACCATTTATTTATTTGATCAGTTTGGTCCCCTGACTATTTCCGCCTTATACAGTCCTCCAAAACACAGTTACTCTATTCCAATATAACAGCTACTTTAAATCTTTAATGCTAGATTCATAGCTGCAGGTGATTTCATTGCAAAGCATAGAGCATGGGGCTCCCGGCTTGGAGGTTTTATCTTTTATAGTTTCTCAGATCTCGTTGTTCAAACATACGATGGATGGGTCGACGGACATGGCTAGATCGACTCAGCTAACCATGTTGATCAAGCATACTATATATACGTTATGGGTCTACCACGCCTACTACTGCCTGTTACGTACATTTGCACAAACTTAGTATACCCTTGTCCTCAAGGGCAGGGTATAAAAACGAAAATTTCAGCCCGCGCAAATCTAACGTTTGGAAAAACTATAAAATACTCAACTATTATCTACTTATAATTTTTTTTTTTTTTGGAGTAAGAGCAGTTAAACATTTGGAAACGCTGCTCTCCGCTCCGTGCTCCAGCAAAACTTGCCTGCTCCAGTGCTCCGTGCTCCGCTCCGCTACAGAGCCCTGATTTAAACCAATACTCATTTAGAAAAATGAAATTCCTCTCTTGAATTACTTAAAATTTATTCTGCACTTTTAACATATCTCCATTAAAGTATTAAGGTTTCGTATTAATATTTCTAGAAAGTTGAAAGCAATTTTGTTTACAATTATTGAAAAATGACCACAAAACTGCTTAACTTACTGCAAGACTTACTTAAGTTAAACTACAATCGTTTATCTGCCATATTCGCACGTAGGATTGCGCATCAGCCGCTTTAGTTATTAGCGCGCCGGCATCAGTCGTTGACTGGTCATGGTCGGTGAGGTGAAGCCAGACCTGGTAATTCCAACGTAAGCTCGATCGCCCCTCTCTGATGCTGTCCATCAATTAATTTTAGGTTTACGTTTTAAACTTCTGCGTTCATCCGGATAAGATGACTAACAGGAGCAAAAAAGAAGCATCTTTCTTCCGAACACTTCCAAAGACGGAATATCCGAAGTGTTTAGGGTACATGCCTCTGCGCCATACAGCAGGACATAAATTATCATCGTCTTACAGATTTATATCTTCATAGTTCGAGCGTGGGTTCTACTTCTAATTTGCTTGCTGAGCCTAAAGTAGCAAATCTGCAACAAAATTACTCATACTTAATCAACAATAAGACAAGTGTCTACTTACTAATGAAATCCAATTTATCAGTAATATACATAAATGTGTAAAAAATACAAATTCAATAGATGACAACATTAGATTGCATCAAATCGCAGTCCAAAAGTGGTGGTGGTCATGTCATGAATGAATTGACAAAACGACACACTAAATCAAGTCCAGAGTTGTCTTGAAGGCGGAGTATTGGATTGGGTTTACCGTTAAAATAGCAACACGTACATAAATGCTGAAAATTAATTTTTAAACCAAAACTGCGATATATTTAGAAAAATGCAATAGCCCAAAAGCATTTAACCATATTCGATTGTTATTAAAGAGCGCGCAAAACTATTTGAATGTATAAATTCTTTTTGCTGTTGAATTTCAAATTTCCCAGACATTTTTTGTTACGTGAGATCTTTGAGCCAACTGACTGAATGGAGGGTGCCGACTGGGTGAAACTAAACGCTGCTGTCAGCAGCGGCATGACTTATGAATGTACATAAACTGTACTACACGAGAAACGAGCTGGACAAACACTTGGTTTGGCTGGTTTTAAGCTAAATGCCAGATCAGACTTTAATTCAATGCAATACGTACACAGAGAAAAAAGAAACAGGTCAATATTAATATGATAGTGTCTAATCAATTTTCCAATATCAATTTTTTCAAATCATTCGGAAATTAAAAAAGATTAATATGATATTTTTCATATCTATACCATGAAATGATATGAAAACGTTTCAAAGTATATAAGAAAAATATCATATTGATCTGAATTCATACTATCCGCAACTTCGAAAATAGAGAAACCAAAAGAGATGTAGAAAAAGAAAAATATGTGTGTGAGAGAGAGAGAGAGAGAGAGATGCAAAATGTAACAAATCTAAAAATAGAAAAGAAAACAAACTTAAGTAGATGTTGTCGTGGTTCGAATGCCAGTTTACTCCATTAGACAAATTTTTTCTAAATCGGCGAAAACTCAACCAAATTAAATATTAAAAAAATTTAAGCCGCTGGGCGAAGACAATACTACGGAAACAAACACAAAAGTTGCACTAGTGTGATGACCATCTTACCTTTGCAGCATTCGGGGACATTCGGCCTGAATTTCGAAGATATTTTTCAGTGAAATCGAAAATTAATTTAAAAACAAAATAGATGTGGTTTACATTTTTGTATATAAAGAAACAAAGAGAATAAAAATTGAGAATAACTGAGTTGAAATTCTTTAAAATAAAAATTATTGTTGGCTTGGACCTGCTTCTTCTTCGCCTAATTGCAATTGTTCATTCCTATTCTTTATGTTTTGGTGATATTTATCGATACCAGCAATCTTTTTTACCATTTCTGACAATTTTTATACAATTGAGCTTCATGTTACATTTTACAAGGTACTAATTTGAAGGTGTGTTTTTTCTTCGTTCAAATTCGGTTGATAGACGAAAAGACTCTTTCTACTGGGTGAGCAATTGTTATATTTGACCATATCTGCTAAGTGTTTGTACAGCAAAAATGTTTGAAGCACTCCACACAGCTCATATCAAAGGGTTTTTTGTCTCGTTTCCATTTCTGATTTTTTTTCAGCAGTTATAAATTTCGTCAAATATCCGAACTGATCAAAATGATCAACGTTGTCGTCGGTTTAGGTCATGTTTTCAATGTATTTTCGATGTTTTCCCATTGCGGTACGTCTTGGAGAATGGCCCAATGAAACAACTTGACCACGTCGAATTCTTCAGTCCATCTTTTCGGATAATCGATGCGCGAACTATACACGAATACACATTTATTGACAGACATGCACCGTTCTTCTATCCTTCATTCTTTATTTTAACACTCAACTCTAGTAGTGGGAGAATATAAGTAAGCAGAGACACGAAGTATGTACTCCATGCATACATGCGAGACATAAATACACGACACATAAAGATGTGACACACACATATACTACATTCTTTTTACTTACTACACTATACCGCTCCTGTTTATGTATCGCGTGTATGCATTAGAGTTGAGCGATATTTAACTACCTGTGATTCAATCACGGCGACTAAAAAATCATCTGGCTCTTTCCCTTCCACCTCTTTCCCAACACTCCCCTTTCCCTTCCCCTTCCCCTTTCCCTTCCCCTTCTCTCTTCGATCACATATACATTTCATCCCTCCATCTTAAATTTGTTAGGCTAGGAACACTCGTGGGCATTCAATGTGGAATCCCCCATTCTCGAATCCCCATGAACACACACAAAAATTTTCATCAAAATTGGTTCAGCCGTTTGGGAGGAGTTGAGTCACGTACACACGTACAAAAGATTTTTATATATATAGATTTAAGCACTTGTTTTGAATTCAATCTTATTGCTTCGTTGGCTTTTATATCTGCTAGTATCTTTTTTTTCCTTTTCATTTTAAAAGTAATTTTAACAGTAGTTGAAAATCACGGTGATTTCAAAGTAGTAGTCACTTCTTCTTAAAAATCGCTGACTAGCTCATCTCTAGTAGGCCTCGAATAGGGGAAGAATACATTCTTCGTGTAAGTCTGCTTACTTGTATTCTTTCCTTTAGTGCAAGTTTTCGAGAGGTAAGGAGAACGATGTTTGCATTGTTGAATGTAACACGTGTATATTCCTGCGTTGTGTGCATTTTGAACTTTGTGATTTACGTTAATGTCAATGGTGTATTTGAACCAATTTTTCCATTATAAATAAAAACAATTTCTAACAGAATTCAAATACATATGGTCCGATTTTGGTACGACGGAACAATCGCCAAAATTCGGAGGACAAGTACCGAGTAAATGGGACAGATGGTCATACTATGTATGCCTGTATATATATGTGTAAATGTTATATTAGTAGTATTGAAAAAGAATATCAAATATTTGAAAATATCTAAATGAATGATTGATGACTCTCTCAATTTAACTGCTTTTTAATGTAAAATTTTAAATATTTTTTTTCTGTGTACCATACGAGTGTTTAGAGTGCGAGTTATGGCAGCCAGTGTGACGACAACAGACGACATTGTTGGCAATATAAAAACCGGAGCAGTCATAGCAACTACTCTTAGCGATCCCATAGCATAGAGCGCTAAAGTGCCAACGAGGCGTATACATAATTCATAAATTTTGACGCTTCAGCAACTCGTTCAGATCGTTTGTTGTTTGCAAAGGCGACAATTGTTCTTCGTCAGTGGATTGGATTGGATTGTATTGGATGGGATGATAGTTGGAATCTGTGCCGCAATAGACACCTGTGTGCGCATTGATTACATTCGTTTACAATATATATTTTTTTTTATGCGCCTCATGTAATAGTTGCTATTAGTTAAACAATTAATGCATAAATCACAGAGCATGCCAAAACAAAAATGAAATTAAATTGAAATTATATTTTCTATAATTTATTTTGCTGTGATTCGCGAATTTTCTTGTATAACATCTTGTCTTGTTTAAGCAACGGAAACGCCTTTTGACTGCAAATTTGTTGGCAGAGTATGCTGCACACTCATAAATTAATTTTTAACAAGCGTATATTCTGTTCTCAGCGTTTAACAAGCGCAAAGCAGCAATTGTCAAATCAGTTTTAATTTTGAATTGATTCGAAAAGATTCGAGTGACCCTATGTGGCAATTTAAAGCAGCAGCAACAGCAACAGCAACAACAGTCCATAAAAAACCAATGCACCAATCACATTTTAGCTGTATAGGTAAAACTATTGAAGTAAGTTAGTGTGACCAAATACGGCCCACCAGATCTGCTGTGTAGGAGGAAGTTTTGAGTGTTTCTTCCCTGGGCCGGATTTTAGCGATTTACTACTAAAGTAGTAAATCGAGTTGTGAAATTTGAAGTTAACATTCTGGGAACCAGGCTCGTCGGGAAGGGAGGGGTGCGGTAAGGGGGTAAATTACACAAGGCCAGAAATTTTTAGGAGCCTGGAATCAATGGGATTGCATTTTGCACGAGTGCAAAGCTGTTGTTACAACATTAGGGGAGGTTTTCTCATCGTTTTCTTCTTTTAGAAAAAAAAAATAATCACCAAATTTTTCTATGAAAATATGTATAGAAGAGCTATAAGTTACAAATGAAGAATGAAAAATCAGATTTCAAAAGAGAAACCTTTTTTGATTATCGATTCTGTTATTTCAGATGTTTCAAATCGTTTACACAGAGTTTGGAGATTCTCGATTTTACTAAATGTTTGCATCAACCTGAGTATATTTTATACAATTCTCGTTAATTTACCTAGTGCTGAACGTGTATGATTTAAAAATGTCCATAAAGCAATGCTGAAAATTGGATATTTTCCAGTGAAAGAGAAAAAATCAATTGTAAAGATGGTTCTTAAACCAGGTAAAGATGGAAAACAGGTAGTATCCTACGGACCCATTAGGTTGTTTCCAAGCCTTTCGAAACTATTTAAGAAACAACTTGTTGAAAAACGAGCGCCACATTGGAGAACAATTGAAATTCGAAAAACTTTCGAGAAGAGAATGTAACTCAAGCCATTGTCAATGTATTGCATGAAGGCCTAATCCATAAAATAGAAATGCATTTATTTTATTGTAGACTATTACTTAACAATTTTATCACAGAAGACTTGGGTGTTGGAATTAATTTTAAAGGATTCATGAAAGATGGCGTAACTAGCACTAAATCGCATCGGGTAGACCTGTGATTAGATTCATGTGACAGCCTACTTCATAAGCTTCAATTTTCAGTATGTCTCATTCCACTGAAGTGTAAACAACATATTTTTTTTGCTCCGTGAACATGTCGACTTTTGTTCCAACAAGACTCAATTTGCGGAAAGTTTTGCTTTTGTGCTTTCATTTGAAGAAAAAAGCAGCTGAAGCCCATCGTACGCTTTGTGAGGCTTACGGGGACTATGCTCCATCGATTTGAACTTGTGAGTACTGGTTCGTCGGTTTATAAATGGTGATTTTGATACGGAGGACAAATAACGTCCGGGTCAGCCCTAAAATTTTGAAAATGAAGAATTGCCAGCAATACTTGACGAAGATCCGTGTCAAACCCTTCAAGAATTGTCAGAATCATTGGGAGTTTACTTGTCAATAGTTGGCAAACACCTCAAAGCTATGGGAATGATTCAAAAGCAAGGAAATTGTGTGCCGTACGAATTGAAGTCAAAAGGAGATTTTTCACTTGCGAACAGCTGCTTCAATGCCATAATCGGAAGAGTTTTTTGCATCGTATTGTTACTGGCGATGAAAAGTGGATCCATTATGACAATTCAAAACGAAAAAAAATGATGGGGACTACACGGCCATACATTAACATCAATGGCCAAGCGGAATATTAATGGTGCCAAGCTCATGCTCTGCATTTGGTGGGATCAGAAGGCTGCAACCTAACCAAACCATCACTGGTGAACGTTACCAACAACAATTGATGCAATTGAGCCGATCATTGAAGCAAAAACGGCCGGAATATGCCAAAAGACATGACAAGGTGGTTTTTCAACATGACAACGCTCGGCCACATGTTGCAAGATCCGCCAAGAAAACGTTGGAGGCGTTGAATTGGGCTATGCTACACCCCCTCCCCCGACTTATAGCCCAGACATAACCCCTTCTGACTACCACTTGTTTAGATCGATGACCCACACCCTGGCTAAGCAGCGCTTTACTTCTTACGACAATACCAAAAAATGAGTCGATTCGTGGATTGCCACGAAAGACGAGCCGTTCTTCCGACGCGGAATCCATATGCTGTCAAAAAGATGGGAAAATGTTGTAGCTATCGATGGACAATACTTTGAATAATATACATTGTAGCATTTTTTTTAAACACTAAACACTAAAAAATCAAAAAAATTCCTTTAAAATTAATTCCAACACCTCAATAAATGCCGGAGTCCCCCAAAGGAAGCATTCTAGGTCCGATATTGTATGTGTTTTACACAGCTGACCTACCTACAGACTCACGTTTCCTACCTGCAACATAAGCCGATGGCACTGGTATACTAAGCTGTGATAAATGCGATATATTTTAAGCATAATTTGAGCAAAATCGTTTGGAGAGTGACAAAGTCATTCGGGATAATCTAAACAAGCCATGATTACAAGTTTTTTTTTAATATCAAACATAGTTCATGATACTTTTGACTTCGAATTGAAGTTCCATGGTACAATAATAATAAATGCTAAATCTGCCTCAATATTTGGACTTTCGGTATTTTTATTGTTCCTAAAACTGTAACTTAGAGGTAACCGTAATGTTTAGAGTAACCGTTTATGTTTAGAGTTTCAATGAAAACTGTCTTAAAAATTTGTAATATCCATTTCACAATCTTAAGGTGGGCCTTATTTACTCAAAGGATCTTAGTACATCAATGCACCAGTCGCTCAGTGTGATATGAATGAATTAATTTTATTATGCGACGCACACATACTCATACCACAAATTCGAAACAAAAATGGCAAATGCTGGCGAACTGGTGGCAACAAACTGTTGCAATCGATAAAACGGTTAACGGCTATTTGGCCACTTTTGAAAATACAGCAACCGAATACAAAATGTCTGTCCAGATGCAAACCCAAAAGTGAAACACAAAGGCAGCCAGAATTGGTAAGTAATTACACAGAATAGAAATACATACATACCTACAACGAGACTACAAACTACTAGAAACAAACATTCAAACATTCAAACAGTCAGTCAGTCGGTCAGTCAGTAAGTCAGTCAGTCAGTCAGATAGTCAATACAACTGCTCCAATTCAACGCCTGTTTTAGTTAAAATAACCAAATGCGGATGCGACACCAAATTAGCGGAGAGTGTGCGCAGTTGCGCATGTCAGTTCACTCAGTGAATGACGATGTAGGTAAAAAATTTGTTCACAAGATGTCTAATTAACCAAACCCAAACTGACAGACGGACAGACGGACAGACAGAGAGACCACGCCGTTGAATCTGATACCATAAATAGATAAAAACTCTTACGAATACAATACTTTTAGTTTAAAGAAATTGAAAGTCGAACATTTTCCAATGATTTTTAACCAAATTGTACGCATTTTAAAAGTTGTTTGGATTGTTTTTGGACGGGACAAAAATTTCTGAAATTCTCCAAATGCACGAAATGTCTACACACTAGTAACCAACCTGGTCTGCTGAAGCCTAGCCTGGTCTAGCTGGCTGTCTTTGCTGTTTGATTAATTAAATGTGCGTGCATTTAAAGCGTTTTTCGCGCAGCCGTTTTGCCAATTTGAATTTTAAATGTCAAAAACGTTTTTCGCGCGAGCGCAGTACGAGTATTACAAGCTAAGGAAGCAGCTGGCTTCTATGTTTCTATGTATGTACTTGTATATAGCATAGATACATACATATGTAGATACATTTGACTGTCTGGCCGCTTCTAACCTGGTGAGCTCTGCGCGCTCTTAATTAAAGCACGTTTGACATTTATGACAGTGGTCAGTTTGACTACCTAGACGGACGGGACGCCGTTGTCGTCGATGTTGTTGTCATCGATTTTAGTGTTTTATGGACTTCAGCTGCGACGAAATGATTTGGAAAATTCGTAACTATATTTTATATTTCATTTGATTTGCTTTTTTTATTGAATATTTCTTTAATTCATTTGGGATTAATTTTTATTTAAAATTCCGTTTTGTAACTGCGACCAACTTAATTGATAAATATATCGCCATATAGTGTTAAACTGAATTTGTAGTGTTTTAATTTTTGTTTAGTAATTTATAAACTCCTAATTAATATAAGAACACAAAAAAAATAAATACTTAAGCTTAAATATTTTACACACTTACTAACCTTTGCTCGTCATTAAACGCTTGCTTAAAGTTTGAGCAGAATTTTGTTGCGTATGAAATAATTAGTAATAATAGGCAATTACTTAGAGAAAATGACAAATGAGCGGTGTTAGAACCCTAGACCTTTCAGATATTAACAAGCAAATATCAACTGCTAGATGATACCCGCGACGTTGTACGCGGCCCTCCTCTTTCCCCTGCCACGCCTTCCCCCTGCCAGTCCTACCCCTTGACAATCCGTCCACCTTCCCCACCTTCCACATGCTCCTTTACTCTACCTCCAAGTCGATTAAAATTAGAAAAATCTATCTAAATCTATCTAAATTGTCTGTTTATCCAATCGCCACGAATCTTCACAGGATCACCCACGGGACTATTTTGAATATTGCCACTAAATTTGATCAAAATCGGTTGAGTGGCTTCGGAGTCTATAATGAACATATATATATATATATATATATATATATACTTCCATTTTTATATACTATATAGAAGATAAATTTAAATACATATAATAAAGTAGTAATAAAATTTAAAAAACATCAACTCATGATCATTGACCTCTTTAGCTCATGACCAGCTGGTGCGACATCTACGTTGAGTTGAACAACATCTATTTCGCTTGCTAGCGCTTATGCGAAATTGCATGGTCCTCCCAACCTTTCACATACACACACATATATAGATTTTAGATTTATATTAATATTGGTGCTCCGCTCCTATTGGTCTTAGCGTGATGATATATATAGCCTATAGCCTTCCTTGATAAATGGGCTGTCTAACACTGAAGGAATTTCAGTTCAAATTTCAAATTGGACCAGTAGTTCCTGAGATGAGAGAGTTCAAGCAAACAAGCAAACAAACAAAGTCTTCAGCTTTATAATATTATTATGGATTATTAATCACTGTGGACGGTAGTCCACGAGTGCACGAGCACTATATTATACGCGTAATTACTGGTAAGTCCGATCGAAACGTGTTGTATAACATTAAAAAGGTCTTGAAACATACATTCAGAAAATGTTAAAATATAATATCGGCTCTCTCCAGTTCGAAATATAGGGGGTTGAAAATACCCATCCTTAGCGGTTTTGGGACTCAACTCAAACCTTGTTTTATTTATTTTTGATGCCAGGACGAGTCTAACGAACCAAAGACAAGCAAAATCGGTCAACCCGCTCAAAAGTTATGCATTTTTGAAATTTTGGACGAATTAATGAAATAGTTTGTTTGTGTGTTTGTTTGTTTCAATCCTTTAGAAAACCAAAATTTTATTGATGCAGGATTTTAGTAAATTAAGAAACTTTTGTTCTACAACTTTTTTTTTCCAAAAAAGCTTTAATTTCAATTGGTTACTGTGGCCATACGTCTTAATATTTGCAACTTGTAATAACTCGTTGGAAAGGACTTTTGAATACCTTCAAATGAATGCTAACATGGTGTTGTAAAATACCAACCTATATAAAATATTTGCGGAAAATTGAAACCAAATTTTCGAGCTTATATTTAGAGTGATAATACTTCGCGAGATTGGGCAAATTTTGATATATTATACTTTTCTGTGAAAATTTCGTGAGCCGAGATATAACATCGCAAATATCAGAGTGTGCAAAATTAGTTATAATATTTTTATTATAGTTTTTTTTATTTTTAGTACATCTATGATTACCTAAGGCTCATGTTGAAGCTCCAGTTTCAGGATCTATAATTTTAGCCGGGATTCTATTAAAGTTAGGAGGATATGGATTATTGCGGGTAATTTTTTTTACAATTATTACGATTAAAGTATAATTTTATCTGAATTAGAATTAGATGAATTAGATTAATTATAACTAAGTAATAACACGTACTAATGGCTTTTACATCTGTTATACGCAGCGTTGACATAAACCTGTTATACTCTTATACACCTCTATTATACCATTCACACATAGTGTGAAATGGTATTATCAGTTTGTCTGTCAAATTTGTAACGCATTAAAGGAGGCATCGTAGACCCCATAAAGTATATATATTCTAGATCAGCACGACGAGACGAATCGATCTAGCCATGTCCGTCTGTCTGTCTGTATGTTGTTGCGCATTTTTGGCGACCAATTTTTATGCTATGCAGTTGAAATTTTTCACATACACTTATTTTTATTGCAGTTTAATAGATTATCAAGAAGACTACGCCCAGCTCACATACAAACCCACCGCCCACTTTTGACTTTTTGTGTGAAAAACTTTTTTATTGTAGTCAATATCAAGTTAATAAATGATATGGTAACTTCTAGTGGACGAATCTTTGACATATACATTAATGGGTGGGACCCGCCCACTATTTGGGGTAGCCCTCATACAAACCTACTGCCCACTTTTGACTTTTTGTGTGAAAACTTATTTATTAAAGTCAATATTAGGGTTTAATGCAATGTGGTGCCGTTTTTATGGGCAGCCGCTCAACATACATAGACTAACAGGTGTGGGCCGCCCACTTTTTGGGGTACATCCCATACAAAGATACTGCACACTTTTGTGGTTTTGTAAAAAAAACTTCTTTATTAAAGTCAATATAAGGTTGAAATGCGATATGGTGCCTTTTTATAGACAACCGCTTAAGATACATAGACTAATGGGCGTGGTTTGCCATTTTTTGAGGTAGCCCTTTACAAACCCATCGTTCAATATAGTGTCTTTTATGAAATAAATTCTTCATTAAAATCAATATTAGCTTGAAATTTGATTTAGTGGATTTTAGTGGATTTTAGTGGACAACCGCTTCATATACATATACAAATGGGCGTCTCCCGCTCCCTTTTTGAGGTAGTCCCAAACGAACCCACAGCTTACTTTTATGCATTTGTATAGAAAACGTCAATATGAACTTTAAATTCGACATCTACGACATTGCTTCATACATAGCGTGTATCGCCCACTTTTTGGGGTAGCCCCTATTTAAACCCCCCCTTTTTTGTTTTACAATACTATTTAAAATCTCGTGTGAATGGTATTAGAGCTTCGGTTCAACCAAAGTTAACGTTTTTTCTTGTTTTTTGTAAGTTAACTTTTTTAGGCGCGATATGACGAGTAACTCAGACCCTTTTCTAATGGAGATAACGTTTTCACGCGGAAATAAAGAATTGGTCATGCGGCCGTAAATCATATGTTCACGTGCTCGCGTATATTAAGGCTATGCTAAGAATTTAAAGCTGCAAACGAAATAACATTTTTTATACCCTGCGCTGGACGGCCACGGTTGTACTAAGTATATAATGTATGTGACAGGCAAAAAGAGGCAAAGTATACTATAAAAGATAGAGTCTACATTTTGTAGATTTGCCTGATACAAACGCAGGTCAAATTTTGTGGCCATCTAGATGGGGCATCGTATAACTAATATGTTAAAGCAGCGTTTTCAACTGGCCTTTCGAGGGCACAAACAACACTCATAGCACCATCTACTAATTAATTTGTTATACCCTGCGCTGAACGCTTGTTGAACGGTTGTTTTAAGTTTGGGCAAATGTTTGTAAACGGCATAACATATTTATTTTAAGTTTAATCTTTTTACTAATACCTGCCACAACGTCACAAGTCAAAGAAGTTTTACTTAACCGCACGTAAAGGTGACCTGCACTTGTTTTTGTTTTTAATTGTCACAGTGTATTATTTATTAATAGACATATTAAATCTAGACAAGTTTACTATAAGTTTGTTCAGTTTATTTGAACCAACAAAAAAACCTGTTGATTGCTTCTTTTATTTTGTGAATTATAGTTGATCGTTTTTTTGCACACATAGCTTAACGATTCTACAATCTAGTTGAATTTCATTCTGTCTATTAGTCTTCTGACATATTGGACCATTTTAGTAGCATATAAAAACTGTATAAAATTTAAACCACGTCGGTTAATTTGTTTAATGGCTTAATTTGCATTTCATAAATCAAAATCTATCTAGCTGTATTAGCGCCATCTACTAATTAAATTTTTATACCATGCGCTGAACGGCCACGGTTGTACTGTTTGTGCAAATGTATGTAACAGGCTTAAAGTGGCATAGAATACTGAAGAATCAAAATAGAGTCAACATTTTGTACATTCGTCTGATACAAACGTGTTGAATTTAATAAGCCAAGTTCATGCTTTTTACTGTGTGCTAGCGATTATACTTATAAACAAAATATTCTATAAGTTATCAATGTAAACATTGATAGCTGATAGAATATTTATAAACTTTATAATTTGTACTATTTTTTTTTAACATTAATTTTATATTTTATTGTACGACTACGTGTGTTTTTTTGTTTAAATAAAAGTTAAAGCAGCTGATGACGTAAGTCTGTAGCTGTAGAACGGGACTAGTCCTGGTGTCGATGAGCCACTTGTTGCTAGCATGCTACCCAACATCACTCCATAATTATTATTGTTATTAAAATAAGGTATATTTTTTATGTATTTAATTATTTAAATATATTTCTCTTTACTTTTGGATATTGGCACTCTTAATTCTTTGTAATTATTTTGTTGTTTTTTACAAAATAATTGGAGCTCTATAATAAATCTACGTGAAGTTAGCAATAGACTTTTAGCAATATGCGATTTTTTTGAGAAATATGTTGAAATTAATTATTTTAGCAATATAAACATAAAATGAATAACAAAATTGATAAAAAATCAGTGTATTTTATTATGATGCATATGCACGTACATTAGTGGGCATAATAGACGGTTATATGATGTTTAGATCTTACATAAATGAGCTGTTAATTAAGCAAAATCATTTTGAAGAAGCTGCACACGAGTAGAGACAATTCATTTCGATAAATTTAAATTAGAGCTATAAATTAAAACTTTCAAATTGAACGTAAATTGTTAAATTTTCTATATAATATATACTTGTAGAAAATACACAATAAAACAATTATGATAAGCGCATAAAAATTATATTAGTTAACTTGTATGTATATATTTTCAGAATATTTAGTCAAACAGATTGATTTAGATTGGCGTTCAGACGACGATCATGAGCATAAGTATATATATCTCGGATTTACTGCTTATCAATGCATCGACTAGTGGTGATTTTATAGCCGTAGTGGTAATTTTTGTTCGGTCGCTTACTAAACTTTTCGCTTGGCGCTTTTTGAACATAACGGTACACTCAAAACGACGAATGACAAATAATGTGTAGATATGCGCTGTGATTGTATAAAATCATTCCCAATGGACGCGTCAAGTTACTTAGACAACCGGAAGTTTAATGATTGGCAACTATTGTGAATGGCAGTTAAAACGTATTATGTTCAAAATGCCTTAAATAAAAAAATTTTTTTTTGTAATAAAATTTCGACCTCCTTTATTCTAAAACAATAAAATTTGAAGCATAGCTTATCTATCATCATGTAATTTTCATTTAACAACAAGCAATAACAGAGCTTATTTTGAATGCGAAATATGCAGAAAAATGTAATTACATATCTCAAAGAACCTACATATTGATAAGCTGAAACCTTCTTATAATGCGTCCTTTAACCTTCTGCTACTTTTAGCAACAATAAAATCTGAAGTGCAGGTTGTATTACTATTGAAAATATCGTAAATACATTCAGTTTTTTAATTTTTTCTCTCTCAAAGAGCCTACATTTTGCGTTCAATTTGACAGTTTTAATTTATAGCTTAATTTATATGTATCGAAATCAATTGTCTCTACTCGTGCGCGGCTTCTCCATTATAGAAATTTTTTACTTAAATGGTTTTGTTAGTCAGCACATTAATTATGTAAGATCTAAATATCATATAACCGGCTATGATGCCCACTAATGTACATACATATGCATCATAATAAACTACCTTGATTTTATATCCATTTTGTTATTCATTTTATGTTTTTATTGCTAAAATAATTATTTTAAATATATTTCTCGCAAAGTACCACCCTGTGCCAATCGTATGTACCAAAATATCCCCTTTGATAGAATTGTGAATGGTATAAAACCCCGACTGCACAATTCTTTGTGTACAGACCAAAAACGTATGTGTGCGACCAGTATGAGTCTAGTACATGTGCAATACACTAAATTGGCGCCAATTTTTGAATAACATCAAACTGCAATTGCTGTGTTACATAGCGGGTTTTTCAATGAAGTTTGATCGCGAACGGAGGTTATGCAATGTGCGCATATTCACATACACCTATGTGCAATTATTTCAAATACTAAATGAAAAAAATGATAAAAGCGTCAATTAAAGTCATTTATTTATTTATTTACTTATTCTAAGATAACGATTCGTAAAGCCATTTTGGCCAATTAGCATATCATAAGGCGTTGTACATCAGAAAAATTTCAAAGTCAACCAAAAGTTTCCATCGATATCATATTTTTATGCGCTGCCCTGATGGCCAAGGGTATTCTAAGTTTGTGCAAATGTACATATGTAACAGAAGGAGTCGTGCAGACCATATAGAGTATATTCATTCTTGATCAGCATCGGAACATCGTTCAAAAACATTTCAATCCCACTTTTAGAGGTAGTCTATTTACAAACTTTTCCCCCATTTTTAAATTTTTTATGATTTTTTTTTTGGTTTTGTGGTTAATTACGCTAGAAACGTCAAATTTGTTGTGTCATACGTACTCTTAATAAAATATACTGCATATGTCTGGATCGAGCCAATTAAATGTGTAGCACCTTGCCCTCAATTTTTAAATTTCTGTTAGAAATTTTATTGTTTTTTTTCTTAATTAAGCTAGAAATGCCGAAAATGACCTATCTTACGTCAATCTATATACAGCTATATATCTCCCAAACGAATAAGGCCAGTGAAAAAAGAACTACTTAAATTCAAAGCATTTTTTTAAAACAATAGAACTAAAATATATGAACATTTCTTTCGGGTTACATAAACAACCCAGTCCTCCACAAAATCAATTTGTATACTACAAAGAAACATTTTCTTAAACTTATCTTAATCTTTACACCTAAAATTATTAGAACTAAGCTTCTAATAAACTATAGCTTCTAATACTAGTTTATATGTCAGATATTACAATTTTTTAATATTGTTTTCTTTGTATTTTATGTTCATCAGGGTCATAATGCCATGCTAAAGCTACGTCACATCGTCTAACAAACTCTAAACTCATATATGAGTATATATAGAGAGTTTTCACGCATTTCACAGCTAGCCACATATAAATTTAGATCAAAGTCAAAGCAAAATCAGTCGTGTGTAAGCAAATTGTGCATGGGATAGCAAAAATTCACACATTAACAGATGCGATACCATACCCAAGCAGATATTGTATTTGAATACAGCTAAGCAGCAATGAAAAGTAGAGTAGACTCAAGCAAGTGTTAGACTGCAATCCCTTTGTTGCACGGCCAATAGTCTTAAGGGTGAACCAACTGAGCTACCCTAGCCAATGCACTATGGGTAAAAACTCAATTTTTTTGATTTCTCTAACCTAGCATATAAAGTATATATATTCTTAATTAGCATCGGTAGTCGAGTCGATATAGACATGCCCGTCAGTTCATCTGTTTGTCTGACCGCCTGTTTGAACGAACATGTATCGGAGACTATGAGAGATAGAGTCGTTTGGATACCTTGGGATCTAGATCGGGCCAATTAAATGTGTCTATGATTCCTGTAACCAAATTTTTACTATCGTACTTACAGAAAGAAACTCTCGGAAACGTATCCACAGTTAATTTTTTTTTATTGTGATATTCAAGTTTTATGGGCCATAATACGTAAGAAATAAATAGTGGCATTAAATGTACAATATTTTTTTTTATTAATTTTATTTTAAACTAGCTGGTATCCGGCGCGTTGCTGCCTCTCCTTCCCTCTGCCACTCCTTCCCTCTGTCCCACCTTCCTCATGCCCTTTTACTCTACTTCCAATTCTCCTACCCCTCTCCTCCTGTCCCTTCCACCCTTCCACCCTTTCACCAACCACCCCTTAGGCTCCCCATTCCTCTTCCCCTACCTCTAACAAATATTGTTGCTGTACTCTATCGTCATTAGAAAAATCTAAAGTAAAATTTTTCTGTTTATCCAATCGCCAGGAAACTTCACAGGATCACCCATGCGACTATTTTGAATATTGCCACAAAATTTGATCAAAATCGGTTGAGCGGTTTCGGAGTCTATAGGGAATATACATATATACATACATACATACATACTTCCATTTTTATATATATAGATTTCAATAAATAACTTAATGAAATTGTTGTAAGTCTGCCAGATCGGTTACATGGTTATATTTGAAAGATGACGTAGCAAAGAGAGGTGATTTGCTGCTATCTTCTTCAGCTAAAATCAGGCCGATTGAAGAACTGATATAAGCTGGGATTGAGCATTTTGTGCTTCTTGGAGATTCTGTGCGCCAGAGAGGATGTCGTCCACATAGCATGCGTGTTTCAGAATTATTATATTGAGACATAGTCTTCAGCAAGCCGATGCAGTGTTCGAATAGCGGGATACGGAGCAAAATCTTCAACAGAACCGTTTGGGGGCTTGCGAAACAGAATTCGTTGAAAATCTTGGTGTTCTTGGTGAACTTAAAAAACGAATCGATAAAAACGCCAATTTAGAATGACGCTCCTAAGATCAGACTGCAGAGTGGGACCTGTATATGATATAGTGGTGGGGGTAATTGAAATATCCCTTGAACACAAAGAGGTCACAATGTGTGCCTTTTTGGACATAGATGGGGCGTTTGATAACACTAATCACGCCACAATCTAAAACGCACTAGTAGAGAGCGGAGTAGACCCAATTATAGTAAAATGGATACAGTCACTGCTGAGAACAAGAACAGCTGAGCCAGGGGTGAATGGCACCAACGTAAGACTACAAACAGTCAAAGGTTGCCCACAGGGAGGAGTTATCTCGCCCCTACTATGGAGCCTAGTTGTAGACGGCCTACTTTGTAGGCTAAGCGAAAATGGAATATGCTATCAGGGCTATGCGGATGACATAGTCATTATGGCTAGTGGAAAGTTTGAAGAAACACTCTGTGACATAATCAACAGAGGTCTCAAAATTACACTGGACTGATGCAAGGAGGTGGGACTCAAAATTAACCCCACCAAAATAGTCATTGTACCATTTACTAGGAAGCACAAGCTGCCTAGACTAAAGGAAATCATACTCGGAGGGGTAGTTGTAAAAGTTAGCAAGGCGGTTAAATACTTAGGACTAACTTTAGACAGTAAACTTCTATGGAAAACGCACGTAGAGGAAACTAGGAAAATACTTGTGTGCAGATAGTTGGCCGGATAATGGTGGAGATGGAATCCACAAACCATGCTCTGGCTGTATAACATGGTAGTAAAGCCGATATTACTATATGGTATAGTCGCATGGGGAGAGAGGGCGATACAAGTCACAGTCACGAGGGCATTAAACTCCCTGCAAAGACTAGTATGCATAGGCATCACTGGCGCAATGCGCACATGCCCAATCACTGCTATGTAAGCAATTCTAGATCTAACACCACTTCATCTAGAAAATGACTATAAAATTAAGGAAACACTCCACAGTTGAAGGAAAGAAAGGTACCTCAATTTACTGTCAGAAACGTCTCTCTACATGGACACAGTGAGTAACACTAGTGTGCATGCCAAGAGACGGAATGATAAGGAGGAATGTCTTCAATCGTAACTTCACCATCAAATGGTCCGATAAGAAGACTTGGACGTCGGAAAAGTCATATGCGCTAAAACCACATGCGATCAAGTGGTATACGGATGGATCTTTGACGACAGAAGGAACTGGTCTAAGAGTCGTAGGCCCCAGATTAAACCACTGGGAGTCCTTGAGCAAATATACCATTATATTTCAAGCTGAACTGTGCGCTATAATTAGATGAGCACAGTATAATTTGGATAGAGGCTATAGCAATTGTGAGATTGCAATTCTATCAGACAGTCAGGCGGTGTTACGAGTAAAACAAATAGGGTAAAGAAGCAGCGCTGGGCCATGAGCCAAGGACTAAGGCAATCAAAAATAATCCTAGGGAGTTTCGACCAGCGCAGAGAGCAATGCTTCAACTAGGTAGAAACCAGCTGAGAACATTGACAGGAATACTAACAGGACACTGTCGACTGAAGAAAAAACTGTGTGTGTGTGATGGTTGTATATAATTCCCCAGAATGCAGATTTTGTGATCATAAAGCAGATACTCCTCTTCATATCGTTGCAAAATGTTATTTAAATTTTAAGACTTCATACCAGTAAAATGTACTTTTTACCCATAGTGCAATAAGATTTTAATCCGGCATTAAATATGTGTTAATTGATGCTGACCTTAGTAGCCATTTTTAGTTAAATGCATAGACTGTGAGTATGGGTTACAAGTATTTTACTGCACACTCCATGGATATTTGAAAGAATAAACAAATCAATATAATAACTACTTAAAAAGCGCATTATTGTTGCTAACAAGCTAATTAAACATGCCGCATGCCATTGTGTAGTAATATCTCTTTTTTTTTTATTTTTTTTTTTTTGAACTGCACGCTGTTTTCCACAGGTCGAGACAATAAGTATAAAAAGTAAGCATAAATGGCTAATAACTTAAAACCCAAAGCAGCTTTAATAGCCATAATTCGTCTTCGTCTTCATATGCTCTACGCTAATGTCAACAACGATCAAGGAGTGTGCGTATATTGACTTTATTGATGGAAATTCTTTTGTGTTTAACTCTTTTCTTGGTTTTATTAAACCATTGACACATAGTGTGAAATGGTATTATCAGTTTGTCAGAAAGTTTGTAACGCATTCAAGGAGACATCGTAGATAGGTTAGGTATATATATATTCTTGATCAACTCGACGAGACGAGACGAGTTGAGCGAGCCATGTCCGTCTGTCAGTCTATTAGTTGTTGTGCATTTTTGGGTAATATAAATTTAAGATATGCAACTGTAACTTGGCTTCTATATTTATTTTTACTGCAGTCAAATAAAGTATACAAATTGACATGTCACGCCCAATTTTAGGGGTAGCTCGCCATACAAAAAAAAAAAAAACTTTTTCATTGCAGTCAATATCAACTTAAAAATTGACATAGTAGTAGTGACTTTTTATGTACGCACGCTTCATATATATACATATATATCAATGCGTGTGATCCCCCTCTTTTTACGGTAGCAGCGATACAAACTATCCGCCCACTTTTCGTTTTTGCATGAAAAACTTCTTTATTGCAGTCAATATCAACGTGAAATTATACATGGTGGTTTCTTATATAACGCTTCCAGCCCCCACCCACTGTATAGCTGCTATACTCGTGAGATTTGTAATTTCGTATGAATGGTATTGAAAGTTCGGTTCTACCGAAGTTAACTTTTTTTTCTTGTTCTGTTTCACTTGAGCTGGGTGTCCCCCATTCCAGCTTATTATTACAATAGTTAGTTAGCTGTAGGAGACTCTGCTACGACACAATGCCCCCCCGCCCCTCATTCTACTCTTACTTCATAACTCAGCTACTGACCACCTTTCTGTTTATTTGCTGCTGTTGCTGCCCCTCAAGTTCTCAGTTCTTCGTATCTGTTTCTGAATGCAGTGCGTGCGTCAAACAGTTATGCAAATTATGCCAATGACTTGAAGTAACTGCTGACTTATCGATAGTGTCTGTCTGTCTGTCTGTCTGTCTGTCTGTCTGTCTGTTTGTCTGCCACTCTGCCGCATTGTCTGTTATTTTGTTCAATTGACAGTCTGCCACTTGACTATACTATGCTTAAGTATTGTCCAGTTGCTCATTGCCCCACAGAGGCATTTGTTGCATTCAAGCTGCGCTTGCTACTGCCGCTAGAAGCAGTCACATTGACGCCTTAAATTGCTCTTTTGGTGTACACTATGCTTTTCGAATGCTGCGTTTATGGATTTTGCCAGAAAGTATGTTAGAAGTCAGACTTCCTCTTCTAAACTTCTATCTGAAGTACGAGTATATTTCAGGTTCTTTGCTCCATGAAAGAAAAATTTGAATAAAATGAATTTTTTGATATACGCGCCATAGACGAGAATCTCGTTAATAGGCAAGTCATGACAAAATATAATATTTTATAAAAAATTTCAGAAAGCTGTTCGAGATGTGAAATTTTAATATACACTTGTAACAGTGCGCCACCTAGAGAGGCTTTACTATGTGTTAGTTTCTCTAAATCCTCTATAGTCGGAGAATTTATCTCTCAGAGAGACAAACGGGTACACATGAACAGACGGCAGACATGATTATATCGAGTAGTCTTGTCGTGCTGAGCTCGAATATATACGAAAAACTACTCTGTCAAAAAAGTACCGGGAATTGGTCAATAAAACACAAAATATTTATTATTCATCCAAATTTATTGTATCCCCTTTAAAGCAGGCCCCTTCCGAAATAATAACCTTTTGCCAACGAATAATCTAATCATCAAAACATTTTTTAAACGCATTTTCTGGAATCAACTTCAGTTCTCGCCGCGAATTCTCTTTTATGTCTTCTATCGACTGAAACTGGGTGCCTCGAAGTGGTAATTTGAGTTTTGGAAAGAGCAAAAAGTCGGTCGGAGCCATATCAGGTGAGTACGGTGGTTGTTCAATGGTGTTTGTTGAATTGTTGGTCAGAAATTCGTTCACAATGATGCCTTTACGCATGCCTTGAGTTTTTGAAGACAATTCAGGTCTTTCGGCACTAATCCATGCCCAAACATTCGTTTAAAATGGTACGAATTAATTCGTTAGACACAGAAATTTCAGCGGCTATCTCTCTCAAACTTAAATGACGATTTTCACGGCCACCATTTCCTTAACTTTAGCGATGTTAACTTCAGTTGAAGACGTTGATGGCCGACCAGAGCGAGGCAAATCTTTCACCACATCTCGACCGCTTTTGAATGCACTGTACCACACATATGCACGTGTTTTTGAGAAGTCGGTACGCCGTAAGTCTTCTGTAACATTTTCAGCGATGCGGCACACGAAATTCCATTTGCAATGCAAAATTTGAGACAAATTCTTTGTTCGATATTTTTATCCATTGTAAAAATCGCTACACACACTTGAGATGAACTGACAATATTGAGCACTGTAAACAAACTACACGACAGATCGCGCTAAAACTCAGCGTCAGTATAGAAGATAGTGACAGTTAGCGACAAAAAGCATTTTGACAATCCCTTTAAGCGGGCTTTTTAAATGATCAATTCCCGGTACTTTTTTGACAGAGTAGTATATAGACTAAAAATATAAATATCAGACGTGGTGCACTGTGCTAAGACGCTGCTTTTATGCATTGTAAAGCAAAGGCTCCGTGTTCGGACATGGTAGTTAAATTTGTAAAAGTGTGTTTTGTAAAAAGGCCATCGGTAAAGTAGTCAGTGCAATGAGTGTTAAATGTTTGTATCGTTTTTTTTTTTTTAAACATGCTTTATGGTGTCTCCGATACTTGCTTTGCTATGTTTGATAGTTAAGCAAATCTAAATATACAAATATTTATTGCGCAGTGTTAAGTAAACTAAATTTTCCTTATACTAATATTTACTTTACTTTTCAGATTGTGTAGAATTAAATCGAAGGTCCAGAACTTATCGTAACAATTTATGTTCTTTATTAGGTAGTAGCTATTAATGGTATTTAATGGTATTAATAGATGTTTGACCTTCTATTATTATTATTATTATTATTATTATTATTATTATTATTATTATTATTATTATTGATGGTGGGTACATATAAACTTGCTACCTAGAAAGATCCATTGTTTATCATATTGTGTTAGATGACGTGCCCTAAGCCTATGTGCTGAATGAATCTTACTACTTTCCTAGGATCCAATCCATTCAGTTGTTCATTTTTAATAAAGTGTTTACCTAGCATCTGCTTCTACCTACAGCTTCACATACAGTGAGCATGTGAATAGCAGTCTCCTCTTCATAGTTACAGCATCTAAATACGGCTGAGTTTTGTATAACCAAAGACATACAAGTGTGTCATTAATCTACAGTAACCTGTTAGCAGTCCTGTCAGCATTTTTAGTTGGTTCCTACATAGTTGAAGCGTGGTTTTCGGTCTACTCGGATTGTAAGCCCCTAGAAGTAACTTTGCTGTGCTTACATAGCCCAGTGTTATTCTTTCACTACATTCGTCTTCTTGCGGATTACTTCCAATATAGTATGCCATAAAAAGGCTCAGGTCCTATCAGTAACATTGCCGCTGCTTTTCTGGCAAGCTTGGCAGTCTGCTTATTTCCTAGAATATTGTTGTGACCCGGCATCCACAGCAGATAAACTCTTTTGCGTTCGCCGAGTTCCTCCAATAGTTAATTTGCTTCTAGCACTAGCTTTGACTTAATAACGTTGGAATTAAGTGCTTTCAACACCGCCTGGCTGTCCGATAAAATTGTAATATCACAGTTGTGTTAACCTCTACCTAAGTTGAAGTGCGCACATCTGATTATTGCACACATTTCTGCTTGGATGATACTGGTGTTTTTCCCCATTGACTCACAAGTCGCATGGTCCCTAGGCCTGTAACGTCTTCCATCCAGGAGTCATAATACGTATGATCTTTCCGACGTTCACGATTTTTTGTCGGACCATTCAATGGTGAAGCTCCGATCAAATATATTCTTCTTTTTCATTTCGTCTCTTGGCATGGACATTAGGTATGCACCCTTCATACAGGTATGGAGATGTTTCTGATAGATCTCCGAGCTAACTTTGTTCCCATCGACTATGTGTTTCTTAAGTGTGTTTCTTTGGTTTTGTATTCGATTTGTAGATGAAGTGGTGTCAAATCTAGAATAGCTTTCAATGCTGCCGTTGGGCACAAGCGCATTGTTCCTGTGGTCCATACACATGTTAGTCTTTGTAGGGAATTGGCCGTCACCTGGCTCTCCTTCTCTCTCCACGGGACTATGACATATAATACCTTATAATACCTTAACAGTTCAACTGAAAACATTAACTTATTTGTAGCGTATTAAATATTCTATTCTATTTAGCTTCAAATTTTCCCACGTTTTCTTTTTGCTACGCCTTCTTTCATCTCTTTCGTTTATTGGAAAAATAATAGTATTATGCATATAGCCGCTTTGTCTGCACCGCCTCATGATGATCTATCTATGAATAACTTGAAATATTTTGTCTAATCTTTAGCTTTATGCGTCTTAATTACAGCACTGAAGCGCCACAAATCAGCATCGGACTACTACATATTGAACAACTTAAGCTACTATATCGAATAACCAAATTTGCTGCGCGCTCTAATCAAGCGTATACCTCGAATTAGGCTGCTAATGAGTCAATGAGTTTTAATTTTACTCGTAGTATATGAGTATAAAATATGAAATATAAGATTCTTGAGAGCAAACTATTAGCGGATATCCGAGATATTTAAAACCATAAATGTAGAAATCGATCGTTTGAGTGTCTATAAAAGCTAAATTGTTACCTATTCAGAGAAGAAAAAAAAAAACAGCGATTTAAAATTTTCATATGCAAATTGTAAATTTGAAAAGTTTTGGCTATAGTTTAAATTATAACTTATCATGTTACCATAAATTTAAGCAAAATCTTATTTATATTTTATGCTTAAGTGTTCTTTATATTTTTCTTATGCAATACTCGTAAAATTTAATTGTCTTGCATGCCAAAAAAAGTTTGAGCAACTATCTTAGAAATATTTACATAGAAATATCGGAACGCCTTTCTGCCTACAGTCTTTTAAACAAAATTGTTCAGATTTATTTATTTGTTTTTTTTTTGCTCTATTTCAGCTTTAAGCTGCTTAATTGTGTTTGTCTCTTGTGAGCTAAGCAGCCAAATTAGTCGATAAGATCTGAGTTTAATAGTTGCTAAGAAGCTTTAAATGTTGCTATAGTTTTAAGCAGTCTTTAAAAGTACATACATATATGTACGTACACTCAAATGCGACTTTCAAAAAAAAAAGAAAAAAAAAACAGAGTTAACTTCGGTTGAACCGAAGCTCTGATACCATGCACACGAAACTTTAAATCGTAATGTAAAACATAAACGGGTGGATGGGTGTTGGGTTTTGTAAAGGCAAGAAATCAATACATCGAATGTTAAGCTGATATTGACTTTGTTTTTCATACAAAAGCACAACAAAAATGTGCGATGGGCTAGTACTATGGGCGCTACCTCAAAAAGTGAGCGGGACACGCTCATAAGTATAAGTATATTCAGCGGATGTCCATATCGAATTTCAAGCTAATATTGACTTTAATAAAGAAGTTTTTCTTATAAAAAAACACAAGTGCGCAGTGGGTTTGTATGGGGGATATCGCAATAAGTGGGGATCCATTGATGTATATTTTAAGTGTCTATTCATTAGAATATATTACAAAAAGTCAGCAATGGGCGTGGGGTTTGTATAGGGGCTACCACCAAAAAGGCGTAGCGGGTCAACTATTTTAGTGATATTTCGCCCAAAATCTATACGACGATCAATTTATGTATATTTTAGTTAGGTCGTACGTCTGTGCATGATGATCAGAGAAGCGGAAGACCTTCAATTGTGACTGAAGAAATTGTGGAAAAAATCAAAAATGCGCTCCATGACGATCGCAGATTGACTGTGGATGAACTTTCTGCGATGTTTCCGCAAATCTCCAGATCTCTACTACACGGATATCGGAAACTGTCCGAGGGGTGGGTCCCAAGGGGTTGGCGGGAAACTACTTCGAAAAAGTCATAAAAAAAATTGATACCCCGCTTCACCACCTGCATAGAGAGGAATGGTGACTATGTCGAAAAATAGCTTACATTATGTACTAAAGTATCACGTAATTTTTTTATTTAAATAAATAATTTTAATACCTACAAAAATTCAGCACACATACTTTCTGAATACGCCTCGTAGGCTTCGACGAGACGAATCGATATAGCCACGTCCGTCTGTCCATCCGTCTTAATGTTGTTGCTCACTTTTTGGGCACCAATTTTTACGATATCCGGTTGTAAGTCGGTACATAGACTTATTTTGATTGCAGTTTAAAAGAGTATCAAAATTGAGATGCTAAGACCACTTTTTAAGGTAGCCACCATACAAATTACAATCGAGTTTTTGTATGAAATTTTTTGCTGTCAATATCACTTTAAAAATTTACACGGTGGCTTCGCATGCGTTTTCACATATATATTTAAGGTAGCTCCCATACAAACTTTTGCCATTTTTTACGGAGAACTTTCTGCTGCAGTCAATATCTACGTGAAATATGAAATGATAGCTTCTTATGGATGGATGGTTAACATATTCATCAATTCGTGGAAAAAGAGAATTCCTTCAACGTGTTCTCATATCGGTCTCAATTCACTCTCACTGTGACCTCATTTTCTTCAAAAAAAACCACGGTCCAATAATCCCAGCTGAGTAAATTGCACACCACACTGTGACTTTAGATGAATGCAAAGGCCTTTCATGCAAGCAATTCTCGGGGATTGGTATCAACCCGAATCCGAAAATGAACACTATTTAGCCTTATGTTCCCTACTATCTATCAATAACTCTCTCCTAAAATTCCAAAAACGTGTAAATCATTTCACAGCTTATTAATAAAAATAAATAAATACTTATTTACTTATATGCAAATGTAAATAAATTATGCAAATCAATGCAAATGATTATGCGATAACAAAGAAAATTA
The DNA here is from genome assembly GCA_035044765.1 of Leucophenga montana. Classification (NCBI taxonomy): domain Eukaryota; kingdom Metazoa; phylum Arthropoda; class Insecta; order Diptera; family Drosophilidae; genus Leucophenga; species Leucophenga montana. The sequence continues at coordinate 956,945 of JAWNNQ010001138.1, forward strand.
GCAGGAAAAAGGTCAAACCTAACAAAGAGACCGATTCGAAAAAAAAAAACACACACACACACTACCAAAGCCGAAAACAAAACGCTAACTAATGGTGAAAATCTTAAATCCATACACGAATTTTAAAAAAGATGTCAAAAACTTTCATTTTCCTTTGTTTAAAAATCGTTAACAAAAAAAAAAAAACAAACAAAAAATTTATTTATATAAAGAAAAAAACGCTAATAATAGCGTGAAAAAAGGGTGACAACTTTTGCTGCACAGCACGAAGTCTTTTAATATTTCAAATTATCGATTATTGTTTACTGTCAATAAGCTGTCACTAATCGATTAATTTTCTTATTGGTCAGCAGCTAAATGACATATGAAGAGCATTATGTAGCAATAAAGGTCACATCAATAGTGCAAATATTTATTTATTTTGCATGCATGTAAATTTCCATTTTAAGTATGTATTGTGCTTGTAGGCGTTTAACTGTAATGGGTGTTTGTACCACAAATATATTCAATTTTAATCCTTTGTCCATAGACTGAACTTCAACCTTACGGAAAATTAACCACGAAAAATAAAATACATATTCATAAGTATAGCAGCCTTCAACTTTAGCATTTTATATCATATTTGCAGAATAACCCAAAGTTGCCCGGTGTAAAATCGGCGGACACACATATTTAATAACACCTAGTCTTTTTTCTCATAAGATAGTTCCACTATTTAAGTTGTATCTCGAGTAAGAAACGACTTAATTGTTTGCAACTTAAATTTATTTATCTATTTCTCTCTACTTTACGGGTAACATTTTTGCGCTCATTTTTGTTAAACAAATTGATATTTTCGCTTATAACTTTCAAACTATTCAACCAATTTTAAATAACTGAGAGCATGTTTATGTCATTTTGACATACCTCTGGAACGAACTTGACCCAGACTGGTGGATTTAAACCGAACCGGTTCACCGAAAATGTTACAAAAGTGTTTTGAGGACTCGAGAACGCAAGTATTTGAATTGCATAAAGCATTCAGTGAGGGTCGTGAAATCGTAGAAAACTTGCCTCATGCAAGGTTTGTTCATACAACTCTGTTAACGACAAAAACATCGAAAAAGTGATGGAAATTGTGCTTGAAAATCGTCGTGTTGGCATTAGAAAGATAGCAGAGACACGACACTCTATCCCGGCCGAGGCGTATAACAAGTGTATGGAAAATTGGATTAACCGTTGACATGCTTGTATTGACTCAAAAGGAACCTATTTTGAAGGCGATAATAAAGATTTGTATTGAAATGCATAAAAATATTGTTTTTTTAACAAGTCCGGGTCAATTTTGTAATGTAAGTTGTAATCAGATTTGGCGTTTCTAACTCGAAATATAGCTTAAACATTAGGCCTACCTTCTAAAAATTTTGTATTATTCATGCTGCGATTAATAATTTTTTGAGATTATTTTTGAGTTTAGCAGACCAAAATCTATATGAAAAAAAGATGTTTTGTAATAAGTATACACGGACGGTCTGTGAGTATGGAGAGTTTCAACTTCAACATGCTTGCTAATCGCTGTTACTTTGGGCTCAGCAAGCAAATTAGAAGTAGAGCTCACTATCTCTCTCTCTCTCTCTCTCTCTCTCTCTCGAAGTACGACACTGATAATCCCGGTGCTGCTGTATGGCGCAGAAGCATGGACCCTGACATCAAAGTCTTTAATAGTGTTCGAGAGAAAGATTCTTCGTAGGATTTTTGGTCCCCTCAGAGTTGGCTTCGAGTTTAGGTATGAACATAGTCAAGCGCATTAAATTCCAGCGCTGGGCTGATCACCTCATTCGGATGAACCCCGAAGTTCCAGCACTAAAGGTTTACGACGGAAACCTGAACTTGATTTGTGGACGGCGTCAGAGAGGACTTCCGAGCTTAAGATGGCAAGATCAGTTCTATGATGACGTGTAGAAGCTCCGGTTTGCCAGCGACTAGCAAACTACACCGAATGGTGCGCTTTACTACTTGCGGCCTTGACCGGTAGATGGTGGTAGAGCCTCATAAGTAAGTAAAGTAAAAGTATACAAATCAAGTTTTAAAACGATCGAATGAAATAAAAAACAAAAATTCCCCATATAGTATAAGTTTTAAATCCTCCTTCCACTTTTAAGGGACAATTTCCCAAAACTACAGCCTTAGTGAGCGTTTTCACCATACAAGGAAACTACTATCCTGTCCAGAAATCCGTTTTCTTGCATTAACGGTTTCCGTTATGAATGAAGGAATGAATCAGTCAGGTCAAGCATTCTTATGTATTTATATAAATTGCTAAAACACCAGTGAGCGAGACCGGAAAGAGTTAGAGAGCGAGAGAGCGTTGCTTATCATAATTTTTTGCATATGGTTTTTATTTCATTTTGTTCTTTAATATAAATTAACATGTTTCTCATGTAGTCAGTTTTTTGTAAATATAAACACAAATCCGTGCACACACACCCACATATACATTCTCTCTCACTATCTCTCTCTTACTGTTGCACGCCCCCTCAGTTTATCCAAAGCTCACACCTGTTGTGCTCGAACACGCACGCTTCAAACATAAACATGCAACGCAACAAGTTGTTGTGCAGCAGTGAATTCACGACTTTCGGATGCCCTCCCCCTTTTTTTATGAAGGACAATTTTTAATAAAAAAAAAATTTAAAAAAAACTTGTTTCTAGATTTATAAATAAATAATAAATCTAAAGGGGAAAAAATATGTAAAAAAAAGTATTTTTCGGCTCTTAGGCCATGAAAAACTTTAATATAATGTATAAACAGCTGCGTTGTGGGCGTGGCAACCAAAATTTGTTTTTAGAAATAGCTCCAATACAATACTAAATACATGTTTATTGCAGTCAATATTAACTAGAAAAACATAATGTAGGCTTGCATGGAATTATGCTCTACATTTAAATAAATAGGCGTCGCACGTCCACTATACTATTGTACATAGAAGTTTTCATCGCTCGTATTTTTGTTTTTATACAGAAAACAATTTTATTATAGATGGACTACTTTCTGGAGTGTCTCATCTCAATAAGGGGCGATTTGGAGTGGCCAGACCACTCCCCCAATTAGGCTGCGTGCGATTTTTTTCTTTTTTTGTAGAGTTTTTTAAAACCCGCATTTGTGTCAACCTGAAGGAAAACATACCCGCTGATATGCTGGTAAGGGTCATGATAAACGCCACAAATCGGCTTCTTCAGTTTATGGACAGTGGTTGGCAGCATCTAACTGATATGATTTTCAAAACTGTGTAAAACAAAACTGAATAAAAAAAAGAAAAATTGTTTGTCTGTAAAGTCGGTTTACGGACGATAATTTTACTTGTTAACGTCATAAGAAAACATTGATGAAAAATTGCATACTTTTATGAAGTGAATTGAATTATTATCACTGAATTATCATTATTTTGTATAATACAAAGAAGGAGTTAATTGAAAATTACAATTTTTTCGATAAATTCACATTTATTTGCACTCGTTAATTCAAGTATAGTGAGCTTGCTGTGCACGTTTGAGAAGTGCAGTTTGAGAAGTGAGCTTGCTTTGCACGCTTAGGCCGATCGTGCCTCTCTATCGCTTGTTCTGCGCTCTCGCTAACACGCACAGCTCAAATGTACGTGACAAATAAATCATAAGTTATCACGTAAAAAAAAAATGGGTTTTATTCCGTTTTAAAAAAATGAAAGTTATGCAGCCGCACCCTGTATATAAATGAGCGTATTAGCTGTCATAAAAAACCACTACCCCCCAGTTGTGGTTTTTATAAGTAAATCTTTCTTAATTTTTACGCTGACCACTTACTAATCGCAATGCAATATTTAGAAGCATGTGAGCTGTATTATAGCTTTGATTCTAACAAACTTAATTTCTCTTCTTATTTAAAAAATTAAAAATATTAATTGATGCACCATTTTGGCACCTAAAGAAAAAATACTGCATTTAGTGTACTTAACACATTTCTATAACACTTTTTTCTAACTATATAAATGTACATGCCTGAGACTTCATTGTTCGATGAGCGTCGTTCAATTCAAGTCCATAACTCTTATGTTTCGTCCGAATTCGGTAGATTGTTGCTTTGAAGCTTAAGTAATGTGAGCAGAATCTGTTCGAAAATGAGATATTAAGGTCGATCGAAAAAATTCAAAGGAAAAATTGAAATCAATTTGAAATTCAATAATTATGCTTGAAATTTTTACAAAGATTCAATCTATCGATGTGAGTTATTACGACACGAGAAGACTCAATTTGTTTTTCAGTAGGCGATATTGCTAATTTAGATTCTCTTAGGGCCATTTTCACGACTTGCCGATATCTTTATAGTACATTTGTTTTACACTATATCCAAGCTTTCAATGTCATAACTGTTATTAAGCCTATAAAGCTAGGATATATTGTGAATAAAGATATCGGCAAGTCGTAAAAATGGCCCTTAGACTCTTATTCGCCGAACAAAGCAAAGTAGTTTCAGCCATGTGCATTTTTTGTTCGCTAGTGTAATGTTCATTACTTTTGTCTTCGTGCTTAAAGCAACTAACTAGCCAACATGCAACATGTTTGAAGTGTTCAAGTTGGAACGCCTAAAAACGATTTTATTCAAACTATTTTTGTTTTGAACGGAACGTCGTGCGAGGCGGTTCTTTTAGCTGCGCGTCTAAAGATATTATTATTTATTATGTGAGTTATTGATAAAAACAAAAAGAGAGATACAAACAAAACCGAATTGAACGAGTAGCTTAATAAAAGAAATTGTCTTAAAACGCAGCAGCAGCTTAAATGCTTATTAGCAAAATTTGCAATAAGAACATTTTTTTTTTTTTGATAAATTCCGGTGAAAATAAAATAAAATAAAAGCTGAGTGTGCGGAAAAATTTCAACATTTGCGCTGAGAAAAATTCTAAATAATAAACAAAAAGTGCACATTTCAAAAATTTAATTGTAAAAAGTTAAATATTGAGCAATCGGGGTTTTATAGTTTAATTTTTTTCTTTAGAGTCCGAAAAGTTGCAATTGAAAAAATAATTGCGAAAAAGAAAAAAAAAGAGAAATATTTTAAAATAAGAAGCGAAAAATTAAATTGCCGCCGCATTTCACTCTAAAAATATTCGCATTAAAACACAAAATTACAGCATAATTAAAAAAAAAAAAAGAAAAATTCGAAGCGAAGAGCATATTAATTAATTAACGAAAATGTGTGCGTGGAGTAGTAGAAGATAAAAGTTAAAAGTGAAGTGATACATTAAACAAAAGATATCCACAAAAAAAATAATAATAAATAAAAGAGAAGTGCAACGGTGCGTGCGGAAATATTGCAAAATAAAAAAAGATACAAAAAAATTTACAAAAAAAAGATACAAAAAAAGATACAAAAAAAGATACAAAAAATTTAATACAAAAAATTTGATACAACTTATAAAAAATTTGCAATAACAAAAAATTGCAAAAAAAAAATTACAAATTTTTACACAAACACCAAAAGTAAAAAAAAATAAAATTGTAAATTGCAATATTTTTAATAGCACATTAATTAAGCGAAGCGTTTCAAAGCCAAGTTGTTATATGCATAGATAGATTTTCCAAAAAAAATATATTTTATCCATGGATTTTTGCAAATTTTAGCACTTTTTTCTTGCCAACATCTTTTTTTTTTTTTTGCTGTTGTTATTGTTTTCGCATGTGAAAGGTGAGTTTTTTCTTGTTAATTATTTTTTAGCATACTTGAACTAATTTCACTCTGGTTGTGTTTTGTTTATGAATGTAAAATTAATTTGAGTCGTTAGATTTGTAGTTAACATTTGTCGAATTTGTTGAATATGAGCGCTGAACTTGAAGTTAGCTTTTATTTTGTTTTTCCATTTTGGTCAATATGATTTGTTGTTTTGTACTCGCATCGTAGCAGCTGTAAAAGGGCGTTAAATGAAGGTTAAGAAGTTAATTGCCTTTATGAAGAAAATGTGTAGCATACGATTTTAGACTACTAAATGCGTTTTACTGCCTTGAGAAATGTATTAAAACAAATTCACTTTTACTTGCATACCCTAATTTAATTGTGCTATATATTTACAATATAAAGCTATAACGTATTCTCGCACTATGAGAAGCTTTCAGTATTGTTCGTAATGTTCTTATACTTTTGGGTATTACGCATCGAAACCGTTTGATATTGTGCTCGGACTTAAACTCGTCTCGGCGTCTTAAAAATAAAGAAAAACTTCGTTGGAATTAAAGCTTTAACCCTTTTACGAACGCTTCTGAATCGCTAGGAAATTTGCGAATCCGATACATACGCATACGTGTTCAGCGACTCTAAATTATTAAAGCAAAGTACTGCGAAAAACAATTTATTTGAAAAATTGATGTGAAAAGTCACAAAACGAATGGGATTCATATGTCCCAATGGTCGTCTACGGCAAAAGTGAAGAATGCGACTATTTTCGCAAGTTGGCGAAGGCATTTATTAAGATGTCTACCCTACCCTTGACGTTCATTGGCACATAGTCACATTGGGTGGTCGCGTAGTTGATCGAAGTGGACTTTCTATTTCTATTTTTTTTTTTATTTTATTTTTTTTTTTGAACGAGAATGGGTGCCTGCAACTTCTCCAAAAAACTTTGGTTCTATAGCTGCAGCCACCTCCAACATATTGTAGCAAGAAGTAGGGGTGAAAGAGTTAGGTTTTTTTGACTTTGTGGAGATCTGCTAGGCAAACGAATGAGCCTGCACTTAAAAATTATGTACTTTCTGACAGCCACATACATGCTCTATTGAATGATATCTTGTTCAGAAAAATTGGTTGTATAGTTTTTCCAGGAATAGTTCGAAGGTAAAAGAGTCACCGGTGCGACCACTGCTACGTTATGGTTATATAAGGAGTTAATTTTTAGACGTGTGGTTTGCAAGAAGAAATAAATTTAATGTTGTGCTCAAGAATTTAGCTTTATTATAAAGATAAGGGTTTGCCATTATGTTTTAAAAATGATTTCGGGCAAGTGGGCGCCGCGGCTGGCTCGAATAAATTCCAGCCGGGAGGCCCAATTTTCTACCACTTTTTGCAGCAATTAGGGCCGTATGTCAGCAATAACGCGCCGAATATTCTCTTCCAAGGCGTCAATCGTCTCTGGCTTATCTGCGTAGGCAAGCAACTTCACATAAAAATAGTCCAGCGGTATTAAATAGCACGATCTTGGAGGCCACGCCACAGGTCCACAACGCGAGATAATGCGCTCACCAAAAGTTTCCTTCAATAAATTGATTGTTTCGTTGGTTGTATGGCATGTAGCGCCGTCTTGTTGGAACCAAAGGTCGCCCACATCAACATTTTCCAATTCAGGCACGAAAAAGTCATTAATCATTTCTCTATAGCGTTCCCCATTGACTGTAACATTACGGCCGGCTTCATTTTTGAAGAAATATGGACCAATGAGTCCATCTGCCCATAGAGCACACCAAAATCATTACTCCAAATGCGACAATTTTGTTTATTAACTTACTTATCCAATAAAAAGTGAGCTTCATCGCTGAACAAAATTGTCTTGTGAAAATCGGGATCGGTGGCCATATCCTTTTGGTAATAAATTTGCACGATTTGCAAACGCTGTTCCGGAGTAAGTCTATTATTATTATGAAATGGCATTCCAAATTGAACATAAAACAAGTGACAGCTGCCAAAAAACAGCTGCCGGGAACAGTGTTGCCACACGTCTATAAAAAACCCCCTGTAATTTACTTTAATTTTAAACTTTGTGAAGGGATTTCTTTTTCTGTCATACTGAACTAGCAGTGGTGCATAGGGCCTCAACCATTCCTCTAAATGGCGCTCTACTAATTGCCACGAGGCTGTTCTGTTGATGGTCTAGAAGTTATTCGCTGCTTTCAACTCAGCCTCGTTTTTTTGTCACCATGTTCTATTGTAGTGCACGTCACACGATGTTACTATTTGGGCTGCGAAGTGTGTTACCAATCCAAATCCACTGTCTAATCCCAGTTGCTAAACTAAAAGTAGACAATAGTAATCCATTGTGACATTTGAAGCGCGGCATGCCAATCGGTGTTTTGATTGGCATTCCTCGCTTCTCAAGCCTGTTCCAGAGATGTTTCCTCTTGACACTATCTTGTACTCTTTCAAATCGCCTTTCGTAGAAACCCTATAGATTTCTCACTTTAGTTCTTTTACTGCGAACTGAGCTACGTCGTACAACAGGAGTTCGGCGTATAATAACCCATTTGTCCTCCATTTGAAAGATAATGCTCCTTTACTCGAATAAGTTTTCATATATTTTAATTATAATCGAAAGATTTTTGAGTTCTTTGTCATGTTGTAGAATAAGTTCAATAAATTTTGATTATATTTCACATAAAGAAAGGGTTTGCTTCAATTTAAATTAAACTTTCAATCACTATTCCATTAAATATGTTAAACTTCATTTTGGCAACATTTTCTACATTTTAACGTTTCATTTCTTTTAAGTGCTATGCATGCACTGCAACGATCTGAACGAAGACTTGTGAGCTGCACAGAAGATCAACATGTAGCCACAATTCGTTTCCAAATTTAAAATCTACTTTCCTTTAAAAAAACAAACAATCTTCAAGTCCGTGTTCTACAACTGTCATCTTTATTTTGTACAGTAGCGCCAAATAAGCTAAATCCACTTACACAGAAATTTAACACCAGACTTCCAATGAAAAGTTAACATAACAAATATGCGTTATGAGCATGCTGCGACATGTAGTTGTATTTAGCTACGAATAAGCAACTAAGCTTATCTACTGCACACCAAATGACGACGAAGACATCATTAGCATAACGCAGTCAAAAATTCTACGAAATTTATGACAACCAAACTCAAAAATAAAAATAAATAAAAATACAAAAATATAATACAAACAGATACTGACAAAAGAAATGTGTCACGTGCGGCTGCTAAACTGTTAAGTAGAGATACAAATGTATCTTATAGATACATAAGCTATGCTTGCGCTACTTTTAAGCTATGGCTGACAAAAGCGCATTAGTTTCGTGTATAGAATAGTGGGAAGATAGCGCTGCTAATACTTACTCCTCCACTTTATATAACAATGCATGAACAGTTCAAATGCAAACGGTCAACAAACTTAAGGCGCGCAGTTACTTTTTTTTTTTTTTTGTTCTTTCTCTGAGATACTTTTTAAGATAGTTCACTGCAATCTGTAGTGGGCGCACAGAGAACAGTGCAATGCCTTAGGTTAGATAGAAGTGGGTGTGCTATAAAGAATGCAGTTTTTTCGTTTAGATAAGTTTTTTCGAGTTTCATTTTGGGTACGACTGCTTTGGTTTCGTATAGAGAGTTAGATTAGCAACGCTGCTACTTCTTTCCACTATGCTATGCTGTGTGTGCTTTATGGCTATTATTATGTAAATTACTAACAATCTATACGCTGCTGCTAGGCCTATAGTCTGTGCATCTAAGCCAATCTTTGCACGCTTCTAACCGATAAAGCATGAAAATTAGGTTACTCGAATTGAGCTCGATTCGTAGCGCACTTGTTGCTACTACTAAACTAGTTCTTTCTTTAAATTCTATTTTTTTTGTTGTTGTTTTTTCTTTCTATTTTTAATTCAACTGCTTTGTTAGTTCAGTTAAATTCAGTTACAAAGATTCTTAGCAAGTGAAATTAACACGAAATTGTTGCTTTTTAAAATAGAGCAAAACGTGAGTTGATTCTTGTTTTAAGTTGTGAAAAACCTTTATTTTTGTTCTATTGTATTTGCATGCATGACTGATCAAGTGTTGTAAGCAAACAAATAGTTTTTATATGTGTATAAAACGTAGCTACACAAAGTGTTTGACTTATAGACAGTAAATTGATTGTGTCGCTCCAATCAAGACGCATGCATTTCCTGTGACCAACTTTATGCTATCTATTTGTGCAAGCTGTCTAGCTGTCCGTCTGTCTGTCTGTCTGTCTGTTTGTCTGAAAGTAACTGCAACAAGTTCACCTACAATTAAAAGTATCTTGTTGTCTCTAATATGCGCAAATTAAAACGCGCGCAACAGGTGCCGATATACCCACACACAGATACATTGAGTGCACGAGTTATATTTGTAACTAATAGTCTCAGCTAACTCGATTTACAGCCAAGAAATGAAAAGTATCTATGTATCTATTGTACTACTCGTACTACATTTACGCTGCTCACTGCTTTTATGACCTTGTGTGAATTTAATGACATTAGACATTTTATGCTTCAACTTATGAAGTTCATGTATGAGTTCAGATACTTATGAGCATTGTGCTCTAGAGCAAAACTGTAATGTATTTACGCGCTACAATGCGCATCTTAACTTCACAGACTTCACACATAATTAAATTTTGTGGTTTAAACACAATAACAGACAACGCATTTAATGTACGTTAGTTATATAGTATAAGTTTAATTCATACGCAGCCATGCCTAAATATAATAATGTACAAGTAACTCATAGAACGATCTTTAATTAAAGCTTTGACGCAAAAATGTATCTCAAAAATATGTAGCTATATATTTTTTAAACGCCTTAACTCGTCATGCATATATTTATTTATATACAAGTATACTTAATGTGCTATACCAGTCTCGTTATCAATGTTTAATACAATATACTTGTATATATATATATATATATATATATATATATCATTTATTTAATGCACCCTTTTTTCCTTTATGCATTTAACATGATTCACTCAATTCGATTGGATTTTTAAAAGTGCATTCTAAATTTATAGCGTATTTTTAGCTGATTTTTTTTCCTTTCAGTAGAACATTTGACGCAAGAGTAGCATTAAGTGATTCATGTTTCGATAGGTTTTGTATTAGAGAAATAGTTTTGTCGACTTTAGGTCAGCTAAAGATGTGCGGAAAGCTATGACAATGCTGTTGATAAGGAAGATGTGAGTCAATTTATCCAAAGAATGTTTTAAATCTTTATTGAAGCTTTTTTATTTATAGTATGATAATCTTAGTCATAGTCGAACGTTGTTAGAGTTAGAGTAAATTTAAATTTTATTTTGTGTGATATGCATTTTTAGCTGGCTCAAGACCATTTTTACATTGAGAAATGTGTACATATGTTTCAAAGCAAAAAGAAAACAGTAACAACTACTTTTGTTCAAAAGCTACGGAAACAATTGTTTCGAGTTCAGCCACAAACTTTCATTAGTCCGTTAGCTATGACGTTGTAAGTTTCACTACTATTTATTATGATGTTTCACAGTTTCTCATGTGTTTTTAAATGTACTAAAGTTTTTCCATTGGTCGAAAATCGACCTTTCGTCATTAAAATAGCCAAAAAGGAAAAGGCTTTCAACACTGTTCAGCCATAGCCCCATGGAACGAATACCTTAATACGAACGAACGCTTGCCGAAGTCGGCTGCTTTATGCTAAAAAAAAACCAAAATTTGAATTAATAACGTTGCATTGGTGTTGTATTTTGGTACACTGTACATATTATGGCTCAGAAATGATTCGCTCTTTGGGTGCTCTACTTTTCGAGAGCTCTGCTCTAAGAGCCACCCAGAAAAAGAGCGGCAATAAGTGAGCATTAATTATTTCCAATAATTAATGCACAGTTATGTAACTAATTAATGCACAGTTATAAAAGAGTTTTTTTGTTTAGGTATCAATTCTTTTTCTCTTTTGTTTTAAATATTTTTTTGATTTCTCTCCTTTTATAATTGTAAAAACTAAAATACTATCATGTTGCTCGCCAACATGTTTGCAAGAGAGCCCACAACAGTGTCAAACATAACGTCGAGCTGCTCGATCGACATGCTCTACAATGAGAATCGCCCTTTAGAGCACGACAGAGATAGATAATATTTTTTGTCTAATATACCAACTGAAAACAAAGTAACCGATACAAACAAAAAACAATGTGCCAAATTGAAAGAGAGAGAGAGAGAGAGAGAGAGAGGGAGAGAGAGGGAGAGAGAGAGAGAAATGCAGATACCCTAGTATTATGGAACTTGCATAATACTGGGTCACAGAGACTTACACAAATGCAACAACTAACTATGACATAGAAGAATCACAACTCTACTGAGTAAGAATAGATTAGAAATTTGCAGGCATCTATCATGACTTGATAATATACAATACCATTTCACGCCTAAAAGTAGTGCATCACCCATAATGCATATTGCTGATGTTGCCAAAAACCGGCTGAGCTGGAAACAATGGAGCGATTCCTCAACAAATGCTCAGTACTAGTTTGTCTCCTATTCAGACACCAAACCAATATTTCTGATTATATGGTATTCGTAATTTGTAAATTTCAATTTGACATAATAACTCTTGTAGTATTTTCTATTTTCTGTTTTTAGTAAGCCTTGAAAACGAACTTCAAGAAAATGCTTTAGACTTTGTCAAACTTTTGAGCTGTGCGAAGATGCCGAACGTAGCAGTCCGTGCGATAAGTAGCTCAATTTTTTAAATAAATATATTTTTATTTAGACTGTATATCGTTAAAAATTGTACGCGAGAAGAGTGTAGAGCGAAAAAAAACTAAATATTCGGTTTGTTATTTTGTTTTGAGTGCAACATGTCGCGAATGTTGCAGCCATCCGCTGTAGCAAAATTTTTTCGAGGAGGTGAGTGTATATGTTGTACTACTTCAAGGTAACTTCTTAAACTGCACAAAAAATGAACATTTTTGTCCACATTCAAAAATGAAAATTAAAAAAATTAAAAAAAAATTTAAACACTTTAGTGGGCTCATCAATGCGCAATCTGGCGACAAAGAAACCGACAACTTCAGCATCCAAATCGGGAGCACCGCCGCCTGAATGCAAGGATAAGAAGGGACCAAAGCGTGTGATACCACCCAAAGAGAAACCGAGACCGGGTTGCTTCTGTAACGGCACCTCACATGCGGTCTTCAATGATTTACCCGTGCCGGAGGGTGACTTCATGCAGGCCTGGCACGCAAAGAATTCGCGCTATAATATGATTCTGATCAGCGGTTTGTTAGCGCTTATAGGCTCTGTTGCGCTTGGCGTTACCTCCGGCGCCATATATATGAATTATTTCGTACCACAATATCCGTATACTGAAGCCGAGCTTGAAGAATTCGCACGCGAAGAAGAAGAGGCTATGGAGGAAAAGGAACGCAAGGAGCTGGATAAACAGGATCGTCTTTATGAACGCGGCCAGAATATTAAGCGGCGTGAGGCAGCAAAGGCGCTCTCACGTGAAATGGAGCTGCTGCAAAAGGATATTGACGGTGAACTTTCTGGTGGCGAATCTGCCGAGTTGCAGGATTTGATGGCACAACGTGATCAATATGAAAAGGATCAACTTGAAGAGCAAAAACGACGCAAGGCAGAGCTGGATGAACGTGATAAAGCACAAGCAGAGAAGGATAAGCTTAAAGAGGAACAGGCCAAGGAGCGTAAGAAACAACGTGAAGAAAAGCAAAAGCAACTCGATAAGGAGCTGGCCGAGTTGGAGAAGAAACGCAAGGAGGCCGAAAAACAGCGCCTGAAGGCTGAAAAAGAAGCGGAGAAGGCCAAAAAGAAACAATAAACATTTTGGGTGACAGTGAAAGCAAATTGTGGTAGTAATATAAAAAAAAAATTAAGATACAACACCACGTGCCATTCACACATAGATTCATCCAACCTAACCAAATGTACTAACTGAACTCAAAAATGTCAAAAAGGCAAACAATTTACACCGTGTCTGTTGCTATAGTATATTATAGCGATTTAGCAACAGATCATCTATCACTTGCTGACGCCTAGTGCGTCTTGAATTTTAATAATTGTATACTTTGTTTTTAATTGTGTATAAAATATTTAATTTTAGTAATAATTTGGCATAAATACGACATTGTAAATTTTATTATATGCTTAACTGACAAGTTAGGCAGAAGTTTAGAAAGAAAAAAATTATAAAAAAATATTTGCTCCTTTTTATTTATTCATTTTCATTTGACAAATCTATTTAAAAGAAATTTTTATGCACTTGAACCAATCTTCAAACTGCTTACATATTTCGAGTGAAGATTACAACAGCGAAATCTCTTTATGATACGTTTGAGAAGTAAAGAATGATAGTGCAGTGAGAAAGGAAAATTGAGTGCACATCAAACATAGCAGCAAACAGCAGCAGACATTTGCGAATGAAGTATAAATTTACCCTAGAGTTGTACTTGTGTGCTCCAGCTACACAGTTAGGATCTAGAAAAAAAATTAATTTTTACTACCTACATTTTATAATGTAAAACTTACAAAAAAAAAAAAACAAAAACAAAAAAAAAACTGACCCGATTTTGAGCCAACTGCAGACAAGATACAAACCATAGCAAATAGATACTTTCTAATGAGCCGCAAATTGAACGGAATGCAGGAAATGGCTCATTGCAAATAATAACAAGAGCCAAAGTAGTCGAAGTATTGTAGAATAGATATAACAGCAGCAGCAGCAGCAGCAGCATCAATTCAATTGAATGCATCAGTGCGGCATAACAAATCTAAATTGTATCTAATAGATAACACACGCATTCAAACAGCTACTTGTACACCACTTGTTGCGCAAATTGAAACTAAATCACGCAGAGAACTGTGCATCACTGAACTGTTTTGCCATGCAGTGGACAGCAAACAATCGGCACACTTGTTAAGATACATTTCATGCGCACACACAGAAACACACAGTGCACAGTTAAATATTATAGATACACATAGATACGATACGCAGCACAAACGTTGCTTTTCATGCTTGCGTTTGTTCATTCGTTTGCTTCAATCAATTTGAAGTATTTATTACAACAGCAACGGCGCAAAAATTTCACGAATAAACCAATTAAGTGAAAGATACGCAGCAACAGATACATTTAGCTATACATTGAGATACATTTGTGAACACAAAGCATTGCTTTTATATGTTTAATAGTGTATATGTCGACTTGTATGCGCATAATGAATCACAAACGTCTTCAGTTAAGCGCGGCTTATCATTAATCAAATTAGCCTCAAATGAAAGAGCGAACAAGCGAGAAGCGCGTAGTAGCGAATGCTATAGATACAGATACAAAATGTATCTACCAGTGTTGTCTGCGCAGTTTTGTGTGATTTTCTTTTTCGTTTTTTTTTTCTTTTTTCGAGATCGGACACTAGTGTGTATAGTATGTATGAGACATATCTTTATGTACAATGCAGTGCATATAAGATACAAGTTCTGTATGCGCGTAATTTATCATTTTAGTGCTGTTCTGTAGCTGTTGCTGCTGCTGTTGTGATGTATTTATGCTGCAATTTGTTTGAATTAGCAGCATAACAAAATCAGTAAAATCAGTTCAGTGCAGTAGCGAAATGTGAAAACTGTCAAACTGTTTTAAGCGTCTGAATGCCTGTCGCATCGCATTGCATTGCATTGCATTGCATTTCAGCTCGGGTGTGGTGGCCAACTGCAAAATGTATTGCTTCAATTCAATTGCCATTATGCAATGCACATTAGGATACGAGAAGAAAAAAAAAATACAAGCAGAAGAAAACCGCTGAGTCAAAACGCTTACCAAAACAATAAGCCAGCCAGTCAAACAGCTACCAAGTAGCTACAATAGCTACGAGTATTTCTATCTATCTCTCTATTAAAGTAAAAGTAACGCTTTGCTTTGCTTTTTGGTGCTTCCGGGAAAAGGTGTTTTTAGTTGCACAGTTGCAAAGCGAATACATTTAATTGTACAGTTTTTTTTCGTTACCTTATTGTTTTTATGGAAGTTTGTGATCTTACTTTAGCAGTTTCTTTAGCAGCCATTGTAGCTGTTTAAACCTTTTTTTTTGAATTTTTTTTTATTTTTTGTATTTTTATTATTGCTTGTAGCCTATCGCATCGCATCATTTCCTAAACACATTTTTAGCTTGTTGCCACAACTTGTTGCGCCTTTAGATTAGAAAACAGTAGTAATGAGCTACAAAAAAAAAAAAAAAAAAATAGAAACAAAAACTGCAGTTTTGTATCTTTACTCTGGCGGCTTGTTTAGTTTTGTTATGTCAATATTTGCGTGGTTTCATTTTTGTTTTTTTTAGGATGACTATGCTAGAGATGAACTCATTTGTACTATGCTGATAATATGTTTTAGTGTGTTTTCCGTTAGATATATTAGAAAGTGTGTAGCGAAGTCAGAAGAAAGTATTTTGTGGCCCAACTTCAATGAGACAAAATATTATTTCCTTGTTGCATGAAGTTTAGTGCATCGCTTGTTGTAGCGTTGTAAGGCTTAATTATACCATTCACAGATAGTGTGAAATGGTATTATCAGTTTGTCTGAAAGTTTCTAACGCAATAAAGGAGGCATCGTAGAGCCCATAAAGTATATATATTCTTGATCAGCTGGACGAGACGAGTCGATCTAGTCATGTCCGTCTGTCCGTCAGTCCGTCAGTCTGTCTGTATGTTGTTGCGCATTTTTTGGGGACCAATTTTTATGCTATCCAGTTGAAATTTTGCACATACGTTTCTTTTTATTGATTGACCCGCCACGCCCACTTTTTGGGGTAGCCCCCATACAAACCCACCGCCCACTTTTGACTTTTTGTAAGAAAAACCTTTTTATTGTAGTCAATATCAACTTAATAATTGATACGGTAACGTTTAGTAGACGGATGCTTGACATATAAATTAATGGGTGGGATCCGCCCACTATTTGGGGTAGCTCCAATACAAACCTACGGCCCCCCTCTGACTTTTTGTATGAAAATTTCTTTATTAAACTCAATATTAGGTTTAAATGCGATGTGCTGCCTTTTTATGATCAGCCGCTTACATACATAGACTAACGGGCGTGGACCAAACTTTTTTTGTGGTAGCCCCCATACAAACATACTGCCTACTTTTGACTTTTTTTTATTAAAGTCAATATAAGGTTGAAATGCAATGTGGTGCCTTTTGATGGTCAGCCGCTTAACATACATAGCCTAATGGGCGTGGTCCGCCTACTTTTTGGGGTAGCCCCCATACAAACCCATCGTGCAATTGTGTGTTTTTTATGAAAAAATTCTTCATTGAAATCAATACTACCTTGAAATTTGATTTGGTGGATTTTAGTGGACAGCCGCTTCATATACAAATACAAATGGTCGTGTCCCGCCCACTTAGTTCCCCTAGTCCCATATAAACTCACAGCTCACTTTTATGCATTTGTATGAAAAACGTCAATACCAACTTTAAATTCGATATGGTGGCATCTTAGACAACTACTACATCGGTTCATACACATCTACTAGTGGTCGTATACCACCCACTTTTTGGTGCAGCCCCTATTTAAACCCCCACATTTATGTTTTTCCATGCGAACTATGGATTACACCGGCACACAAAAAAGAAAAAGTGGTTTGTACATTTGACGCCATCTAACTACCAACATGTATTTCGAATCTGGAGTCAGTTTGGACAGTACACCCTCAAAATCTTGGTTGTTTTGCTTATAAAAAAAAAATTTTGTGGAACTAGAACAAGCATGATTTTCATGTATTCTAATCCCCTGAATCCGAATGTGAAGTTTATTTGAAACACAAGCCGTTTTAAATATTAGTAAATTGAAAAAAAATTTTGAAAATTGCTAAAAAATTGGAAAATATTGCGATTATGTTAATGAAAAAATTTTTGTAGACTTGGATCGAGTAAGATTTTTAAGTAATTTGATCTGTTGAATCTGAATCTGAAGTTTACTTGGACCACTAACCCTCTAAAATCTAAGTAAATCATAAAAAACTGAATGAATTACAAAAAATTGCAGTTATACTTGTAGAAATAGAAAAAAAAAATCATTATACACGATTAAATACGTTTCTTGTATTTCTGATTACAAGTTTGGAATCTGAAAATGTCAAAAATTTTTAAATCTGCAAAATATTGTAATATAAAAACAGAATGAAAAGAACGATTTTCATGGATTTCAAACTGTTCTTCGTTTGTCTGCAAATGATCTACGCAGCGGGATTCTCTTTCGTTTCCTACCATCTCTCGGCATTTCCTTATTTACTTTTTAGTGTCCAGCGAAAGTCTGCCATCATGTTGATATTCCAATTTCCTTGATACCTAGTCTCCATCTCACTGATGTCTTGATTGAATCGTTCACCCTGTTCTTCACTATTATCTCCTAGTCTCCTTGTCAGAAAACTGGTCGATGTGAGAATATAGAAAGTGTAACTACACTTTCATTTCAAGATTCATTAGGCAACCTAAACTTTTGTAATCAGTCTTGCTGCTAGCAATTCAGCTCCATCTTTAGGTAATCCTAATTGTTTCAGAGTCTTTGGTTTTCCCATCTGGCATGTATTCTTCATCCGCGGCACTTTCGTCTTCGGAGACTTTTTCTTCGGAGATTTTTTACATTAACATAATCGCAGTTTTTTTTTTTTTTGCAAATTTTTTGCAATTTTCAAGGGTTTTTAGCAATTTACTTATATTTCAAACGGCTTATGTTGCAAATAAACTTCAGATTCGGATTCAGGGGATTAAAATACATGAAAATCATGCTTGGTCTAGTTCCACAAATTTTTTTTTCATAACCAAAACACCCAATTTTCGCTATTTTTTACGGTTTTTTGCAATTTACTCGAGATTTTGAGCGTGTACGGTCCAAACTGACTACATATTCGGATTCAACGGGTCGAAATACATGTTGGTAGCTAGTTGGCGTCAAATGTACAAACCACTTTTTCTTTTTTGTGTGCCGGTGTTACTATTGGTTTCTTGTGTAGTAAACTAGCTGTAGAAAATCTTGCAATTGCTTTAATGTAAAAAGAAATCTATATAAATCCATGCTCAAATGCCATACAAAGAACTCGTTTAGCGCATTTGTTAGAAATCTTATTATTAAATAATAAGCAATTACTACGTGTTTAGAAAATTGAATACAAACAATATCCTAGATATACATACTACGATGGTTCTATCTATTAACGCATAGCATCTTCGAGATTATGAAATCTGTGCAAAAATTATTATTATTTTTTTTTTTTTTTTGAAAAAGCAATTCATGCTGCGGAGAGCTAACAATTAATGCTGTGCCACAGTGGCGCGTGTTTAGCTGCAGTCTGACCTAGAAGAGATACAAATGCTTAAGATACTGTATCTTTATTTTTCTTTTTTGTTGTAGCAAATTGTTTGTTTTTCGCGTTATTCTATTAGCAATTTTAGCTACAGCTGACCGTATTGCTCAAGCAGCTTGTTCGGTTTTGAGTTCACTCACTTTTTTTTTCTTTTTGTATCTATGAAGCTCTGCAAGACCTCAATTTACGATTGAGCGCTGCTTGCTTTTAAGCTTCCTCTTCCGACTTAAGTGAGTTATTAGCGCACAAAGTTTCAAACAAAAAATGTATACATATTTTGTAGGTTTTTATGTATACCCTTCATAAATAATATTATCAGCTTGTTTGAAAGTTTTTAATGCATTAATAGTATGAAGCGGACGTGCTTGCATGTTGACCACCCGAGCAAAGCATTGCGGACACGTATCAAACGCTTGCCACAGTCTTCGAATTGGTGGCTGCTCAGCTCTGAAAGTAGCATAATGTATACACACTAAAACAGATTTCAGTGCAAATATAGTAACACTTGTTGTCTACACAAAAGAAAAAAATTTGTTTTGCCTAAAACAGCTGAAAGTTGCCTAAAAATTAGAACATTTTGCCTAAATTTAAGTCCAAGGAAAATGGGTCTAAATTTTAGGGCCTTTATTGCCTAACTTTTTCAGGTAATTGGCAGTTTTTAGGTAATAAAAATTGTAGTTTAGATTACATTTTTAAGGACTAAATTCACATTTTAGGTAAAAAAAATCAACTTTTTTAGGTAATGTCTTCTAAATTTTATTGTAGGAAAATTTTTTTTTTTTAGGTGTATATATTGAAGTGTTGGAATCAATTTTTTTCGATTTTTGAGCGTTTATTTAAAAAAAATGTATGTATACAAAGTATTCTCCATCGTTAGCTACAACATTTTCCCATCTTTTTGGCATTACATGAATTCCACGTCAGAAGAACGGCTCGTCTTTTGAGGCAATCCACGTATCGATCCATTTTTTGGTATCCTCGTAAGAAGTAAAGCGCTGCTCAGCCAGGGCTTGGGTCATCGATCTGATCAAGTGGTAGTCAGAAGAGGCTATGTCTGGGCTATAAGGCTGGGTAGGTTAGCACATCCCAATTCAACGCCTCCAACGTTTCCTTGACGGATCTTGCAACATGTGGCCGGGCGTTGTCATGTTGAAAAACCACCTTGTCATATCTTTTGGCATATTCCGGGCGTTTTTGCTTCAATATGTATGTACATACACCAATGTAAAAAAACTATTAAAAATAAAATCAACAACATTCAGTATCTATACATACAAATAAGTATATAAATTGAAGTTGCCTGATTTTCTTGTCTGTATGTTACCTCCAATCTCAGGAACTTCTAAGGGGATTTACAATTGGGTTTCACAAATAGACAAACATGTTCCTGAGAAATGTTTAGGCATATACTAGGCGGTACCACGCATTCTAGTAATATTATAAACGCGAAAATTTGTATGGATGTGTGGATGTTTGTTCTTCCAGGCAGAAACTACTGAATGGATTTTAATGAAACTTTACAATAATATAGCTCATATATCAAAATACCACATAGGCTATAATTTATGAATTTTTTGTATAAATTGGTCCTAATATAACAATAAGTGTCACGTAAGTCGGAAAAAATTCTGCCAAAAGAACTGCATTATACTAATCTGTCTTATCATAAGTGGCAATACAGGTAATATACAGTTTGCATACGGTAGCGCCATATGCTTCGATTAATGGTATTGTACTATCATTGTGCACTGTCTTATAACCGCTCGCCATCTGTCGTTAAAACTGTTGTAGCGGTTGAATCGGTTACATCGTGAAAAATATGATATACTTTAAAAATTTTTAATATACAACAATAATAAGAAAAATTTGTGTAGCAACGCACGTCGTGTTCTCTAGTCCTATATAAGAGACAAACCAAATTCGTTATATCTCAGCAACTAATTGACGCAGATGAGAGAAAAAAGCAAATTTTTGTATATCTCACAAACTATTGATTCCAGCTGTATGAAATTTGATACACATGTAAAGGATACTGGTAGATATAAGAACCTGAAATAACAAATTCGTTTTACCTTACTAGCTATATTTTACAGAGAGATATGATTTCGTACATACGTAAAAGATACCGGGAGAAATAAGTGTGTGGCGCACCGCAACCAAAATATAAGTCGGCGGTGCTACAAAGATGTATCAGATTTGGTACACATCTACATACAAAAAGCATAAAAAATGAGATATACTGTAAAAATTGGTAGTGCCTTAATATAAAAGCAAGAGAGTACGTAGCAACGCACATCGGTTATGTTCGTTAAAATTAAACTTCAAATTTGATCATGGATGTGGTTAATATGTATAAGTGCACAAAAAATGTTAAATATTGTTGCAGATCGGGCAACATTCTTATATGGCCAACTTATTTATTATCGAAGCTAAGTACTATAAATTTGGTATGGAGCTTACACATATACCTTCTGATCAAAATTGACCCGGACTGGTTAAAAAACAAACTATATTTTTATGCATTTTAATACAAACATGAGTCAAATTAATTCCAGAGGTAAATCCCTATAAAAAGTACAACATTTGTTCAGATTGTAAACCATAACTTAGCATAGAATCTACTCGAAATTTGGTTTGTATTTTGCTTATATGAACCATGTGAAGTGTATTAAAGCTAAAGTTCCACTGAACGTTTAGATTTTTTCTTGATTTTCGTTTTTTATTTGAATTTTTTTTTTTTTTTTTTTGCAACTTAGCCAGCGGCTAAGCTGTTCGCGACCAATTTGTTTAATTAGCATTAAGTGTGTGTATACATTAAATTTTGAACTTGTGTCTTTTTAATCGCTTTTTAAGTGAGAGTTAGTACATCAATTTGGTGAAAGTTCAACATCATTGAATGCTATTTTATAATTTATTAAAAAAATCAACATTTGAACTGGCTAAGCAACTTTAAATTCCCAACGTTGCGTATGCGTTAATGAATTGTATACTTGTACGATAGTTTGAAAAAATGTTGCCGTTGTTGTTGGCGCTGCTGCTAGTAAGTACATTTACTGGTAGATACAATTGTTGTCAGCGCGCATTCCGCGCATACTAAAGCATCTTATAGTGCAACAACAAGTCACAACTGCAGCATGAGTATTTGTCTACAATGCTGTGCTACATATAAGATACATACAGACTATATAAATATATGTATCTCATAGATACAGCAAACACTCTATTATAACACCAAAAGGCGTAGCGCATCTTAAGCAGCACTCTCAGCTACAACAGACACTTAACAGACAGCGCCCGCTATAACGAAGTCTTTGAGGCGGCTTGACTTGAGTTGTTGTCTTGTGACGCTCCCAGTGCAAAAGATGCTTCTATTTGTCTCTGGTATCTAGCTATTTACTTTATACTTTATACTTTTTTTTTTTACACAACGTACTTGTATAATTCCTTACAACTATTTTTTTTTTTTTTGTTTTCTTTTTTTGTCTTCTTCTGCTGTTGTATGACAAAAGATCAACGACACAAGTTACATATTTGCTCTTGCACTCTTGTACAAGTTCGAGTTTGAAAATGTTGTCGTTTGTCGTATGCTTCATCTACTGTAGAATGCACATTGTTCTACGCCTTCATGCACTGTAACTGTCTATCTATCTATAAGTTCGTCTGTCTGACTGGCTGGCTATCTTTTAAAGCGTTCGCCTGTCCGTATTCATTGCTTTTTAAAGTTAAGAGTTTGTCTTTGAAACATTGCAACAATAATTCTAAGTATTTTTTTAGCTGAAATTCAAAGTATGCCAGAAGTTCTTACATAATGCAAAAGATATCAATAAGTATCTTCGTCTTACACACTATATACGATATTATCTGTTCTACAATAGATCTTATTATTCATATAATGTCGACTGAATGTGATTTATTTTAATGTTATAAAAGTATTTATTTTAAATGAAAATTCTTAAAACAATTGTTCCTTTTATTAAAGCATAAAGCACTCCACTTGCCAGAATCCTGTGAAGTTTGAATACTTGTAACGAAGCCTCTTATCAGACCAGTCAGCCTAATTGATTCGGAATTTGTTGTGATTCTCCTCTTTACTTCTTCTCTTCCAATTGATTTTGGAGATTAGAGCACCTCTTTCCCAGTTTTGTTAAAGTATCGATTTTAGTTAAAAGTTCTTCTTCTTAAAGTCGAGAATCAACGGAGCTAAGAAATTTTATACGCATTGCTCACTACTAGGTCAAGAATGTGGTAAAAAACTTTGACTTGCCACCGTCTACTTATAGAAATTTTATATCTGCTGATTATACTGTTCAAAAGTGGTAGTGAAGTAAAATAATTGACAGAACAGGCGGAAATATTGATGTGTGAGCACTTCTCCGACCAATCTTACGACGCAATTGTATACTTCTGCAAAATCTGGATAATGGATCATAACGCAGTTCTCTTTGCCTGTATCAAACTCGAACAACAACAACGCGAACTGCATCTCAGCACATAAATTTTATATCGCCATTTATGAGATATAGGAATATACCTTTTCATACAATATAATGTCGAACCTTGGTGGAAGAAATCGCTTAATGGACAGACAGGAACTGTTCCATCGATATTTTACCAAAATGAATTTGTAGTTCTTGAACTATCGGACTTCTTCCTCTGGGAAGTACTCGCTGTCGTCATCAACAGAAAACAGAAATTCAATATAATCCTCGGTTTCCCGACTGTTGAAAATTCCATAAATTTGTGAAGAAGTATCTTTTTTTGCTGACTTTTTCCTAAATAAGTATCACAGTTGGCCTAAGTAGCATATATAACATAAAACACATAAGACAAATACATAATATGGGCGGTGAACACATGGATCATAACATAGCAAACACTTATAACATACATATACACATATCTGACATATCACTTTATTTATATTAGAGTTCTCCCATTGATAGAAATTCGACCTTTTGTCTTTAAAGTACTCAATAATAAAAATATCCATAATACAAAGTTGTCACGGAAAATGCTTTCAACTCTAAATCAACGCTGTCCAGCCATAGCCCCTTGGGGACGAACACCTTCATATGAATGAAAGCATGCCGAAGTCGACTGCTTAATGCTAAATAGAAACAAATATTTGAATTAGTTACTTTGTATTGTTGTTGGCACACTGTACAAATTATGACTCAAAAATGATTCTTCCTTTGGGTGCTCTCCTTTTGGACATTTTGGACAGACCAGTTCTAAGAGAACGACGAGCTGCTCGATTGACATGCGCTACAACGTGAATCGCTCTTTAGAGCACGAGAGAGATAATATTTTTACTCTATTCCTCCAACTGAAACCAAAGGATCCGAAAGAAACAAAAAAGGTAGCAGCTATAGCAAATTGAGAGAGCTGGGAGAGAGTCTTTGCGATTGGCCAAGGGCGTTACCTGGTTTTTACCTACCTTATGGCCTGTTGTCGCATACAACAGAAACTTAAACTGAATTCAGTACATTAGCAACTGAATCTGCAACTAAAACCGAATTTTAGAATTCTGTCGTCCGCAGCAACAGAAACTGAATTCAGTACATCAGCAACTGAAACTGAAAGAAGTACTTTTGACTTCTTTCTGTTACGTAATGACAGAAAATCAGCTGTTTTGCCATTCACTATTTGCAACTCTAGCATTAGCAAACCGAGTTTTTCGAGTTATTGAGGTTTTTTGTTAGTTTCAGTTCAGTTTATGCGGCAACCCCCCACTGAAACTGCAACTGAATAAATGTACAACGGAAACTGAAAATCAGTTTCAGTTTCGTTTCAGTTTATGTTGTATGCGACAACAGGCCTTAAGGTAGGTAAAAACCAGGTACTTTAGAAATAAAATTACTTTCGTTCGTGCTTCTCTTCACATTCTGACCACCAAAAAATAAAATCAAGCGAATACGTTTTGTTTAAGAGGGTTAAAAAGAGAGTGTGAATGATTTGCGCTTGCCTATTAATATATAGACTAAAATTTTGCCAAAGAAATTTATACGCTCAGCCCAAATTCACACGTTGCAAAATGGACAAAAGTCAACACATGTTTCACGAAACAGATATGTCACGGTGATCACTGCTCCAAATGTAAAAAACGTACGCTGCAGATCTACATCGAATTCAGTCTAGCCACTTTTGTAATACACATTTCAAAATAATGGAGTTTAAACGGTATGATGCAGAAATGCATCACCGCCATATAAAGTGTTAAAATTCCAAAAAGCCTTTCATACTGCCTACAATTTCTTTTAAATTCAATATCTAATTTAAAAATTGCAATTAATTTTTGCAAGACAAGTCTAGAAGTCTTTATAAACATAGTAATGACTTCGTTAACATCCAGCAATATCGAATAACAATTACTTCACTTAAGCTCTTACATCATATATTGTATGTATACATAAATACATTCTAAGAAAAAAGTAAGTACCTAAGTATGTGCTGTACATACTCGTACAGAATTAGTTGATTTGTTCTTAGTGTATCATTAATTTCGGAGTATGTGGTCCGGCAGCTTCAGCCTACTTAGAGAGCAGTGCCGCCCCATTTCTGGACATGCTGGACACCGCAGAATAACTTTCGGGTTACCTTTAAGCCATTTAAGTTGAAACATAAGAATGCACAAACGAAGCCGTAGGTGCACGCCTCTTTATGTGTGGTCATCATCAAATTTCATTTTGAAATACTCTCTCAAGCAGTGTATAGAAATCGGGATCTCTTTATTTTTTTTTTTTTTTTTGTTTTGTATGTTTTTTTTGTTATAAATTAAATTATTTCCGACCGCAAGCCAGCAAACGCAAAGAAATTGTTATGTTCACTTGGGGCGTAAGCGATTTGTCTTTGGGTAATTTTTACCAAAATCGAACTTAAGAAAAATGTAATAAAAAATTCCGCTTTAACTGAGCAGACTGAGCAGTCGCGCTGTGCTTGCGCTTGTAATAAAGTAATTAAAGTCATGACACTGGATATTTTTTATGGCAAAGATTAATTGAGATTTTTTTCTTCTTATTATTCTTCTTCTTCTTCTTATTCAGCTTCATATACAATAAATTTCTTATATGTAGTATGTTGGTAGTATGCCCTACGAATTTCAAGAAAAAAAAAATCAAGCTCTTGGTCTTGAACTTTTTGGCGCATTTGTTGCTCGAATTAAAGTTATTGCTTGTGCATTCAGTGCGACTCTGCAGTTATTTGTGGTATGTGATTTTTATATATATATATATTTTTTTTTTTAAGATTTTTTATTCATTGACGCATGACAAATTTAGCGGCATTTGCTTTCGATCTTCTTTGAATACTTTTGGGTAGTCTGAGAGTTTTCTGGAACTAAACATGAGCTTTTGTTGGTCTATATACTGTTAAGCAAGAAAGTCGAGTGTCTGCAAGAAGGGTGTACCATTATCTACACGATGCTGTAAGTTTGGTTCTGGGTAGATTGTTTATGTTTCAATTGCTTTATATTGAGCAAAAGCTCTTGTGCAGACTTCGAAGCTTTACATTCAAAATCGCATTAAAGCATATTATTGAATAAGTTTTGATGTGCAAACTACTTTATGAAACGTAAAAGCTCTATGAAAGCTACTTTCTGATTCTTTATTACAGCTTGTGACTTAGTAGAGTGTATGTTCTAAAAGCTTTGCATTAAAGAATTAATCAATAGTGAATTACACAGGTCTACAAATACCGGGGTCATGTCAGTTGTTGTTGGAAAGCTGAGGCTCATTTCCGAAGTAATTTGCTGCGTAGAAACCGAATCTGGAGTCAGCATAGGCCATCACGTCAGGATTTTAAGATATTTGAGTTTATGTACCCGAAAAAAGGGCGTTTTTTTGTACTTTTGAGGTTATGTGGTCTGTCTCTCCAGTTACATCATTTAGTACCACTCTTACCTTTTAATTTAAGAGTTCAAGATATCAATTACGAATTTTTTTTCACAAAGTTATGGCTATTCGAAGTTACGAAATCTATACCTTCGACGTCATTAGCATTTGCATTAAGCCTTTAAGATAAAAACACATTTCAACATGGTTTAGTTTGAGTGGTTTAGTTTAGTAAATGATGTAGTCTACTAAATGATGTAACTGGAGAGACAGACCTCAAAAATTTGTTGCACCCTGTACATAACCTCAAAAGTAGGAAGAACCGCCCTTTATCGGGTACATAACCTCAAATACCTTAAAATCTTGACGTGATGGACCAATTCTGACACCGGATTCGGATTCTACGCAGTTAATTCGGAAATGACCCTTAGCTTTCCAAAAACTAAACCATGTTGACCTGTGATATTAAAGAAATTATTACGTTTAAACAGTAGAGAAAAAAACCAAACAGCTCAAGAAAGCTACTTCTGATTGATTATGATTGGTTGTACACTGCAAAGCTTTAGAGCTTTATATTAAAAGTTGCATTGTTCAATGTAAATCATCAAAGAATTTGTCACGTTACAACTTCGTATAAACAAAAAAATATCTATAAAAGCTCGTTTTCTGTCTTCGGATTGGTTACGACAAATTGTAACTTTATATGTACGTAAAGCTTAACTACTTTGTGTTTAAAAAATATAATTAATCAATTGAAATTTATCTATAAACAATTATTGTATTTTTTTTTTTAAAAACTAAATTCCTACAGAATTCTTTTATAAATTTATTTGACCACCTTCGACGACGAATACGACGACGCCGACTGTCAAAGAAGACATAAAGCTAGTTTTGTTTTTGAAATATATTTTCTTAATGATTTACTATACCCTTAGCACTATATATGGATATACATACATATGTAGACTATACTATATACACAAAACGAACGCTTAACGTAAACATATCAACGAAAACAAATCATTAATCCAATTAAATAATTTTACAAGGGTTCATTCACATCTCAGATAAGTTCAAAGACAGCACAGTTAAAGATACAGCTTAAAAAAAGCAGATGCAGGCACTCCATAACATTCAAACATAGCATCATCACTCACAAATGTAGATATGCTATAAAATCTCAATTTATTTTATCTGTCACTATCTCAATTTGTACTTTAATCTCTTATGTGATAATCTGTGACATGGCTTAAAGCGTTCGTTTGTTCGTTCGTTCGTTCGTTCGTTCATCTCTTTAAGAAAGCAAGAAAACACACAAAATCGACTTCAAATTAATGTCAAAATAATAACAAATTAATATTTTTTTTATTTGGTTTCTTTTTAACTTGCCTACTCTACGCTTTTCAACGCATATTGGGTTGTTCATCAAAACGAGCGCTGCAAGACATATTGAAAATATGACGCACGAACACATGAACAACGGTACTAAATAAGCCAACAAATAAATTCCACATTAAGTACCCGATGACCATAAGCAATTGGAGCGGAGCTCTCAGAAAGAGAGAAAGAGGCAAGAAAAAATTGTCGTCAATGTATGTACACCATATTGCGAGAGAGAGAGAGAGAGAGAGAGAGAGAGAGAGAGAGAGAGAGAGAAAGAGAGAGAGAGATCCGTAATGGAAAACTAAATGCGCTAACGGTTAATTAGTAAAATGCCCGAAAAGGTCAAAAAACGCGAACCGCACTTTGCTTTGAATCAGTTGGAAATGCGTACTTCGCGCATGCGTTACGCATGACAAATTTTAGTTAGGGTAACGTATAGTAATAATAATAACGTATAAGTGGGTTTTTTTGTTTTTTTTTTTTGAAAAATGCTTATTGATTTTAATAAGCTGAACGTGAAAATTTAATGACAACCAAAAATTGTTTATGTATGCTTTTGTACACTGTTTAAAGTGCTTCAAGTCAAGTGCAACTGAGTTTGTTTGTCGGCTATTTGATGTAAGAGCGACATTGAAGTAGTTAAACTTTTAGTTTATTTACATTTTGTTTGAGTTGAAAGTTGAAAGAACTTGAAAGAAACAATATCATTGATATTATTGAATCTCTTTGCACGAATTTTTCTGATGTAGTTAGATATACATATAACGGGGTGTATGAAATAAACACAAAATAAGTGTAAACCAAACTAAGTTGTAACATCTAAACATGCGGCACAATAAGCTGATATTGGAGTTATTGCACCTTATGAAGATATTTTTCCTTATACTAATTTTATTACTTATACTGCACAATGTAGCATTCTTAAGTCTATATATCTAATCTTTGGAAGAATTCTATGGAAAGCTTTTAATTTTAATTTTAATTTTTTTATGCAGTAACCAAGCATTGATGAAGCTATTATCTTTACTAGAGATCGCGCTGTGATTGAAATTCAACCATTATAAGTGACAATACAAAATAGAGCAATAGCATTTGATCAGATTAAATGTCGTAATGTCTTTATGCATTTTTTAATGTCATATTTTTACCAAACTTAAAAGTTTAAAAGTTTTTCTATTCAGTTATTTTTGTAGTTGCAGCACAAATATTTAACTTTACTACGACATAGAATACGAATGACTGACAATGAGAATAATAACAGGTAGCGTATTCAATCTCTTGTCTGTTCCTTTAATGCTGAGAACGTTAAGTGTGACCAACATGTTGGGCTCAACATAAGCTTGGCCCGCATAAGAACTTCGTCAATATTCAAAGCTCGACAACAGGTTCAATGAAATAATGATTTCTCTTCTTTTAAAATTTTACCACCAACACTATGTAGCCACGCTCTCAAATGATGCTCAGCAACATGTTAGCAAGTCCGTCTGTTGCTTGTTTATTTGACGACAGTCACTTTGACCTCTTGTTGTAATTTTTTAACAAATTGAGAGAGCTGAGAGAGCTCATGTCTTTGTAATTGTTCGAGGACGTTACCTGGTTTTTACCTACCGTGGACACAATACTTTCGAAAAAAATTACATTCCTCCGGTAATTCTCTTCACAACCTGTCCAACAACAAAACAGAGAATATGTTGGGTTTAAGGGGGTTAAAAAAAAGTATGAACGTTTTGCACTTGCATATTTATATATTGATGATACGCTTCTACTCTGCAGACGGAACAAGTTTAGATCATTCCGAATATTTTTAGCTGGTATTCAATGAAACATGAATATTCTGAACTAGGTTTTGTTTTTAAGTCATCACATTATTATAGATCATCATATTATATTATAGAAATTGTGAATCGGATTTTTCTACATCGAAAATACAAAATTAGCTCTGCTGGAGCGGGCTGATTGCCTACGGAGTTGCTCGATCAGTGGTTCTGATGGTGACCTTTATATGTAGTCGGGGATTCAACGCAATGTGCGGCTTCTTAAAATTTCAGTGTTCAAATTGTGTACATACGTATTGAATAAAATATACTAATTTCGATTGATACTTATTCTTTAATAAAAATCCATTGTTGTAGCAAGATGGAGCAGAAGGTGACCAAAGCATAGTGACACGTAATAAGTTGCGATTTTCCTGTCCTTCTGACAGTTTGAAAGCAAAAGGCCTCTTCCGGTTTACTAGTTCTTTTGCTTTCAAACTGTCAGAAGGACAGGAAAATCGCAACAATGTTCCATTTGCATTAAACTGAATTGATGTCACCTTTCGCTTAACAATTGTACGGAATCAGAATGATTCTGCGTACTGATTTTTTAATACAAATGCTTCAAGTGATGACTTTACAATAGAATTCGGATTGAATTTAGAATTTATATTTAACAATTTAGAGATGAGTTTGTAAAACAAAGAATATATGATATTCAAAAACATTGATCTGAATAAATCATCATCTTAGTGCAGCTTGGCCTGGACAGCTATATCAAAAGCAATACGGGAAAGTGGGTTCTGGCTCAGTGTCCGAAAATAATTCTTTTTTTTTATTCTGCAGTTGGCATTTACTGCCCAAACAAACAAAACAAATTTTCCACTTCAAAACTTCGTTCTGCAAGCGTAACTAGGTAAATCATTTGACAGATTTTTATTCTGTGATAATTGCTATAATTTTACAGACCTCTAAAAATCTTTAAATTTTGACTACTACTTCTTGTTCAAAAATATAAGCCAAATAATGCATATTTCATAACAACTTTCTCACCTTCTTAACCATTTCCGCGTCAAAACTTCAAAACTACTTTCAATGCATAATGCAAAACCCTTCGAATATAAATTTTTTATAAACAAAAGTGCAAGTAAAATGATACTCTATACGAGTACTAGTAGTTATCAAGCAGCACAAATTAGCACACTTCAAGCTGAAAATGAGCACAACAATGTGCTGAGCAATGTGCTGAATTTGCATTATAGCCTTCAAAATTGTCCACTTCAAAAAGCCGCACGAATTAATTGCTGCACTCACTCACCCGTTTAGACACTGAGAGGCTTACTCGTTTGTATAGTATGATCATTAACACATTTCTGTGCTTCATTGTGACCCAATTTGTACGAAAAAAAAAACTGCTTGACAAAATAAATAAAATGAAAAACTCCCCTCCTCGAATGTATAAACAAAAACATGAATTAAATTTAAAGAATTTCAAAAGAGTAAAGACATACTCGCCGAATAATTAAAGAAGCATGCAGTTGTTCTCCATTTGGGAGTTATAATCATTTTTTTTTTTTTTTACGTTCATTTTAGCAACTCTAGAAAGAAATATTGCAGTTTTTATTGTGTGTCTATGTTTAAAAGACTTTCGCAAATGTGAAACAGCTTGACATTCATATAAAATATAAGCGATCATTCAATTGTTGTGGTAGAATTTAAAAACAAGAAGAAATAAATTATTGTTATATTCTAAGTGTAAGCAACTTTATGGAGAAAATTAAAATCGAACTAACCATAACATATATTCAGGTTCCTGAAAGAGTCTATTGAGAATCGTGTAATTTTTAATATTAATCTATTATACTCCAACACGCTATACTACTTCTGTTCATTTTTTTTTTAAACTTAACACACTTATTGATAGACCCTTTACACACTTTTGTATAAGTCTTCTAGAAAAAAAAAGCACAATGAAGTTCACACGATTCACCGTCATGGCTACTCGGCTTGACCAAATTGCTTAAATACTACCTGGCCTGGCCAGTCAACATTCACAGCCGCACGCGAAAGTAAAACGCTTTGCAGTTAATTTGACATGAAATAATTATATTTATTCGAAAGAAAATTATATTGTTTATTATATTGTTCAGTGAGTGTATAAAACAAATAAAAGATCCATCAAATAATAGTGTAGTGAAGTGAATCGAGGCAAGTTTATTGTTTACTTTTTGTTCATAAATAGTAGTATTTTGTATCGCGTTTTTTGCTTTCATTTAAATGTGAAAATGATGAATGAAGTGTTAAATTTCTTTGCGTTTTATGATTTCTTTATTTCGCTTTTTTTTCGAGCTAAGCGGTTTTATTCATCCAACTCATTTTTTTTTTGTTTTTGTCTATTTTTTCTTGCTTTACACAAAGAAATTGTTTACTTAATTGTTTTCGCTTCAAAATTGCTATGAAGAATCGTGATAATTATGCGGTTTGATTTACATGCTTTGTGTTTTAGTATTTTTTGCTTTATGTGGTGATAATTGTGATAATTATGTAGCTCGGTTTAGCAGTTGTGGCTTATGAATGGGCGACAGTTATAATATGTGTTGTAGAGACCAGACCATAAAGCTCTTCAGTTTTAACTTTTTGTAGTGTAAAATGTTACATTTAAAGTGAAATTAGCTTTCAAAATTGTTTTACTTTTAGTTGTAGCCTATCACAGCGCAAGTATAGAGCTTTTACGAGCTTGGAAAACTTTTCAATGCTTATTGTTTTTTACAAGTTGAAATACATCTGCAGTTTCTGCAATATACAAAATTGAAGTAGAGAAATCAGAATTAAGCTTTATAGCTGATCAGCGCTTTTAAATGATTTTTATTAGTGTACAGGGTGTCTCAGGATTTACGCCGGATTTGATTTTTAAATACAAAAACTGTTGTTTTTTGAAAATTTGTGAAACTTTTATTGAAAGATAAAGTAGACATCACTATGTATGGAATAGCACATCGGGTAAATGTCCGCCTTGGCTTTGCTGGCATATACGCGCTCTTTTCGTGAAATTTTTCATAACCGTTTTGCATAAATGTTGCGTATTTCATTGATGCAGCGTGTAATTTCTTCTTTCGTGATGATGTATTGTACTACACCCAGCTAATGCCACCAAAAACAGTGCATGAGCTTGGATCCATTGATATTTGGCTACGCCGTTGATGTTGATGTTGATGGTTGACCGGCCTTAACCCAAGATGAACTGCTTTTGGATTGTCTTTGTGGAGCCACTTTTCGTGCATTGTTACGATTCGATGTAAACCCCGAATACCGATTTTGCCTTTAGAGCAGTAATTCGCACGTCTAAAAACAGCGTTTGACGTCTCTTGGCTTCAGCTCATACGGAACCCAATTTCTTTGTTTTTGCACCGTATCCATGGCCTTGAGATGGTTTAAAATCATTCCCAAGCCGAGTTCCTTTTGAGTTTGACATGAATAATGTCTCCAAATTTTCTGTATTCATTTCACGTTATATGTCACTGTTGGTAAAATCGCCACTTTTAAAACGCCGGATTTGGAACTCATATGTTTTTTTTTTTGATGGAGCATCTTTCCCATATGCTACACACCGCAATCGATGTCCGTCAGCTGCACTTGCCTTCAAATTAAGACAAAAATGTAGCGTTTCTCGCAAATTGTGTTTCGTTGGCACAAAGTCTTGGCATGGTTAGAGCACAAAGAAAGTATGTTGTTTGGTAAAAATTCAGCGAAATAAGACATACTGATATTTAGAGCGAAATGATGACGCTTTAACATGAATATAGTTACAAGATGAACCGATCGGATTAAATACTAGTCACGTCATCTTTTATAAATCCCTAAAAACTTATTTGTACACCCAATATCATCGCTTTTCATAAAAACCTTCCTAATTGAAAACAATTATACCATCAAATAGCTTTCGCTTTTCTAGCCAAAATCAAAGCTATAAACTTTCTAGTTGTAGTAAAACTGCAGAAATATGCCATGAAAAATTTCCGTAAATCTGCTGCAATAACTGCAATAAACAAATCATTTTATACTTAGCAGTTACAACATATTTCTTTACGCGGCATCGTCATTGCAGTTGCTGTTGTTGTTGTTGTTGTTGTTGGAGGCTGTTGCATTGCTGCAAACTGCAACACTGCTACAAAACCAATTAGCGCGCCTGGCGTTGGCGGCAGTCGAGTCGAATCGGATGCCGAAAGTAACATAAATAATAAATCAAAAACCAATAAAAACTACAAATCGTACAGACTCACAGATAGACAGACAGATGGACAAACAGGCAGTGAAATAAAAATTTAAAAACAAAGTTGCAATATGAACAAATTCATAGCAGCAACATGTTGCATGTGATAATGTGCCAGCAACCAGTTTGTGGCACTAAAAATGGAAAAATAAAATAATAATAATATTAAAAGATAAAGAACCTCAAACGAAAACCACAAACGACGACTTTCCATTTTCAAAATTATTTCTTTTATTTTTTTCAAACATTTTCTTTTTGTTTTATTTTTTTTTTTTTTTTTTGTTACAAAGCGCTCGCGCTAAAAATTTTCGCAGTTGCAATAAAGTTGTTGCTAGTAGCCGGCAACATTTCCGCCGCACGCTGCACCTTCCGCAGCAATCTTTTCTTGTGGCGACGCATGCGCGGACACAACAACTTTTCATTTCATTTTTCATGCTGTGCAGACAAGCAACGTGCAACATGAGGCAACAGCAGCGAGAAAATCTAGCAAATACTGTTTGATTTTGTTTTGCTCGTTTTCTTTTGTACCCTACACACTTAGTGAGTGCGAAGAGTGTTGTAAAATTGTCGAAACATTTACAAAAATATTCATTGAGATTAAATGGAATTTGGAATTCCTCCAAAGACAAATTAATCGAGCAATGTTGGTCTGTCTGTCTCTTGCTAAACAAACTAGTATCGCAGTTTTTGATATAGCCCCATGTTTCGGTTTTCGAATTCGAATAATTTGTTCGGATTTGGTGTCGTTAAAATGGTCAGGACAATATATTCCACACTTCAATTTCCAAGTGAATTCAAATAGCGAAATTCTTCGTAAAGTGAAATACGGACCATTTTAACGAAACCGAATTCGAACAAATTATGTGGATTCGAAAACCGGAACACGGAGGATAGTCATTGTTTCGATGGAACGAAAAATAATGTTTTGTTATCAAGTCATATCATTTCATAAAACTTTTTGTGTAGTAAGTTTAACTCTTGCTTGTGAAAAGTGAATGCTCCTATGTGCTGAAACGTTTTTAGGTCTATTTTGTTGGCTTTTTGGTCCAGCGAAGCTCGTTGAAGGCGAGTTTTGGAATAATTCTGAATGAATTCAGCAAAAATGATAAAAATTGTTACTTCAAATTGTAAATGGGAAGCGCATCTTCCACTGAAACAAAGTTTTGTATTTGAACAACAGCAAGGAACTTAAAATAACCGAACTTTTAATTTAAATCATAGAACACGTAGCGCCATCTATTATATGCTGGTAGTGTTAGAAAGGTACATTTTTCTTCTTTCGAAAGCAGCTAAGTTCATGCTAATCGTTTGACAGGATATAAAAGGTCACACGTTTTAATAACAGCAGTTTTTGTAGTTATGTCGTAAAACCATAATGGAACAAAAGCAAATATTAAATTTTGTTTTAAACCCGGTAAAAAACTTGATGAGACTTACGAATTGTTAAAAAAAAGTTTATGATGATGATAGTATGAGTCGTACACAAGTTTCCATGTGGTTTACACGATTACAAAACCGTCCTGATGATGTAAATGATGATCCAAGTCCTGGACGACCCGAAGCATCTAATTGTGCTGAGTTAGTTGAAAAAGTAAGCGAAATAATCGTTATTCATGCAAATTTCACTGTTAGAATGCTGGCAGAAGAATTAAATTCATCTTACTGTACAATCTACAAAATATTAACTGAAGATTTGGGTAAAAGGAAGGTGTGTGCAGGTTTTGTTTCACATCAGTTAAATGATGATCATAAAATCGCTCGTGTAGAAATCATTTCAACAGCTGAAAACGATCCAGATTTTCTAGAATCGATCATAGCTGCTGCTGAAACATGGGGTTCTAAATATGATACTGAAACTAAGCGACAATTTACAGAATGGAAGTCAAAAGACAAACCAAAACCTAAAAAATTGTATTTTCAGAAGTCAAGAGTCAATATAATGTTGATAACTTTCTATGATTCCAAGGGTATTGTTCACAACGAATTTGTTCCAGGAGTTCAAACTGTTAATGTAGAATATTATTAACAAGTTTTACATCGTTTGTGATCGAGAGTTATGCGTGTTAGGCCTGAATATTCCAAATTAATGCAGCTCATAAGACCAGAAAAGTCAATGAAGTTTTTATGAAAAAAAAGATTTGTCTCATAGATCACCCTCCGTATTCGCCGGATCTATCACCGTGCGATTATATTTTCTTCCCAAAACTTAAAACTACAATGAAAGGAGCTTTTTACGATGACATGCCAGCCATAAAAGCATCTGTGACACAGATGCTAAAGCAAAACCCAAAAAGCGAGTTTAAAAAGTCTGTAGGTAAATTGGTTGAGCGTTCCAAACGTTGTATTGAGTTAAATGTATCGTATTTCGAATAAATATTAGCTTTGAAACATAATACCATGCCTGTTTTATGCTATAACTAAAAAGTTCGGTTATTTTTAGATCACAACGTGTATTTTTCCATGGTCAGAAATTAGCAAAAGTCGTTTGCTTCAATCGTTTAAGAAACTGTTAAAAGTCTATGAAAAATGATTGTTTGTTTCTTACGTAACTCTACGAGAGAAATATCTCCGAAAAGTTTGCTATATGTCTAGTCTACACTGTAAGATATGGTTTTTATCAACAGAAACTAACGTGTTGCATTTTATGTACTCTTTGTAGGCATGTAAGATTGCATATTATTATTTTATGTTATGATTCGCGAGTGATTATTTGATCTAGACATACCCCAATTTTAATATATACGCATTCTTTTGAACAGTTCCTTTCAAGTAGACAAATTTTATTGTATTACAATTTGATAGCTTAATTCTTATTTGAAAGTTTCTACTAAATATAAAATTAGGCATCTTTTAAAGCGTATAAAAGTTTCGTCGTTACTGCATTTGACAATACATATTTGTTTTGTGGTTAATGTTTTGCCATTTTGGCAACTGCAACTCGAACGAAAAGTGTATGGTGCGCAGAATTCTGTGTGTGTGTGTGTGTATGGCATGTAGCAAGTTTGTCTAAATTCGTTTGTATGTTTTTTTTTTATGTTTTTTTGCGTGCATTTTTAGTCTGCGCGCTGTCTACGCGCATGCGCCGCAGCAACCGATTTGCCGGCTAAAACTTCAGACACGCAGGGAATCTTAAGAAACTCTCCAGAGACACTTGTTTGCCAATGTTGTTTGACAATTTTTTATTTTTTTTTTTTATTTATTTCATGCAACAATGTTGCCTTTCTCAGGCATGTTGCGTCGTTTAGCTTTCGGTTTTGTGGCTTTTCTGGTCTTTCAAATAATTTTGTTTGATTTTTATACTATATACCTATACATAGTGAGAAAGGAAGTTTGCTTTTAATGTTAGACAGTTTTTCGCCTGGGGAAGTAATAATGTTTTTTTTTCTTTTTAACTATCTATATTATATTTAGTATATACATAAATATTTAAATGTTGTGGTGTTTGTATGATTTAAATGCATTTAACCAAGAAAAATAAGCTACACTTGAACAATTTCTATGCACTTATAGCACAGTTATAGGCATTTTAGTGACAACACCTTATTAACATTTGCACAATTTTTCTTTAAAAATAAAATATATAAAATTTAGAAATTCTTCAGACGATTAATAAAATAAAACAAGTGAAAGAAATCTTATGATCCGCTCCTATTTGCATCAAATTGAAGAGTGTTCCATTATTACCTAAATTATTACCTAATTTTTATGCAGTGATCAGTCATATAATAATAAATATGAAGTCATAATCACATTGACTTCATAAATTAATTGAAAATTGTTCGCTTTATTTGCTAGAAAAATTAGAAAT
The DNA here is from genome assembly GCA_035044765.1 of Leucophenga montana. NCBI lineage: Eukaryota > Metazoa > Arthropoda > Insecta > Diptera > Drosophilidae > Leucophenga > Leucophenga montana. The sequence continues at coordinate 995,088 of JAWNNQ010001138.1, forward strand.
ATTCCTCTGTACATAGCCGGTTAGTTAGCAATGCATCATACCAAACAATATCAAGTGAAAAGTATAAACGGAAATTATTTGATGGCTACCTGTATTGACTGCAGCACTTTCCGATTATTTGAATAAAACTGGCCACAGTACAAACAAAGGTTCCACCAACCAACCAACCAACCACATCACCTTCAATATGACTCCACCACCAGTGACTCCAAACTACTCAACACTATCCACTCACTATCACTGCTCACCATTGATTGCTAGCTGGCTGGGGCTGGCTTGTTTGTCGAACTTTGTCTGACTTTCTGTTGCGTGTTTGTCTTATTGTCTGTCTGTCTGATTGAAAACCAAACGGAAGCACGACGCAAACGCAAACGCACAGGCAAAAGTTTTATTTTGTAAGTTTTGGTTTTACTAGTTTGGCTGATGACTCAAGCATAAAATTCTATAGAACTTTGGTGCCTTTTATGCCGGTTTGTTTAGCTACATTGCTAGTGATATTATGTACAACATTCAACATTCATCGAAGCTTTATTATGCGCGCATCGCACTTCCGTTCACTTTACTTTGTCCATAGATACAATCAAATCCAATCCAATCTAATCATTCATTCAGTCATTCATGATTTTATGCGATTGTTTGGCTGTTTAGCTGGAAAATATAAACAGCAAACTATACAATCGAGTGGGATTTGGTTTTGTGTTGGGCAAATGGCTGCATTTTGGTGCCGTTTTGAGTGTTAAAGTGGATTTACTTCCCGCATTAAGTGTCCGAAGAGAAAAAAAAAACTAAATTATGTTTGTATTATGATTGACTAGCAGTAGGAATATGTAAGATGCAATAGTTTAAAGTTGGGAAGCTATATTAGTTGAATGTATGGGAAAGTTGTTGAAATATAGGAAGAAGATTTTAAATTTTGGAGATAATAATTGCAAAAAAAAAAAAAAACGTAGAGAAAGTTTAAGTTTACAACTAATATTTGCAACATTTGGAGTGTAAACTGAACATATGAAGAATATATGAAGAAGCACATCGAAGATGCTGTCAAGATACTGTTAAGCATATTTTATATATTGAACTTCAATATAAAACTTGGGATGAGTTAAATACTAGAATTAATGAATACACCGTCTCTTTCTACTATTTCATATAATGTGGTACGATGGTATTTCGTTCCATTCTCGGCGAAGAGCAATCTTTAAGGCGTTGACCGTCTCGTATTTTTTATTTGATACTTTTGCCTTGAGAATGGACCATATGGAAAAATCCATTGTGTTTAAGTCTGGGGAATATGGTGACCATTGTTGTGAAGAAATAAACTGGGAACGTTATCTTGGCTTTATGGAATGGTGACGAGTTTTGTTAAAACATCCAATGGTTTCTACCGAATTGTTTATGTGCCCAAGGTAACAAAGCATCGTTTATAATTTTGTCATGGTAAATTTTTTGTTTTAAATTTTTCAATGAAAACGAACGGTGAGCGTCCTGTGGCAGTTATCGCGCCCCAAACCATCACTGATTCAAGCGCTTACTTTCGTAGAGCAATTCGCTGGTCTAAATTGTCTTTTGATTTGCGCTTTAACCATACACGAACAATTTTTCATAAAAAATACCACATTTTCAAGCTCGCCATTAACGTGCAAATGTTTTTACCACCTTTGCTCCTGCTTGGCGAACTGCGCAGTTCATTTTTTAATAAATGTCCCACAATACGAGCAGACACATTGAGTTTTTTTCGCCAATTAAACTGCGCTTTGTCGTGGATTACGTTGAATTCTGGCCTTCACCTTTCTAACCATTTCTGGCGATGTTGCTGTTTTTAGATGTCCACCTCCATGGCGTGTTCACATGTAAATGACGTAGCTCATTAACAATGGCTCGTTGCGATAATCCAGCCTAATACAAAGCAATAACATTATTGCGTTTGAATTCTATTTCGATAACTATTTTAATTGCGACGTAATACGATAAGCTTCCGTAAAATTGGCCCATCTCTTCAGGATTTTGAGATATTTGAGGTTATGTACCCGAAAAACGGCGTTTATGAATATAACCTCAAATATCTAAAAATCCTGACGTGATGGGCCAATTTTGACACCGGATGCGGATTCTATGCAGCAAATTACTTCGGAAATGACCCTCAGCTTTCCAACAACTGAACCATGTTGACCTGTATTATTAGATATTACTAATTAAAATATTAATGCAATTAAATTTTAGAACGGATTTCAATTCTAGTTTCTTTAACTTACTAATTATTTTGCTAGCTTATATAATACATAAACCACTAAACTCCCGCAATATGAACTGTAACTTTTAAAAGCCTTCATACAATACAACATTTCACATCTATAAAAATATTTATGACAACTTTATTAAACTCATAAAGAGTAATAATAAACTTTCTCCGCAGCTCTGCGTCTTCAACCAATTTTCAACAAAATACTGCTCTCAAACTGAAAACCATAAAAATTCAGTTACGTAAGTTTGAGTTAGAAAAAAATTTAAATAAACAGTTTTTCGCGCATTCCATTTCGGTTAATTTAAAATGTTAAATAGTAGCAAAACGTGCGTTCAAATAACGCTCTCCAAACTGAACGCTTTATTGCCATTATAGATTTATATATACATATTTAGACAAATATAAATTCTCCAATACAAAGCAAATCGAAATGATTTACATATGTGTACTATGTGTATAAGAAATAACAAAAACAAAACAAAATCGAATCAAATGCGGAATCTCAAAAGCGCGAAAAAAAGATTGAACAAAAAAAGATACATACTCAGTTACAAAGTGTGGACAAGCGAGCGGCTTTAAATGGATTTGTTTATGTTTTGTCTGGAGACTTACAAGAATCAAGTTATAAGAAAAAACAAAAGAAAAAACTTCAAAGTTTAGAAAAATCGAACTTTGAATACACTTTACTCTGCGTATCTCTTTAGATTATATTGCATATGAGATTTGTTCAAAAAGTAACTTAATTTTAAAGAAACTTTGTACTATGTGCTTTACTTGCTCGTTAAGCGATTTCGGAAATATGACTCAAGCTTCAATTTTTAACAAATTGCTAAAACTAGATCCCAAGTTACGTGAGTGGTCTTATGGATACTAGTAGATACAAGGTTTTTTCATTTTCTTTACAGATCAATGAATATATTGGTGACACGAGACCTCATAAACCATACACTAAACCTTCAGCTGTATATTAAATTGCTTGATGTTATCCAAACAAAAGTATTGTATGCCATTTTGACTGACGGACCTAGTTTCTTGTGTTACAAACTTATACAAAAATTAATAATACCATTTTGTTCCACTTAAATAAAAGTGTAAAAAATTTATATTTGAAAAAAGTATACATATACATATGTAGGTATGTAAACAACTCTGATGGATTGACGTGTCGATGATAAATGACACTTTAATCGCATTTAATTAAATACCGCGTGGTTCTGTTTCCTAAGCCATACAACTGCTATAATATATTTTTACAACAATCATTGTTAAAATAGAAAAAAAAAAAGATACTAAAACGCTCTCACAGCAAAGTCAGTGTTAACAGTTAACAACTCAACAGACCAGACCCAGACCCCCTAGACAATGACAAAGCCAGCCTATAAAAATGACATTCATTCATGATCATTGTCAACTTTTCCTTTTTCCTTCATATTGTACAATTTACAGCAACAATTCAAACACGTCATTGTGCATTTTTCCGCAATAGTTATAAACTGTAGTCTTAAAAAACAAAGAAAAATTGTAAGTGTTTGAAGCAGCAAAAAAAAAAAGAGAGAGAGAGAAAAAATATAATTGTAAAAATTACAAAATCTGCGCATTAATTATACATTTTTAATGTTTTAATTAAAATTTAAATTGTTGTGGAAACAACTTTTTCTTTAACTATCTTTCTGTATATTTCAATTCAATGCAAAACTGTTTTCCTATACGCAGTGAAAGTTAAAATTATTGCGCTTATCAACACTGTATTATGGTACAGTACGTTCAGATAAGACAAGATAGCTGCATGTGTGTGTGTGTGTGTGTGTTTTTTTTTATTTGCGCATGTTTATTGCGCTTTTATTGTTTTTATATGTGAAATTTTAAAGTTTTGAATATTTTAACAATTCATTGCGAAAACAATTATCAATGAAAGTTATTATTATTATATTTCTTCATTAATTGTTTTCGGAAAAAGATGTGGGCTTTTTTTTTTTGTACAGTTTGAAGTTTAATGTTCCACCTCTTGGTTCCGCAATATTTGATATGTACATTTAATGATGTTGCAGTTGTTATTGGGAAGTCTTTTTGAGGGAAATTGTTAATGTTAGGTGGGCTGGATAATTTGATATTTATGAACACTTCAGAAAACAAATCAGCTACTACCTCAAATATGGGCTAAAATATTTGTACTTGAAACAAAATATTTAAATATATTTCAGCTACTTATAGTAAAATTGTTGCAGTATAATAATAAAAATATAATCCAAATACTCTGAGACTCCAGAAAAAAACGCTTTGAAAATCTGTTAGCTGTAGAAATCAAACACCTTTTTTAAAACGTACCCTTTTTATAAATCAATGTTATTTACATGCAAAAAAATCTTAACATGATTATTGCTGTACATATAAAAAAATGTCAATGATAGTAAGTGACTATCCTGAAAAGCTTAATTTTTGAAAAAGATGCATTGTTTGATATTACTTTGATAGTCATCCATATTAAATGCATTTAGTGATTTTGCAAAAATCGAATCGAATCGAACAAATCTTTGGCAAACGAACCTTGAAACACATCTTTTACAAAAATAAAATCAGGCACTTGGTGCAGCGCAGCAATCCAAAAGCGCTCTAAAATGTTATTCGCTACCACTGCAAAAATCAAAAGAAATTTATTTTTGAATAGCAGTGATTGCTACTTTGAAATCACTGTGACTTTTAACTGCTACTGCGATCACTGTTAAAATAAAAAGCAAAAAAAAAACATAATTTTATAAATATATATTTTATTCGTAGTCTTCTTAACTCTGAATATTTGAAATACCTTTTCCCACCTCAATTCCCAAGATCTTTGTAAGGAGCACATATCCTGTTGCGGTAGCCCAACGATTCCGACTATCTCCCACACTATCGAATGGTTTTTTGTACCATTTTAAGCAAATCCCATTCCAAAAACCCATTGGAACATGTATATCCCACATTATTCTTCCCAGGGTTGATCAAGTGGTATATCTTCACTTTGGGAGTAATTCCATACTTCATTTTCTGGAGAGGATTAGCTTAAAATGTCATAGAAACAAGAGGAGAGAGTTGGATATTGTCGCAATTAGAAGAAGTAACAGAAGTAGTATTCCTTAACAAAATCTTAGGAATTGAGACGGGAAGATGGTATTTCAGAAAGTCATCGGTTTTGGATTTATTTTAGTGCCAACTATTGCTGATTTCATTTCCGATTCCAAAAATTTACTGGATCATCTATTTTTCACATAGTCCTTCCCAGGATTGATCACTACAACTTGTAAGTCTTAAGGCAATACTACGTGAAACCGCAATGGTATGCTGAAAGAGTTGTGTTTTGATGTAATTTTATAGAGAGTATTGGATATAAAAAACCAAGAAAATATCAGTAAGAAACTATCACTAGTGTGAAAGAAACCAGAAAACAAGTTCTCGTTTGGTAAACGATGCTACGATGCAACGATGCTACACTACCACGATGTCAATTTGGCATTGCATCGTTTGGAAAACCAATACTTTGGATAACAATCTCAATTTGTAAACTTATCTTTTTGCCGTTGTTATACTCATTAGCATACTACATCCATAACGATCCCACCTGTGTACTGGATAATATTACTATATCTAACTGCTCCAGAGTTTGAATGAATTATTTATGACAATCCTTCGCCTCAAAATGTTCAACTTAACAGCATTGTTGAGATGAAGGTTTGTAACAAATAGCTTTAGGCAACTTAAATTACCTAGTGAATTGCATAAACTAATTGCGAATTATAAGTTTCGATATTTTCAAAATGTAATAGTCATTTAAAAATTTTTCTTTTTCTTTCTACCATTCGTACATACTGTAACAACGTTGTTATTAGATTGTTTGAAAGTTAGTAACGCATTAATGATGTACAGTTAGAATATGACCAATTTTAATACCCTATACCCATAAAGAGGAGTATTAAGTTTGTGCAAATGTATATAACAGGCCGAACAATGCGTGGCAGATCCCATAAAGTACATAGTTTTTTGATCAGCATCAAAAATCAAGCCGATATAGACATGTCTGGCTGTCCGACCGTCTGCTCGAAAGAAGAAAACTTTTTTCTTTGTAGACACGCCTTGCCATTATGCCCTGTTAAAACGTTTTTTCTGTCGACTTATATGTAATCTATTTTCTAGGAAACGCATGTAGTCAGTACTATACATCGTGAATTGCAAGTTTTGTGTTCCAAACTTGTTGAATGCTCCTCACACCATTACTGACGCGCCACCAAAGTTCCTCTTGGAGAAATAAAGAGGCTCCTTTCTCTGATCACGCCAGTAATGTCTCATCAGTTAAAATTACCTTATTATAAAATAAACAATGACATATGCAATAGATCAATAAAAATCCAATTAGTCTATAAGTTATTTAGTGCAAAAGCAATCCGCGCTACTTTGTGGCGGCAGGTCAACTTGCAACTCTTTTCGAGCACATTTCGAACAATGTGCCCAGATTTATTTAAAGCGCGCCAAACAGTAGATGAACAAAACGCATGGTAGACACAAAACGGAGTGGAACTCTTTACTTTATTAATAATTCGCCTTCTGTTGCGTACACTTAAGATTAGTTTTCGATCAGTGCTACGTTTATGGCTTGAGGGTTGTTTTAAAAATTATCCATTACGGTACGACTGCAACCGATTTCTTTCGATATTTTGCTCACTTCGAAAAGCCGGACTTCGAAAAGCCAAAAATATAACCCTTTTCCTCCTCGCAAAGTAATGTTGAGCAAGCCAATTTATTTAATTTTATCTAAATTAACTTTCTGAACAATAAGGAGCACAAAAGAAGTCAACCCGAATGTTCTACGGCTGCAACCAGGTAAACTTCTTTCACATTAAAGCAAAACTAACGGTAATTTTCCAGGCAATGCTAAAAATAGTTTGTATTTTCGTTTTTTCATTTTGTAAAATTCGAAAAGACAAATATTTTGCGAGGAAGGAATACAAATTATTGATCTGTCTTATAACACAGGCCTACAAATACCGGTGTCATGTCAGTTGTTGGAAAGCTGAGGGTCATTTCCGATAACGTTTGGATTTTGAGATATTTGAGGTTATGTAGCCGAAAAACGGCGTTTTTTCCTACTTTTGAGTTTACGTACAGGGTGCAAAAAAATTGTGAGGTCTGTCTTTCCAATTACATCATTTTGTACCACTCTTACCCTTTATTTTAAGAGTTGAAGTTCAACATCATTACCCGGGTACATAACCTCAAATATCTCAAAATCCTGACGTGATGGGCCAATTTTGACCACGGATTCTGATTCTACGCAGCAAATTACTTTGGAAATGACCCTTAGCTTTGCAACAACTAAACCATGTTGACCTGTGTAATTGTGATAAGAACCTTATAAGAGAAATAAAACTTCGAAATTTTTAATTATCAAAAAAAAAATGGCATTCCGCCACTTCGGAGCACTAAAACTACTTCTTAAAAAATTTATAATTGGCAATGCTGCAATTTTGTTTTTTCTCACGACTGGCAATGATGTAGTCATAAAAAGATCAAGTTCAAAGTGCTTGAACGATTTTTTATATAAAAATCCAAGTTTTATTTTTGTTTTTATTTGTTTTTCTAGTGCTCATTATTGACAACAATTTCCGCAGTTTGCATTTGCCTAATGAGTATCTCACTTGGCACTCAACGTGTTTTAACTTATTTCAAACGTTGACAAAAGCCACAAGAAATCAAATATCTATGAGACTCATTAAAATGCATGGATAAGCAAATTTTCTTTATTATGTAGATACAAGTATAACGCTGTCGATTTATAAAATGCAAAAAAAAAGAAAGATTTTACATAATATGAGTAGTTATTTAGTTGAGAGAGAAACCCACAACAACAACAACAACAACAAAAAATCGGAAGTTGAGTTCAAATTTCGCAGTGTGAACAAATCTTTTTTTTTTTTTTTGTTCTTTTTTGGTTTTTAAACTCAAGTATTTCATTTATCAAAAATATAAACGGAGCAGTAAAGAGTTGTATGTCAAAGACAAGTGTGTCACACAAATGCGTTTAAAATGCAAACAAAATATGCTCGAATAAAAAAATTCAATTTTTTTTTTAAATAAAATAAAGCACCGCAACAAACCGGTTAGCAAATAAATACGAAAATAACCGGTTGGCATTTTGATTCGAGTACGATCTTTCAGTTCTGAATTTAAATAAGATTTTTTTTTTTTTTTAAAGAAGTTTTAATCCAATGTCTGACACAAATTTACGCGCCAATATGCAAGAATTTTATTTAAATTAAAATATGATTAAAAATTATAAAAAAAAAACAAATCTCATCTGAAATGCAAATCTTAACATTGATTTGAGGCATTTCAATTCAAAACTAAAGTGGCATGTGACATTTTTTGTTGTGTAAATATAAAAACAAAACAAAAAAACAAAACAAAAAAACATTTCAAAATATCTTTTACATGCCTTTCAATTGTCTTCAATTGAACAAATTAATTTGTGGCGTCTCCCTTCAAACGCGTTGGTGTCATCAATTTAGCTCAAGGCAAACACTTTTTTTTCTCAATTTTATTTATTTCAAGTGGGAAGTGCATCTTTCAACACCCAAACTAAACAATCAGCTACACTTTTCAAGCAGCTTTCAACAGTTTATAATTTCTTTCAAACTCACAAACAAAAAAAAAAAAAGTAGTCACTTGACAAGCGTGAAGCATAACAAATTATTTATTTTTAAAAAATAAAAAATTTGCAAAAATGCTTAAGAAAAATAAACGAATTTTTGATTATATTCAGTTGAAGTTTATGCGCTTGACAGCAAAAAGTATCTCGAGAACGTCTGCTTCTTGTTATTATAAGAGGTAGGTACGTATTATTATTATTATTTTTGTAGTATACTCGTACAATATTTTCTGTTTGCAAAAGCTGAAGTTGATAGTAAGTTACAAGCATTAAAAGAGCCGTCAAAGTTATTGAAAAGTCTTCCGCTTTGAAATTATAAGCTGTTATAAGTATTACTTGTATGTACTATAGCTCTCAGCTACATACAATATAAGGTAATTTTATATGTTTGGCGAGGGTCAGCACAAAAGTTTAGTGAAATTCTTATTAAAGTTGTTGTACAACCATTTTATGTAGGTTTCTTGTTTTTCTCCGAAGGCGTACTAAAATTTGTTGTACTAAGTTATCTTTAATCAAGTACAAAACGGTATCAATTCATTAATGAAATGCTTAAATACTTAAAATACGTATACAATTCTTTAAATAAGTTTCCTACTTAATATAACAAACGCGAAAGTTTGTATGTATGTTGGTTACTCTTTCAGGCAAAAAACTACTGAAAGGAATTTAATGAAACTTTGCAATAATATAGCTCATATATCAGAATAACACATAAGCTATAATTTATGAAGATTATATTAAAGCATTTATTTAAAGAATTTAAAACAAAAACAGCGCAAACACTTTAACCACGTCTACTTACTTTCGTACGTCATAAAGTTCTAAAAAACGGCAAAGAAATTGCAGCGCAGCTGCTCTGAGTGTACGACAAAATGCTTATAGCTATAAAATCGTCTAGCGATCATGTTTAAATTTTAATTAATCAATTTTTTGTTAACAGAATTTGGGTTTTAATGTAATTCAAAAATAAGCGTTTCTTTAAAAAAAAGTATGCATGTACTATATGCCGCTTATCTGAATAAGTTCCAAACAATGTTCTATAATTTTTTATATATAAATTGAAAATTTATATATAGAGAAATTTAGCACCGTGCACCTTTTACCGTTTCGAAAAACGCATTTATTTAATTTAACACTCCACATCTAGTAGAGCAAAAATGAAATTTTAGACTAGAAGTTGCCAAAGCATGTGCCTTTCCAGCGCACTAAATGACATATAGGTGAAGCCACCAGAAAATTCCCAATATACCAATAATCCTCTTTAGTTTAGAACGCACTTTGGATTTTCGTACTTGAATTGATCCATAGCGGTATCAATAGGAGTATCAGGCTCGACCAGCCTGTAACGCTAACTAAGACTCAAGCAGGCCATCCATAGTCGAATTTGTTGGACGAACTGTTCGTCGAACAAGAATTACATTTGCCCACTAACTAGTTCAGTCATTGCCTTGATGGCTATACATATTTGTTTAGAGAAAAAATAGAAAAAGGAGCAAGCGCAAAAAAGAAAGCAGATGCATGTATGAAAGAGTGGTACGCAAAGCGCCAAAAATTCACCCATACTAATATTTTGAATGTGCTGAAAGAAACTTATCGTGTGGATTTGAAGAATTTTCTTAGAATGGATAGTGAAACATATGAAGCACTATTAAATTTGGTAGCTGCAGAAATTCATAGACAGGACACTATAATGAGAGCAGCAATAAGCGCAAATGAAAGGCTTTCAGCGACTTTGCGCTTTTTGGCCAGTGGCCAAAGCTACGAAGATCTAAAATTTTTAACTGGCATTTCTCCCCAGAGTCTTTTGCGCATAGTACTCGAAACATTTTTGTTTTTATATGCCTCGCTTTTCGCATGCCACAGTGCTCGTTCATTTTGCAGGCAATTAATAAATTCTGGCATAAATTGCTTCTACATTTTGAGCACGTATTCACGCTAGGAAAACTTTTCACAAATGATGTTCGTGCCAACATTGCCATCCATTGTCGAACATGTTCGATCGAACACAGCCAAGATAGAATCATTTGTATTTTTCTCGAACAAAACGTCCAACACGAAATTTGGATACGAACACTACCACCAACGACGAAAATTTCGTCGAACCGAACACGTTCGACCAACAAATTCGACTGTGGATGGCCTGCTTCAGTGTCAAAGCTAGAACGTCAGAGGGCCATCCTATGTTAATCTTTTGTAGCCAAGCCCGGATATTTTTTTAAGTTAATTTGTATATGATCTTCGTCTCTAGACGAGGTGTTCCTGATCTCATCAGATGTAATAAAGAGTCTATTCATCTGCTCAGTTCTGAGCCTGGCCAAGGCCGGGCAATCGCAAAGCAGATGTAAACTAGTTTCGTCATCCTCTAGACCACCGGTTCCCAACCAGTGGTCTGCGGACCACCAAACTCACAAATCACAATAATACAAAATTAAAGAAGTTTATCCTAAAAATATTATTATTTCTTTTTGTGTAAGTTCCTATTGAGTTTTTATTACAGTTTATTATTATTACACCTACATACTGGTCCCTGCTAACAAGAATTATTTAAAAGTGGACCCTGACCAAGAAAAGGCTGGGAACCAGTGCTCTAGACAGAGTCTGCACTCTGTTTCTAAGGAGAGACCTAGTTTATTTAAGTGATATCTCAATGGATGATGGCCGGTGAGGTAGCCCAAAAGCAGCCTCAGGTCAGAAAGGAAAGCAATAGGTTGTGATTCGGCAACTCCATTTATCGAGTGCCCGTTAGCCGAGGTATGTAGTTAAGACAATGGCACTTCTCAGTGCCGTTCGCAAGGTTCGACCTCCACCTAAGAACATTTTTATAAACCGTAAGTTCAACAAAATTAAATTAGAATTTTCTAAAAATAGAACAAAAGTTTTTCTTAAATCAAGCTCAATAGATCTTGAAGATGGCTAAATTTAAGAATTTCGAGTGTAAAAACAAAGTTCATGAACCAAGAATTTTGTACTCCGTTTAAGAAAATCCGTACTCAACATACCATTGATACCGCTATGGATCAATTGAAGTACGGAATAAAAATTGTTTTACTGGACTATTCTGTATTAGTATAAATATTGTTAATACAAAGTGCTTTCAAAAATAAACATTATTATTGGTATATTGGGCATTTTCGGGAGGCTTCACTTCGTGCATTGAAAAGTCACATGCCAACTTCCAGTCAAAAATTTCATTTTTGCTCTACTAGATGTGGAGTATTAACTGGCCTTCGGTCAGAATATCTCTTAGAATGTTGGTACAAGTTTATTGAATGGCTTCTACGTCTCTAAATGCGTTTCCGAAACGGTAAAAGGTGCACGGTGCTAAATTTTTAGAATTTTAAATTATATGTTGTTGAGTTGTGTTGTTCGTATTGTTTTTCTTGTTATTATTACTAGAGTGTATAGCCAGCGGTCGACTTAATCGACCGCAATCTAGGCTTAATTTTGTATATTATTGCGTTTATATTATAGCGTCTATTGTTATTATCTATTCACCGTACGCAAGTCACAACAACAACTACAAATTTAGACAGAGTCACAGACAAACACCAAAACAATAGCGAGGCGCATACAAAGCCAAACACGCAATCTTCTCTATCTATTTTGTGCACGCAGAGTCTTATCAACTTGTAACTGGAAGCTCGCATGCTATCGTTTAATAATTGTGTGTGTGTGTTTGTGTTTCATGTAAAACCTAAGTGTGTTTGATTCGATGTGTGAGTGACGATTTTTTAAGCCTTTACGCCTAACATATTCGACAGATTTTGATAGAATATAGACTTTACTATTAATTTTAAGGGTTAGCCCCCAACAAATTTACATCTCACAATTAGGTTGTTAGATTTTACAACAAAAATTTTATTTACACCTGCTAAGTTCACAGCTTGAAACATCATGTGAATGGCATTAGAGCTTCGGTTCAACCGAAGTTAACGTATTTCTTATTTTGCTTTAGTTTTAAGCCAAAACTATAAACTCTGCAGTATATCAATTTAAAATATTTTCGTAAGAATGCTACTCAAAAAATTTTGAAACAGACCACTTACATTATATTGTACACCTATGTATATATAAAATATACTCATCAATGAGCCGCTTACCACATGATGACCAAATGATTTATGGCAATTTCAAGTTAACACTTTTACTCGATCACTTCAACAACTGCTTCAGCTTCAGCTTCAGTTCAGACTTCTCTCACTTCTCCTGCAGCACGAAAATTGAGTTATTTATTTCTTAAGCAGCACTTTGCTATAATTTTTAAACGCCTCTTGCCTTATATGTAATTTCAACGAAGCCTCACAGCGTGAAATCACTATACGGAGTTAAACCTTCAGCTCATCTAGAAGAAAGTAAGCAGCCAAGAAGGGCAATCAAAATCATTTCCGCACTTGAGCCAAAGTTTTTATTTTCACAGATTTATGCGCATAGATTTGGCGAAACTGCTAATGAAGCACTGATTTATAGCTTATTTAAAAGAAAAAGAAACAAAATATTTAAAAAAAAAAATTATCGTGTCCAAACATATTTAATAACATTGCTTTTCACTATTTTCCTTGCAGCTAAATTTTCACTGATCAACAAAACGTGAGTAAAATGAATCGGAATGGAGTGTGTTTTTTTCTTTCTTTCTTTCTTTTTGCAGTAATTAAAAATACATTTATGTTTTATGAGTTTATTTAATAACTAATGCATAATTGGCATGTACTTCTAATTAAGTTAGTTTAACAGCGAAAAATGAAGCAGTTTTAAAGATTTATAAAGCTTAAAATTATGCAAAAGATGTTTTATGAAGTTTGATGATGCTAAACTGACTAACACTTTTAAACAGTACACAATACTGTTAATATGTGCGCTTTTAAGCGCTATAGCAGGCTTGCGGAACAGTCCATACTATGCAGAAAGCTATTGGAACTCAGCTATATGAAGAGTTAGCGTCTGGGATTTTCCACAGAAATATTTAGCACAATGCGTTTAGTAAATTATACTATTTGAAAAAAAAAAATTTTTTTTTTTTTATTATCTTTTTATTTGTTATCATTTCGATGCAGGAACTATAATCAAATTTTCTGAGTACTTAATTTTCACATTTACGTTTTACATGATTTTACATATGATATTAACATTAATCTTAACCTATGTCCTGTCCAAGGCACAGGACAGATCTAACGGGTGCACTTGCTGAAGCCGCCTCGTTGTTGTTTAATTATCAAGTAAATTGAGATTGTGCCAGATTGTTACAGTGCTGATAAAGTTTTTCTATGTATCTGGTGCTATGTCTCTTGATTTCTCGTTATGAAGATCGTTGTGAATATTATCATTGCGCATATACCACGGAGCTCGAGAGAATTTCCTAAGGGTGATGTTTTGATACCGTTGAAGTATTTCGATATTTGATACAGCCTATAGCCACACCCTATAGCTGGATGCCGTAAGTCCAGACCGGCTTAAGTATGGCTTTGTATAGTCTGACTTGTCAAGCCAAAAGCCTAGATAATTGACTTTGTTTCGTTTAGGAATGACCACGCCATTTAAACGTTCCCGATCGTTACCCTTATGTCGAAGTGTGAATAAAAGATGGACGGACTTGGCTGCGTTTACTGCAATATTCCACTTGTTCATCCAGTCTTGGGTTTTGTTCAGTTGGTTTTGAAGCAATTGTGTTGCTGCTTTAGCACTGGAAGCTGTAGCAAGAATTGCTGTAATGTCAACATATGTCGCTATAGTTATTTCATTGCAGATAGAGTCGGGCATGTCAGCTGTGTAGATGGTGTAGAGTAATGGACCTAGCACGCTTCCTTGAGGCACTACTGCCTGTATGCTTTTTAACTCAGATGTGGCGTTTTCATGTCACACGTAGAAGCATCTGCCCTGTAAATATGATCGAATAAAGCGGAATTGTGTGCAGGATAATGTCATTTTTATTTTGTATAACAGCCCCTTGTGCCATACGCGATCAAAGGCTTGTTTCACATCAAGGTACACGGCCGAACAAAAGAATTTTGTATGACTTCAACGATTCTGTGAACCTGCTCTAGAGTTCCATGCCTTCGTCGAAACCCGAATTGATGGTCGGGGAGAATATTGGAAAATGTACGTGTATAAAGTTTAAATTGAAGAAAATATACTTAATTTATATTGTAGAGCGTAAATTGCCACATGATAAAGCAAATAAATTTAAATCAAGTCAATTTTGCTATCGATTAACAAAAAAATCAACAAAAAATATTGAAGCTCTTGAATCGCTACTCTTTCAACTTTAACTGGCATGCTCCAACATTCTAAAATTCCATTCTTTATGACATACAAAAATGCCAGAGCATATATTAAAATCTTTATTAGCCATAAACATTTTATTTTATGACAATAGTTAGACGAGCCACATGTGTACACATTTTTTATGCTCCAGAAATTAAAAAATTTTATAGAAAATTGTAAATAATAAATCAGCATTATTACTTTCCAAACAATTAGCGGAAAATCTATTAAGGTAGACATTTTTATTTTTATTTTTATTATTATTTTTTTTTTTTTTTTTTGTATAAAATCAACTGCATTTTTACAACTTATTTTAGCTGCTGTCACAGTGAAATGCTTTTCCATGCCGCACTGGAAACGCTTGGTCAAATGTTTTGTTTAAAGTTGAAAAGCGCAACTGAAGCATGAAGCTCTAAACGCACTAAAGTTAAAAAAAAAAAATTTATATATATATATATATATATATATATATTATATTGTAGTAAAAGAAAATCGTATGCGCATTTTGTATCTTTCAGTTACTGAAGGCAAGAAATGACAAAAGCAACAATGCGTCAAAAGTGAAAAGTGAAAAGAAAGAAATTTAATTTTCACATTTTCCACAAATCAAGCATGAAATGATAAACTTGGTGTGTGGTATTTTTTTTGTTTTTGTTTTTTTTTGCTAATTAAAATGTCTTGAAATGGTTTGGTATCTTATCTTAGTTATTTGTGCAATAGAAATCAATAAAGTAGTTTATGGAATATAAAGAAATTAGTTGCGGTAGAGAAATGTTAGAGTTAATTTTTTTTTTTTTAAATTAGAAGTTTAGAAATTCATGCACCATCAAGCCATCATTTCTTATACAAGAATATAAACTAAATTATTGGTTTGCAATTATACGAATTATATTGTTGTATGCAGAAGCATAAAAACATAGAGTAAAAGAAAATATAAGCATTAAAATATATAATTTTGAATTTATAACTACAATTGTATGGTAAATTTTTAATTGTTTTTTTTTATTCACAAACGTCATCTTTAAACTAAATTCAAAAATAGTATAACTTACTATACGCATTGTGTTAAATATTTCTGTGCAAAATCCCAGGCGCTAACTCTTCATATAGCTGAGTTCCAATAGGTTACTGCATAGTATGGAGTGTTCCGCAAGCCTGCTATAGCGCTTACGAGTGCACATATAACAATATTGTGCAGTATTTAACAGTATTAGTCAATTTGGCACATATTCAAACAAGGGAACTATACAAAATTCAGTGTTAAATGACTTCCTAAAGCCATTAACAAACGCAATCGACACAATTGCTCTCTTTGTAAGACAACAGTCACATTGTAAGCATATTTCTCATTACAAATGCATTGTTTTCAAAGGAATTATTAACATTATGTATAACAGTTTGTTTTGCTTTGTTGTATTTTATATATATATATTTTTTTTTCTTTCTTTTCTTTACATAATTTAAGCAAATTGCCAATTGTTGCTGTGAGCTATGTATAGCAACTTCTTTTTTGCCAGCTTTTGTTAGACTTAAATCTTTTTTAGACGCTTTAACAGTATTTTGACATAAATTTCAAGTTGCCACCGAGAATTATAAAAAGAATAATAAAAAAAAAAAAAAACAAAAAAAATGTAAAGAAACAAGTTCAATAGCTTGCTCGTTTTTCGGTATGCTGACAATAGCGACACAGAAAATAAAAGAAAAAAAATCTTTAAAAAAAGCAACTTCAACACAAATGTTAACATAATAAATTCATAAATAATTTGTTTGTCTTTTTTTTTTTTGTTTTTAACTGCGATTTTGTTAGAAGGTTTTCTGACGTTTTTCTACAAACTTTTTTATATCGAAATAATACATTTTGTTGGAGTTTTTGGTTCAAAGTCTTGGACAACAAAGGCTTAGAAACTATTAGATATTTTATTTGTTTCGATGTTTTGTTGTCACTTTGGTAATTCTGCTTTTGAAATTTAATAAACGTATTAGCGCCATGAAAATCCGATTTATGGAAGTGTTCTATTTTTGAATTTTGTTTGAAAAGAATTTGTAATGGAATATAGTATAATATGGAATAATAAACTTGAGGCTAAGGCTAAAAATAACTGCTAGTTAAACAAAGCAGATTGCTAATAAAGAAGCTAATTTATGCAAAAAGTTATATTATATAATAAATTACGATAAGATACATTTTTAGTATATAAATTTATTAATTGCTTTAATTGTTTTGTTATATAAATGCTTCCCAGTAAATTGAATAGGACTATAAAATTTCAACTCAGTTGAATATGTGAAAGTGTGTAAAAATACTTCTTTAAATATAACGCATAAACTTATATGAAGTTAAAAAGCAAGTTGAAAATGAGCCTCGTCACTAAAGTTGATTTTGGTTATGAAAAATTTCACGAAAAGAGTATGTAAAACGGCATTTTCTTGTTGTTGCTTTTTAACAATGCCCGATGAGCTATTTACCCGATGTGTTATTCCATACATAACCTCATGATGTCGACTTTATGTTTCAATAAAAGTTTCATAAATTTAAAAAAAAAACAACAGTTTTTTATTTAAAAATCAAATTCGGAGCAAATCCTGAGACACCCTTATTATAAACGCGAACGTTTGTATGGATGTGTGGATGTTTGTTACGCTTTCAGGCAAACACTACTGAATGGATTTTAAGGAATTCCTTTACAGTAATATAGCTCATATATCAAAATAACACATAAGCTATAATTTATGAAGATTAAATAAACGCATTTATTTAATTAATTCAAAACAAACACAGCGCAAACACTTTAACCACGTCTACTTACTTTCGTACGTCATAAAGTTCTAAAAAAACGGCAAAGAAATTGCAGCGCAGCTGCTCTGAGTAGACGACAAAAAGCTGATAGCTACAAAATCGTCTAGCGATCATGTATTTGCCTTAAATGGTCATGTGTGCGGGTTGATATTAGAGAGGCAGAGATTGAAAGAAAACCGTTGGCTTTTTGAAAGTTTAAATTTTAATTAATCAATTTTTTGTTAACAGAATTTGGATTTTAATATAATTCAAAAATAAGCGTTTGCTTAAAAAAGTATGCATGTACTATATGCCACTTATCTGAATAAGTCCAAAAATTGTTCTATAATCTATATATATAAAATTCTTTGTCCGCATTCACTGACTGACTGACTGACTGACTCACTCACTGATCATTGCACAGCCCAAACCATATGACCTAGGAGGCTGAAATTTTCACACAACATAGATGAGACAATTTTATCGTGCAATTAGACGGCGTTTTGCGAAAATCGAATTGCAACGGGTTCAAATTCGGGGTCGAAGTTCACATATTGAGAAAAGTGCTTCGTATGAAAAACTTTGTTAGTTTTCGAGCTATCTCAACCAAACATACAGATTGTGGATGTTTTACTATATTTTATATCTTGACCAAATTTTGTCAAAATCGGGTTACTATATCATATAACTGCAATTGGAACAATCGGGTTCAAATTAACCTTTAGTATGAAAAACTTGTTTGTTTCTTAAGATATCTCAACTGTATTTATTTGTATTTATTTTTCAGTGAAGCGAGCAGGGGGCGGAGCCCCCTAGTTTTTTATATATAAAATGAAAATTTATATATATTTATATATATATATATATATATTTATATATATATATATACTCGTACATATGAGAATAGGTCGTTAAGTATTTTTCACCCTCCTGCCCCCATCCCCTATTTTTTAATCGCGATTATAGTATTTTTGTATGAACAATTTTATTACCCGAGGGGTCATGAAGAAGGGCGAAGTGGAGATGTGGGGCAGGGAGAAGGGCAGCAACGCGCCAGGTACTAACTAGTAGCATTATAAAGTTCAAATAGATATATATTTGCTTTTTCAATCTAGCCAAATCAGTTCTCCGTTGGGTCATATCTCAGTCTCCATCTCTATATCTCAGAATAGCCAAACCAATGTAGTGGAATAATTCACAAATAAAACAATTTATCTTTAATTGTCTCTTCTCTTATTACAGTTTCTACCATAAAATGTAAAGGTTTCCGCTTTGTAGCAATGAAGATCGTACAGATTGGTAAAGTTGATTAGACAAATTTACATATTTTTGTTTTTGAAAATTTGTTCTAGTCGATTATTGCATGTGTATTTTTTTCGGGAGGTTTTTTTTTTTTTTTTTTGGCAATGTATTTGTGTGCTTTTTGCATATACAAATGTGCTTTAGCTCTAACGATGACTGTCCCAAAAGTACTCATATTTTTGGTTGGATATATTTTACTCTTCTACTATTTTACTCTTTGACTAAGTTCAGTATACGCTCTTACCACAAATTTATAATTCTTTAGATTTTGTTTCTAATTTAATTAAGCTCTCAGATTTCCTTTACAATTATACATGTGTATCAGCACCTTCAGATTAAATCTATAGATCATTTTGTATTTTGTAGTAGAAGTTTTCAATGCACAAAACGTTCCAAAGTATAAAAAACGCAGAAATCATGACGCACTAAAGACTTAAACTGAAAATACCATTGCCGACTTTCACACGTTCTTGACACAATAAGCAGCTTATTAACAAACAATAAACGTCGCCAGACAAATAATGCTGACGATTGGGAGACAACTAAGAATCAAACAACTTTCCAAAATGCAACCTCGCAATAGCATTTTCAATAAATAAATACAGAAGAAACATACAAAAAAAAAAACAAAAAAAAAAATCTGAAAGTAATCATTTAGAAAAATGCTGTTTAATTACCAAACATATTCTTACTGAAAACTATGATATTTTTTTTTTTTTTATATTTTTGGTCATAAGCATTTAAGTTTTGCCGCATAAAAAAGCGAGCTACCAAACAGATACAATAGCTACATACTATAATAATTTGATGCATCATGCTGTGGATGCATTGGATGATGCTGCCTCTGCTGTTGTTGTTCTGAAACGGTGCTAATCTCAGCAGCAGTTTAAACATGCACGTTTAGTGTGAGTCGTGTTGAGATGTACACAAAAGTGACCACTGAGACTGCTACTGTTGTTGATTGTCTGTCATTCTTTGTCCAAGATACTATTATATGGATAATGTCCAGTCATCTTTAATTATTATGATTATCAATGTTTTCTGCGCAATAATTGCTGTTTTTGATGCTTGCGACTGTCTTAATATGATTTCTATTTTTTTGTACAAACTCTTCTCGAATACATAATCTGGACAGCATACAGCATATTAGTAAAATATCATGGAATATTTTTTATATCGTATAGTAAGTACTTAAAATACAAGTGCTTTCAATACAGTATTTAGCACCACAAGCGAACTAAACTACGATTCTTTACTAATACTTATCTGCTTCTATATAAACAGTGTGATCTAAAAATAAGCGACCGTTTTAGTTATAGAATAAAATATGCATGTTATTATGTTTCAAATCTAATCAGGGGTGCCACAGGAATCCATTCCGCTCGAATTCCACTTCAATTTCAATTCACCATGCCACAGACCTCATTTACTAGCGAAATGCAATTCGCTTGTAATTGAGCTAGCGAATTGACTAAATACGCCTCTAAAATATATTTTGTAAATAAAAAGGCCTATCGTTGCAGATAGGGGGTACAATTTCTGATTAATTTACATCTAAACAATTAATAATTTAATGTTTTAATTAATAAATTAGCATTTTACTAAACCAACTATGATTTCGCTAGTTGAATTTTCCACGCACAAGCGATTTGCATTTCAACGTTGCCACTTTTTTTAAAACGTTTTTCGAACTTTGTTTTTAAGTAGATAGCATGCTGCTATTTACGTTAAAACTCAACTAAAAATAATTAATTAATAGTTAATAATTTAATCGCAATTATTACAACCTTAAGCAATCGCGTATTTATTGTGCATTTAACGAAACAATTTGCGACAATTTTAGTTCGGTTAGGTGGCAACTCCTCGCGATTCGTTTGTTTTCGCTTTTGTTGCTATTTAAGTACTATTGCGCACAGCTGCTAGAGTTGTCGGGCAAACTTTTTAGTGTGGCGGGCAATAAATTCAAATTGTTTTGCTTGGAAACCACCAAAAAATAGTCACCAAAATTCAATCAATTTGCATTTAACTAAATATCACTGTAAATTACCAATTATGCTACTGAAAAAAACCAATAATAATGCGGAACAAACATTAGACTAGTTTATTCTTGCGTGGTGTCTACCCTATGTACCAAGTTCGAAATGGTTTGTGAAAATGCTAAAAAAATATAAACGCTCGAAGTTCTGTGGCATGGTGGAAGTTTTTTAGCGGAATGGCAAAAGCGGAATGGCCATTTCGCTAGCGATTTCTGTGGCACCCACGAATATTTATTCAGCACTCAACCAATTAATCCATAGACTTTCTAAACTCGCTTTTTGGGATGTTCTTGAGCACCTGTGTCACGGCTGCTTGTCTGGCTGGAATGTAAAAATCGTAAAAAGCTCCTTTCATTGCAGTTTTTATTTTTGGGAACAGAAAAAAATCGTACTGTGATAGATCAGGCAAATACGGAGGGTGGTCGATGAGACAAATCTGTTTTTTTTTTTATCGAAAATTCATTGACAATTCACGAGCGATATTTTGATCATCATTTAACTTGCCCAAATCTTCAAATCTTAATATTTTGTAGATTGTACAGTAAGATGAATTCTTCTGCCAGCAATCTCACAGTGAAATTTGCATCGATAGTGATTATTTCACTTACTTCTCTCACTAACTCAGCAGCGATTAGATGCTTCGGGTCGTCCAGGTCTTGGATCATCATTTAAATCATGACCACGTGTAAACTTAACTACAACTCATACAATCATCATCATAAACGGTTTTTAACAATTCGTAAGTCTCAGCAAATTTTTTACCGAGTTTAAAACCAAATTTAATATTTGCCCCTTGTTCCATTATGTTTTTACGACATAGCTACACAAACTGCTATTATTAAAACGTGTGTCATTTTGTAACCTGTCAAACGATTGGCACGAACTTAGCTGCTTTCGAAAGATGTACCATAATGTACCATTCTAACACTGCCAATATTTAATAGATGGCGCTATGTGTTCTATGATTTAAATTAAAAGTTCTATTATTTCTATTATTTAGATTTTTAGATGTGTACCAACAAGAGTGCACGATTCAAATTTGGCGCCATTTTTTTTCTGCAAATAGCAACTCTGAAAATGGGTAACTGGCATCTTCGATTGTTCCGATTATTTAAAATTTAGCGCTTCACAATTGAACAACGTGTTATCATTATGAAAACTCATTACAAAAATGGACAAAGTTACGCAGAGAATCCTCGAAACAAATCATCTTCACTGAACAGGCACATTTTCATCTGCATGTGTTCGTCAAGAAACAAAATTGTCGAATTTGGGGCACAGAAAATACACACGTGATCCATAAGAAACAAATGCATTTACAACGAGCAACTATATGGTTCAGATTTTTGTCAGGCCTTATTACTGTGTACCTTAGTTCTTTGAAAATGATGCCGGAAATGCAGTGACTGTGAATAGCATTCGTTACAGAAACATGATAATGGAGTTCTTGTCGTCTCAATAACAGCAGCCACAAGTACAACAATAACAAGATCGTATAATACGCAAACACACACACACACACACACACACACATACACATAACTATAGCTTTCACAAGCCAATTGCTTCACACACAAGCCGCCTTCAGGGGGAACGTTAATAGACGTCAAAAACCAAAAACAGTTACTGAGCTCAAGGCCGATATAAAACGCATCGTCGGTGAGATAGCACCATACATTTGTCAAAAGATAATCGAAAATGTCATGAAAATAGCAAGGGTCTGTGTTCAGAACTATGGAAGCCATTTGACCTATATTTTATTCCATACAGAATCGGAACATGTCTACTTTACAATATAATAAAAATATCACCAGTCGCTCAAAAAATTTGAGTTGTAGTTTTTAAGTAAATCGTGCACTCTTGTTGGGACACCCTATAAGCAATTTATTTATGTTCCATATAGCTATAACAAACAAGTTTAGCTGCAATAGTTTTAAATTTTTTAAATTCAAACTTGATATGCATGATGCATATAAAAAGTGTAACTGCTAGTTCCCTGAGTCCCCTATGATTTTCTTAACAATGTTGGAGATGATTTAGAGTCTTCAGTGAAAAAAATTTGTTGACGTTTTCTAACTGCAAGGAACTATTAAGTAAGAGGGTTAACAAATACAATAATTCTGAAATTTGGGCTACATTGAACCAATACTAGCTGTGAACCAATCGGCAAGAATTTTGAAATTTTGTTTGAAAGCTGAAAATATTGGTTAACTAAAAGTACGGTCATATCATAATATATATCAATGCTGCAAATAAATAATTTTACTTCTTTGTTTGTCACTTTAACCTTTTTTTTTTTTTAAATCAAAAAACTTAATTTATTTAATTGTTATAAACTAAAGCTGTTAACTTTTCGACAATTTTAGAAACATAAATGAAGAATTCTATTTTAAAGTTTTTATCGGCAGCAAATTTGTTGTTGAAGTCTTTTGATTTTATTTTTTTTTTTCAAGTACTTATGCGGTCGACAGCTTCCTCTTTAATTAAATTGGAATTTTTATTGTAAGCAGCTGTTGTTGTTGTTGTTGATGTTGCAAAATGAATTATGCAATGTGCTGCAAGCGATTTAATGGATAACACACATACACCAAACTCCTTACTTACGCTACGCTACATAGTTGCAGCTAACTCCCTCGCTTAGCTATGTGGCAAAGCGTTAAAAATTTGTGCAGCTTGCACACCCAAAGCAAAGTGTCAGCGTTTGAAACAGCGGTCCAGCTATCTATCTATATGTCTGTCTGTCTGTCTGTCTGTCTGTCTATTGGAACGGGCATTAAAATTTATTATATAAGCGCAACAAACTGGCTACAAGTAACTTGAGTGTTTTTAGTTAAGCTGCCGCCTTCGCTTTTGTGCAACAATGTCTGTCAATGTCTGCAACGTTCTCATCAAAGATCATCATCGACAACGATCGATCGATCGATAGATTGAACGAACGATCGATTCAACGACAGACGGACAAACTAACTAACTAACTAAGAAATCAATCTAAACAGGAAGCAAGTGGCTGCCACATACGTACCGTAGATACATACAGACAACATATACATACCTACATATATGTATGTATATGTTGCAGCTACTGTTGCTGTTGCTGTTGCCGTTGTTGTTGTTGTTGTTGTTGTTATCGTTTGCCACACTCACCACACTCAATGGCTACTGTTATTTGTTGCTGCAACACATTGCAAATGATTTGATTTTTCGCGCTTAGGCCGCTGTTGTTGCATGCCACAACCTCCTCCTTCATGTTTCATAGTTTTGGCCTTTAGGCCATAAAGCACTCAGCAATGTTGGCTATTAGTCGGCCGCGTCGAGCCGCATGAGCTCTACTAACAACAACTACAACAAACAACACAGGTAGCCGAAATAGCTGCGAGTCTGTGTCTGGTCCTTTTTTTTCTCTCTTTTTTTGGTTTTTAATATGCGCGCCTAATGA
The DNA here is from genome assembly GCA_035044765.1 of Leucophenga montana. Lineage (NCBI taxonomy): Eukaryota > Metazoa > Arthropoda > Insecta > Diptera > Drosophilidae > Leucophenga > Leucophenga montana. The sequence goes on from JAWNNQ010001138.1 coordinate 1,019,811, forward strand.
AATTCCTTTTTGGCGGCCGTTTGAATAATTTTTGAAAAAATGTTTTTAATTTTATAAAATTTTGTGCCATATATATTTAATCTGCAGCAAGTTTTAGCAAACCAATCGTCATGCGACGCCTTTTTGTCGTAGTTGTTTTTGTATGTGCGGTTTTGGTTTTCAACTTTTTATGGGCTTGTATTCAATAATTTATTAAATTTTAAGTTAAAATGTTCGAGAGCATAAATCAATGTGTCTATTTTGTTAAAGCTATCCGATTTCCGTACATGTCGCATCATTTATTTAATTTAAACTTTTTCTCTAAATATTAAAACAAAAGAATTGATAAACAAATATGCTAAATAAATATATGATATAATACTAAAGAGTGCTATAATCGTTGAACTCTACTATATGATATGCTGCAGTGTTTCCTATAGTAACCATAACCGGCGCGTGACGTAGAGCCGCATGACAAGCAAGAGGTTACTGCGAATTAGGCTCGATCAGCCTGTAACGCTAACTAAGACTCAGTGTCAAAGCTAGAACGTCTGAGGGCCATCCTAAAGGAAACGTGCACTGCGACAGAAAATGGTGTCGTTTGTACCCTAAGCCGGTTATGGTTAAGTTAATTTATCTAGGATGTTCCCGTCTCTTTAATGAAGCGGAGAATATTATTAGACGAGGTGTTTCTGATCTCATCAGATGTAATAAAGAGTCTATTCATCTGCTCAATTCTGAGCCTGGCCAAAGCCGGGCAATCGCAAAGCAGATGTAAACTAGTTTCGTCATCCTCTAGACAGAATCTGCACTCTGTTTCTGTGGAGAGACCTTGTTTATTTAAGTGATATCTCAGTGGATGATGGCCGGCGAGGTAACCCTAAAGCAATCTCAGGTCAGATCTATTAAGATGTGCGTTGGTTTTTTGGTATATAGAACGGGTTAGTAGCTTGGCATGCCGTAGACCAGGATTTTGTATTCAGAACCGGGAGGCAGTGCTTTTAAATCGATCTACTATGAAAGATATTGACTTAGCCCAGCTAAGTCCGCAAGTCCAATTCCGATTCCTCAATTCCGATACCCCTTATGGCCAGGTACCCAGCAAATCGCGACTTTACGGCCGATTGAAAGTTGTTTGAGGATGTCGTAACATTGAAGAACCAGTCTCGAGGAGAAATTCCAAAAGATGGCGGGCGCAGACCTCAATGGCTTGGACCGCAGATTGAAAAACCGTGGACCAGGTACCCATGGCACCCAATCCTATAGTGTAAAATATGAGTGTTATTATTAATGTAGTAAAGATTTTAGATTATGCCCTCTTGATACCCCCTATCAATGCTGCTAAGCTACAGTATTATTATTTCGAAATAATTGAAATGTCAAAAATTGACAAATTTTAATGAGTTTAATTTAGATTTAAGATGAACCCTAAATTTAAACTACCATTGAAATTAGCAAGTTTTTCTTATATAAAAGATAGTTTTTCATGATAAAGAATATTAGCTAATCTTAGTGAGCATTTAATTTAAAATCAGTATTAAAGATTCATAGATATTTGCTGAGTGTACCAAGTTTTATGTGCAGATCAGAGCTTCTGAAATGTGATGTAAATTATCAGTAAAACAAGAATAAAACGTTAACTTCAGTCGCACAGAAGCTTTTATACCATTCGCATGAAGTTTTAAATTTAAAATTGTATACTTTGCAGCTATAACAACAATCTTTTTTTGTAAAACAAAAGAACCGAAACGTAAATTGTGGGCCTGTATAAAGCCTACACCTAAAACTGTATGTAACATGTGTAAGAAACCACCATATCCAATTTCAAGTTGGCATTGACTACAAATTGTTTTCATTTTTATACAAAAACCCAAAAGTTGATGGTGGGTCGCTAAAAGTGGACGGAAGACTACTACTGAAACATACGTTCCTCAGAATCAACCATATAAATTTTGAAGTTTATACCCACTATAATAAATGTTTTTTATACAAAAACCCGAAATTGGGCTTTGGGGTTGTATGTAGGCTAAAACAAGCCTCTATACTGGAATTTAGCTAAACACCTAAAGGATTCATGCAAGAAATAAGACAAAAGTTTAAATTCGGTGGAACCGAAACTTTGATACCTTTCACACGAAGTTACAAGCTGGGAACTTAGCACCTATGTTTATGTAAAATCTGACACCCTGAACGTGGGATGTAAGTTTGTTGGCTCCAATCCTAAAAGCGTTCGTCCATGCTGGTGGCTAGTCAAATGTCAAGTTGATTTTGTATGAAATGAACAAGTTTTTACTAAAAAATCCAAAAAAAAGGTGGTGTGTTTGAATGTGGGCTACCCCTAGAAATAAGAAATCACGCACTATATGTGCAGCGTTCGTCCATAAGAAATCACTAAATTCAATTTTAAGTTAGTATTCACTGTTTTGAGAAGATTTTTCATATAAAATCCCAAAAGTGGGCGTGTGGTTTGTATATGCGCTACCTCAATAAGTAAGCGTGGCGTCCGTGCGGACGATGCTTACTGCTTTCTTAATGAGTTACAAACTTTGTGACGAACTGATACCATTTGTTTGTATGATATAAAAAAAAAAATATATATATTTATGCCATTCACACATAGTGTGAAATGTTATTATCAGTTTGTCGGAAAGTTTGTAACGCATTACAGGAGGCATTGTAGATCCCATAAAGTATATACGAGTATATTCTTGATCAGCGCGACGAGTCGATCTAGCTATGTCCGTCTGTCTGTCCGTCCGTCCGTTTGTTGTAGTGCATTTTTTGAACACCAATTTTTATGCTATCCACTTGAAAATTAGTACTTACACTTCTTTTTATTGCAGTTTAATAGAGTATCAAGATTGACTCGCCACATTAGTACCTTTTTGGGGTAGCTCACATACAGACCCACCGCTCACTTTTGACTTTTCGTAAGAAAAACTTATTTATTTAAATCAAAATTAGCTTAAAATTCGATTTGGTGGATTTTAGTGTACAGCCACTTCATATACATATACAAATGGGCGTGAGCCGCCCACTTTTTGATGTAGTCATATAAAAACCCACAGCTCACTTTTATGCATTTGTATGAAAAAACGTCAATATCAACTTGAAATTCAATATGCATACAAGTGGGCGTGTACCGCCCCCCCCCACGTTTATGTTTTACAATACGAATAAAATGTTGGTGTGAATGGTATCAGAGCTTCGGTGCAATCGCAGTTAACGTTTATTCTTGTTTCAATTATATTTGTGTCTATTTTTCACATTACATACGCATCTACAAGATACATTCGCCTAACCGGCAATAAAAACGTGCTAATAGAAAAAAATTTGTTCCAATTATAAAACACATTGTACCGCACAACTAACGTTTAGCCTATTTTTTGCTTCCAGACTCTTAGATCAGTGTAATAGTGTGTATATCAAAGGCTGAGCATAAATTTCAAAAGATACTCACATACATCAAGCAGACAATTTGTAATGCGCATGTGTGGCGTGTTAAAATAGATAGAGCTAACCGCCAGAAACAACAGCGACAAGCAGCAACAAAACACAGGCGCCTATTTGCATAATTTTTCAATTAAAAAAAAAACTTGCTGTAATCCCACTTTTTGTACAACACAATTTTTTCTGCTGCATGTTTCACAGAAACAAACGCAACAAATGCTTTATCATGTCATGTTGCAAGTGCACGCACTCAACAATTATTGTTATTGCAGCATAACAGACAGAGACACGTACTTCCTACAACGTAAACATCAAGGCAGCTAAGCTGCAGATCACGCTTTTATAGAAGTATATATTCGTAACAATAATATTTGATTACCACCAGCAGTGGCTTAAAAATCATAAAACTGAGCACTTTCTGGGTGCGCATTGGAAATAAAATCCAATACGAATATGTAAAGCTGCAATGCCCAAAAAAATTATTTACAAATCTGTGTCAAACGTTGCTGCCTCCAAGTTGTAGTGTTTATTTGGTAAGACGAACTATTAAATTACTCACAGCTGACATTGATGTCAATCATTGAGGCGCACGAAGTAAATGCTGCATTTGATTTATGTTTCCATTTGAGTTTATGGTTTTATACGAAATTTTCGAAGATTTTCTGATATATTTTTGTTACGATAAATTTTATTGGAATGTTTTAACCTTCTTTGGCCAACACAAAAGACTTAAGCAACAAACTTTCTGTATCTAAATAAAATTTTCTCGTAACTTAGTGCAGCATTTTTTTTTTTTTATATTTTTGTATTTGCTTAAATAATTAACATATTTTAATTTAATTTAGTTTGCTGCAAAGTGTTAAAGGAAATACGCATTGCTCTGTTTGTAAATGGAGTGCGCTAGAATTGAAATACGCTAATTAACAAACGTCTGCCAAAGCGTTGTGTATAGTACAAGCGCTCATATCTCTTAGGCAATAGAACATTCTTACATTTACTTTATGGTAGACGTGAATTCAAGCCTGAGTTGGTTGCAGCCCAAAGAAATCATTACAAACAACTGCAATCAAGCGTATCATTATAAATGTACATACATATATAGTACTCCGTATAGATATATTCACTCACTTGCTTCAGTCTAATTGAAATTTTATACAAACCCCGAACAAACAAAACGGACGGAAAGCCAGACTTTGCATGTAGATACATTTATTGTGCATATGCAAAAAAAAAACAAAACAAAGAACGTGTAGAAAAATCAACAGGTGTGCATACCAGGCAACATATACGAGTATACATAACAAAAAAATAAAAATAAAATCATTATAATCACAATAATTTACAACTCAACTGGACGTACAGAAGACAATTGTCAGTAGGAAACTTTGAGACGGTTTAGCACAGCTGACAATTCAACTTAAGATAGCTCGAGACGCACTTAAAAAAACTTTTGCTTTATTAAATCTAATAATTAAAAAGTCTCCAAAAAGAAAAATAATCAAACTTAGATACCAGATAAAAATAATGGTAATCGTCTGAAAATGTGGTGCGGTTTACTGTAAATTTTAAGAGACACACAACTACTACCCTTTAAGTTTCTATTGGTGTCATAGCTTTACCAGCAGTTGAGAAAACGAAAATCGTGTATCGATCTAATAAAGTAATCTGCATAGTTATAGGTCGGCTGACATAATGATTATAATTTTTTACACTTTAAGCTGCTTAGCTTGAATTCGAGAGCTGAATTACGAAGTTGTCCTTTAAGGCTTAAATTGTGGTGCCCAAAAACATCGATATCGTGAGATAGAGGCATCCTTGCACATTAGTTCCACTTCAATACATTCGATTTTGCATGAACACTTAGCTGTAAACAAAATTTGCTCTCGTTGGATACCCCATAATTTATCAATCGCTCAAAAAAAGACTCGCGTCGATTGGTGTACGGAAATGATTAAGAAAGTTCGACCGAGGTGCTTCAAAAGACGTGTATAAATTCGTGACAGATGACGAATCATGGATATATGCGTATGAGCCGGAAACAAAACAGCAATCGACCGTGTGGGTATTCCAAGACGAGCCAAATCCAACAAAAGTTGTTCGTGGAAGAAGCACAGCGAAGCAAATGATCGCCTGTTTCTTCGGCCGAATGGGTCATGTGGCCACTGTTCCGCTTGAGCAACGTAGGACGGTCTATTCTGAGTGGTACACGACCATTTGATTGCCGGAAGTCTTCGGAGAAATTCGTAAAACCAACCGCCAAAGACGAATCATTCTCCAACATGACAATGCGAGCTCTCCCACTTCTCGTCCAACAAGTGCATTTTTGAGCAGTCAAAACATCGAATTAATAACTCATCATCCGTATAGTCCTGATTTGGCATCAAATGACTTCTTCTTGTTCCCGAGTATCAAAGGTAAACTGCGTGGTCAACGATTTACGAGCTCCGAAGAAGCACTTGAAGCGTTCAAAAACCATGTTTTGGAGGTTCTCAAGACGAATGGAAAAACTGCTATGACAAATGGTTTGACCGAATGCAAAAGTGTAATGATCATCAAGGGGAGTATTTTGAAAAACAATAAAGCCATTTTCATTTAAAAATGTTTGTTATTATTTGCTATTCCCGAAATATAAATAGTACCCCTCGTATATATAAATAGGCAAGTGCAAAACGTTCACACCGTTTCTAACGCCCTTAAACCCAACAGGTTGTGCAGAGGAGTAGGGACGATTGTTATTAGTATTGCATCTAATATAGGTAGAAACCAGGTAACGTCCTCGGCCAATAACAAAGACCTGAGCTCTCTCAACCTCTCAGTTCTCTTAATTTGTTAAAAAATTAAAACAAAAAGTCAAGTGAGTGACGCCATTAAAATAAGCAACAGACGGACTTGCCAACATGTTGGCGGGCATCAGTTGAAAGCGCGGTTTCATAGTATTTCATAGTGTTAAAAAAATAAGAGGAATCAATATTTTTTCGATACTTAATGCTCTCACCATTAAAGAAACAGAGAAGAGAGCGAATACATTTATACGGGCCCGCCTTATGTCGAGGCCAACATGTTAGTTGTAACTAACGCTCTCAGCACTATCAAATGGTACTGAACTTTTTTTTATTTTTGCTATAATGGTTGAATTTCAACCATATTGAGAACAATATAGTAGACTAAAATAAGCTAAAAATATTAAAAAGTATAGTATAGTATAGTATCTTTTTTGTTTGTCGCTCAACTTCAAAAGTAGAGAAGACCCTGAATATCCCTTTTATAAATTAACCTCTAGACTACTTTTCCTTTCTCTCATTTCAAAAGTGTTTTTCTTTTTTCGGAATAGAAGCTCAAAATTAACATCGTAAATTTAGATACTTTTGTACATACTTTTCTGTAGTTATAGTTTTAATGATATGCCTTTGGAAACCATTAGTTAGCTTGAATTAAAACATCAGTATCATTGAAGTGTCCGCACTTCTTTGCTGCTCTCCCGTACGTAGGTTGCAATTTATATTTCTGGCCAAACAATGAAAAAATAAATATTTGTAGTTGAAAATAATTTTATTGTCTTTCAAAATATTCTCCATGATGATCAATACACTTTTGCATGCGCATGAACCAATTTCCGAAGCAGTTCTTCCATTCCGAAAGAGGTAGCTCCAAAACATGATTCTTCTTCGGCGGTTCGTTCTCCATATTTCTTCGAAGACTTGTGGCAAACAAATGTTAATATAGCATACAAAATTGACCGTCTTGATTTGCTTCAACGTTATTGAAGCCACATAAACATTTATGCTAAAAAATCTGGCAACCATTTGCTTCGAAGTGTTTCACGGGCGAACAACTTATGATGCATTTAACTCCTCTTGGAACACCCAAACAGTCGATTGTTGTTTTGTTTCGGGCTCCTACGTATAGATCCATGTTACGTAGCCTGTGTAGATGTAATACACATCGTATGATGCACCGCGGTCGTATTTTTTCAACATTTCCTTGCACCAATCGACACGAGCATTTTTTTGATTCAGATTATTCGAGATCCAACGCTTTCAGATCCTCTTCACGGTCAAATAATCATGCAAAATCGTATTGATGCTTGTCATACTAATGCCCAAGGACTCCTTTATCGCACGATATGTCACATTTTGGTTGACCTTCACGGAATTCGTCTTGGAGAGTGCGTCGACTACAACTCGTTGCACTCGTTGTACCAGTTTTTTACATTGCTTAAGGATGGTGCTTGATCCACATAAAACTATTTTAGTTTATCGAAGCACTTCTGCCTTGATAGTCCACGTCGAAAATTATGAAAAATGATCACAGTTTAATTCCATTTTTAGCCCGAGATGATTTTTTCAAGCCACACTAAACAACACAAATATTGTTCGTACGTCAAAACGTTCTGAGTACGTTTACGCTAAAAAAAATCCAACTTTCCAATGAAAACGTCAGATGTACTTGGAACAGTTAGTGTTGCCGAGATCAAGTGTATAAATACATCCCTCGTACAATACACTTATGTTATTTCGTACAATACACTTATGCTTCTAACGTCATTATTATGCCAACACACGTACAAACGTGCAGAGTATTACTTTTGCTCGAATATTTTATTAAGTCAACAGTATCCAAAATAGCAACAAAAGCAAGTTGTTTAATTGTTTCAGCTGTGGGGCTACATTTATCCAGTTAAATTTTATTGCAACTTAATTACTTGACAAACGTTGAGAAAAGGTAGAAAAACTACAAGTGAAGAAATAGAAGTTGTACGGGTATTGTAGCAATATGAAAGTTTACCAGAGTGCTATACAAGCAGCTGCAATGATTATAAAGCAATAAGAATAACACCTCAATAGAAGTAGACGACCAAGTAGACATCGATCATCATCATCACTATTGTTTCGTTTTGTATCTGTATAAACTTTTCGCTTTCTGAAGCAAAGCAACATGCCACACACATAGTCATACAACAACAACAAGAGCAACAACAAAAGTAAACTAATTACATTGGCAGTAATTTTAATACAGTCAAGAAAGATACTTGATGTTAAAAGAAGAAGAAGAAGAAGTAAAAAGTGTACAAACAACAACAAAAAGATAAATGTTGCAAGCAGCAACAGCTTAAGAGGCCAATGTACTTCACTTGGAGCAAAAGTGTTGCAGCATCCGCTTCAGCGGTAAGCATCAACAAACAGCTGTAAAATGATTTCACTATACATATTTTATTTTATTTTATTCTTTTTTGCTGGCTACAAAAATAAAGGGTTATGCAACTAGATTGTTGGTACAGAACAACAAAACGTTTTCAATTGGAGAAATGTGGATAGATGGAGCACAGTATTAAAATATATTAAAATAAAAGACATTTAATTTTAAGAAGGTGTGGCACCCTTGCATGTTTTGAGCATAAAGTTTATAGGACTGTGTTATTTCAGAAATTCGTGACATTCGGTCTTCCCCGGTTATTTCAATAGGTGTGCTGTTGTTAATTTTTCTTCCCACAAGCTGCGAAGTGTATGCTCCACCCGGGAAGAAATTCACAATACCCGGCTAAGGCAATGCCTTAGCCGGGTATTGTGAAACAGTCGCCACTTGTCCGAGCGCACCGTTAGTGACTGAACTATTTTTGCTAAACCTGGGCCATCAGTCTGTGACTGAAGACTCCTAGAAGTACATAGATGCAGTACTTCGATGCTTAAGGACAGCGGCATTAGAGTTGAAAAAGTGGCTAACACCGAATGCCAATATAAATGTGCCAGACACAAGCTCTGAAGTACAGTGAAGACTTGCAATGTGCTTTAAAGTTAAATGGCAAAAAAAAAATGATATAATTGCGCTAAACTTATGAAGGGAGCAGCGTTTGCAAAATCAGCTGGTGCCCGAGCAGGTACTATGTGTATGTACTATGTGTATGTATATTTTTTAAAAATACTTACATCACTGTGCAGTGATAAACAACCAATATTTGGCGCCCGAGCATGGACAATATGAGCTTTTCTAAATCTTTCAATAATTTTTTGTAGTTTAATGTAAACAAAATAATAACAATTAGTAAATAATAATTGGCGCCCGAGCAGGGACTATGTACACTTTTCGGAATATTGCATAATTTTTTGGACATTATGTAAAGAAAATTATAAAATGTAGCTAGTGTGCAGTGATCGACGATTGGTAAATAAAATTATTCGCCCGAGCAAGGACTATATGGATTTTTCTGAATCTTACAAAACTGTTTGGAATTTATGTAAATAAAATAAAAAAAATCTGACTACTGTGCATTGATTAACGATTGGTTAATAAAATTAGGCGCCCGAGCATGGACTATACGAATTTTTCAGACACTGTTCGATTGACACCTTTTCCCAGCCCAGATGTGGTATTCAGATTTCGAAGAATACAGGGTCGAAATCAGATATAATAGCACCTTAGGGTTCGCGTCCTCTGTTTGCGCTTACGTATGAATGGTGCGGAACAGCGTGAAATCGAACTAGAATTTAAATTTAGACAATTTCCAATCTAAAACTGAATTCATTTAAGTTCATATGTATGAGAAACCTAACAAAATACAAATGATAAATATTGATGAACAATGTCTGCCAGGAGCCGCCAAAGTTCGGACCTCCCTTTTGGTAGATCGCTTACACAATAGACCCGGATTTAATACTAAATGTTATAGTCTTAAAACAAATTTATTATGGAATTTATTATTTAATGCAGATTGTACAAACTACATCTGCACTAGTTGCATAGCCCTGTATCTACTTGCAGTTATAGTTGTTGTTGTAGACTGCGCTTACCGTTTGTTGTTGCTGTTTCGAGTTAAAGTTTTTTTTTTATTATTATTATATAGCTCCATGTTTTGCACAGACAAAAAAAAGCGCTTGACCTAAACATTCACAAACATCTGTTGCTAGCACATAAAAGAAGCAACAGCCATTTGTTGCAACGGTGGCAGCATACACGATGCTTGCAACAGGCGAGCAACAGCAACAAGTGTGCGCGCTTTGATGTTGCTGCCTGTTCTTGTTGCTTGTTGCCACTTACATGCGCAGCGCAGCACTGAATTTGCAACAAACATTTCATTTGATTTGATTTGTGTTGCTGCGGCAACGTTTGCTATCAAGATTGAAATGTTGCAGCAAAAGACATATGCAGCAGCAGCAACACAGTGTGAGTGAGATAGCATCACATGGACAGGAAATTGCACGCAATACATTTTGATATGTAAATCGTCTGCCGGTAAAGCCGAAAATTTTTGCATTTTTTGCGCAAATTAAACGTAATTAATATACACGGTCAAAGAAAAGTCAAACAGCAGCAACAACAGCAGGCGACAGCAACATTAGTATGCAACTCTCACTCGCAGCAGCAACTGTTGCCCATATTTGGTTGTGCAAAAGAAGTAAGAGCGAAAGAGAAAGGCAGCAGGCAGCAGTTCAATTCACTCAACAAAACAATTTACCAAGTTTGGCTTAAATGGCAGTCAACAACAGCAACAGCAACAGCAACAAATGTTGCAGGCGACAGACGAGTGGACGCAGCAGCGGCGGCAGCAATCGACAATAACAACTGTTACCACTGACAGCATATGTACATAGATACTTATATATACATCCTCATAGCACGCATAGCAACACGTGCGTTTGCCTTTTACAAAAAAAAAAAAACAAAAAAAAAAAACAACCACAACAACAACAAAAAAGATAAAGAAAATATTTGCTAGATTGGATTCAGAAGTTTCAAAGTTGGGGCAGGTAAAAATTGCATGGTAATGGAGAGATAGTCAATTAATCGTGGTGTTAAATTCACCACTCGAACCCACGTACAAAATATACAAGCGGAACTAACGCTAATTACAAAGGCATAGATGACTTGCCAGTTCTGGAATGGTTCCGAAAACTGTAGGATTAAGTTTTACCTTTAAAAAAATATTGAGAAAAGTTGCCGGGCTGTATGTTTTTCTAATAAGAATCCGAACAAACAAACATATATAAAGTGATCTATTAGTTATACGGTATGTATAATATGGTGAAAGTATCTGCATAATTAAACTTCATTTGCGATCTGTCCTAATCAACAATAAGCAAATTTTTTTTGAAAATAAAATCACATTCTTTAACAAATGTCAAAATACAAAAGTTCCACAACTTTTAAATCACATCTTAGAAAAAATCAACTGACAATCAAAGTCACTCAACTTAGACCAAACTTGGTGACTTTTTCGCGCGAAATGGTAACCCTGCAGCGTCAACAACAGCAACAAGAACAGCAAATATTGTTGTTATTGTTGTGGATATGATGACTACTACTGCTGTTGTTGCTGCTGGGACATTGAAGTCGCGCGTGCGCAACATTTACCACAAATGGAGTTATCAACCAAATGCGTCTTCATCAGATGGAGAAACAACAACAGCAGTAGCAACAGAAAAATCCACAACAGCAGTCAAGTCAATGTCTCCAAAGAGTTGATGACTCTCGCTCGAATGTAAGCAATTTTCCAAAGAAAAATTAGCTGCAACTTTTCGATTTGATTTGTGCTTTTATCTAATGAGCAATGACGACGTCTAGTAGGATTTTCTTGCACATTCACTTACTCTCTCTCTCGCTCTAGCTCTAGCTCTAGCTCTGTGTTCAGTTCATTGCCATAGATTGCAGCAAATTGTACGTTCGATCAACCTATCTAGCTATTTATCTAACTGGTTGCCTACTGCAGTAATTTCAACATAAACACTTATTAGTGACATCTTTGGCAATGTCAGCCCAGGCAAGTAAGCAAGCAAGCAATCAGAGCCAACAGCAGGCAACAGAAATCAATCTTATTTGTGATTGCTTAGACTTTAAAATGTCTCCTAGCTTTACTTGTCGCACTTAATTGTGCAGTTTATACAATACTCACGAGACTTGGTTTGGTCTGCCTCCGCTCCGTATGCCTTATTTAGGTTTTAGTGTTAGCCAAATTGGTGCACACTGTTTGCTTTGATTTCAAAAGGAAGTACTTCTTCTGCTCAACGAAAGCGAAGTTCTTAGAAAAGTAGAAAACAACAAAAAAAAAAAACATTTCTAATTAACACTGCGCAATGCAGTTTATGTCTTGCTTTGCGATTAAAAGGGTTTCATTTCAAATTATCGTTTATGGAACTACACAGAGATTTTAAATTCTGCTTGAAGCTGCTACTTAGCAGAGTTTTCTCCTTTTTGGAAGTACAAATTAACAGAAGTACTAAACCACTCAGTCACTTTTAAGCACTAATTACTTTTTTTTGATGTTTTAGTAAATTTGCTGTCAAAGTAAATAATAAGAAAACCACAAGTGTGTCTTGGACAAATATTTATAAATGTATATAGTTTGTGCATCAACTTTCAAAAACTTCAAAAAATGATTACGCAAACATGTCTCAAAAACTTCATCGATGGCGACTATTTGCCAAATGATTGGCAGACTTAATGGCCTTCGTTTGTGACAAGAAATTAGCAAACTCAGCAACGTGCAACACAAAAACAAAAAACTAAAAGAATATATCTGCAACTACTTCAAGTAAATCCATAAAATAAGCAAACGGAGTAAAACTTGTTGTTGACAGTTTTCAAAAGCGCTTTTTGACGACAAGTTATACAAGAAGACTGGCTCTGCCTCGAGAAAAGTGAAAACCACAGCGTCGAGGATGTCTGTCTGTCCATCAGTATATCTGACTGACTGGCTGCCTGCCTGCCTGCCTGACTACCTACCACACAGCAAATATAAAAATTGCGTGCAACTTTTATCACAATTTGGAAATCTACCTGCAAATACACATACTCGTAATACTCATATACGATATGTTGAAATTCGTCAGGAATTTGTCGTCAATGTGTCGAATCCGACATAGTTGAATTGTTGTTTTTAGTGTTATTTAATTATTGTTGGCATAAAAAATCATTGAAGTGTCAAAGTGTGCAACGTCAGATAGTCTGTCTGTCCGTCTGTCTGACTGTCATGCGAACATAAAATCAATTCTCTAAAGTAGTTGTTGCTATTTCACACCTACATGTCACATACAAAAAAAAAATTGAGTGTGCGCACGGGTCAACAAATTGTTCTGAAGTTTTTCGCGTCAAGAAATGTTTGTAGAGCTTCATAGATATGATTTATAAAATTTTGTGTCAGTTGGCGACACGTGTTTGAGTATTTACTACTGTCATAAAACTGTATGTACTAGTGTCTTATTTAAAACAGCTGCTAAAACGAGCAAAGAAGATTTATATTTAAGTAGGTGTATCTATGTATGTTTGTAATATAATACCATATTTGCAATGCCCAAAAAAAAAAGGCTCGAAATTATCTTTTTTTTAAAAGACAAGGTAAGGTGCCTGGGGTGTTTTTTTTTTATAAATGTAAGCATTCAAGCACATGTCATAGCATATTTTATGGAAAAACAATGGTGTAAAATTGGGAAAATTGAGCAAAAGAATTACCTTGAAATTTGTTAAAATTTAATTACAAAAAA